>VWZI01007895.1:56483-313538 GCA_013396835.1 Psilopogon haemacephalus
TTTTTTCTGAAATGAACAGTATGGTTTTTTTAAATCTTGGATTTCTAATTCTCTTGTCCGAACAAACCCACCAGTAGTGGAATGTCTTACCTTTCTTTGAACCTTGCTTTCTCTTCTGGGGAACAGTCCTGCTCATTTGATTTTGGTGTGGCTTCCAGGTCTGTTTCCTCTGAATTAGCAGCCATCTAACTGTTCATGTTAGTTTCCCTTTTTGAACTCTATCCAGCTTCTTTGCTACCCAATTATACTGGACCCAGTCTGTCACCTTCTTGGTGCCAGGACATTTTTGTCCATCTGCCCCTGCTCCAAACCTCATTATTTGTCACTTCTATGCAATGTTGTTTCTGAAGGTCCAATTCTGTTCTCATTGGCCTCAGAACAGCGTATTTGTGGTCTCACCAGCTTATTACTGATGCAGACAGTATCTCTTATCAGAGAGACATCAAGCTGTGTGCTCTAAAAACATGAGTTTGTTATCCCTGTCCCATACAACTTATTGTAACAATACTTCATCTTTTTCTGTCCTTTATTTTCTGTCTAAATTGGTGTAACTTTCCCCCACCCCCCCTTACTTCCACCCTGTTCTCTAAGATCACATCTCTCCTCTCCCCCAAGGTAACCTCCTCTCCCAGACTCCAGTTCCATCTTCTCCCCAGCCTAGCTCTTGGTACATTCATCTATTATTCTCTGTTGTGGTGTGCCTGTTCACCCCACCTGTGATTTAGTCTCCTTTTCCTACTTGTGGGTCTTGGCCATTTCAGATGGCCTTTTGCTTAGGTGAGACTGAGTCAGTTGTCACTTGCAGTGTTTTATGTTTCTGCATGAAGACCTGTGAAGACAGTGGGTTAGACTTTGTCAGTTTAAATTTGAGTTCGTTCACTGCTTTATAACTGTGCCTATCCATGTAAGCTTATCATCAAGATAATCATTAGTTACGGAACTTTTGTTTGCTGTATTCACAGTATCTAAAGAACTGAAAGCCCTCTAATGTCTCCCTGTATCTTATCTTTCCTGGAACTCATTCATCTTGTAATGTAATATAAGCACTTTATTTTAAATTACTGGAAAGAAACCATTAATGCTTGTATTATGTTTTAACTTGCTTTCCTTTGGAGGCAGGGAATTGTCAAGTAAGTACTAATAACACAGTGCAGAAAAAGCACAGATTGCTGTGAATGTGTACAGGTTGCAGGTAAAAAAGGGTACATATACATAATTTGATACAGTGCATATTTCTGATCTTGGCACTGCCCTCATATCAGAATAAATCAGGTGTAGTCACAGACTTTAAAAAAATTAAATTACTTCTTAAAATGTTAAGTTTGATACTACTTTGCATTCAAGATTGTGGTAAGGTGATGAATGCATAACTCTGTGTGTATACCTGTACCTGTATATATGAATGCACATGAGACTTGTGTTTGTGTGTACTGTGACTAGATATATACAAAAGTATATGTGTGTGTATGTTTCCAAAGAATCTTGTGCTTACAGTCTAGTAATTATCAGTCATATCATAGTGGGATAACAGTGGCTTGCTGTTGTCATAAACTGTGTCTGAAACTCCTAGTTAAAGAAATGTAAAACAAATTTTAAAATTAGACTAAAACACAAAGAGCAGGAAGTATGTAAGAAAGTTATTATTACTTCCATAAGTGCTGATGCAAAGGCCTTCGTAAATCTGGGCCAAAATGGCTTTTGCTGTTCTAGCCCCACATAATGACTTCATTTATTAAGAGAATTAAGTTTTGCACTTAATTAAGTTTCCTCCACCCCTTCTCTACTGGTGGCTACATTGCTACTTGGTCCAATTACGACTGGTGGTTATGTAATGTGACTTTATGTACCACTTTCAGAGGAAATAAAGGTACTTGTTTCCCTGCAAACAAGAAAGTACAAACTGTCCCTGTAAGTAAGTTGGCTACCAGTGAACAATTGCAAGGCTAAATTGCAGGCTGAGCTAGGACAGAGAACAAGCATCCATTGTGTGAAATTCTTCACAGTGCTTATAAGGCTGTTCGGTTTCTACCAGTTTTCATTGCTGCCAGGCACCTGAAAACAAACATACACATGGAATCATGTTCTTCTGCTGTATAAAGTGTGCAGGAAGTGTGGATGCAGCTTCCTTTTTTCCCTCTCTTCCATAGAATCTTTAGTTCAGGGTATACTCACGACTGTCAGTGTTTCAAACTTTGTACACTGGTGCACTCTTTAATTTCTGTTTTAGTTCTTTCTGGCATGCTTGGCTAGCATGGTTTGTTCAACAAAGGAATGACTGATCGACTCTAAACGTGCTTGTGCATGAGTAAAGTGGTCAGAAGTACACCTAAACTGTATTAAGTTTCTTACTTGGCTTTGTTTGCTGCTTACAAGGGGATCAAGGTAACTCTTTTGCTCTTTTAACGTCACAAGATCACCTGCCTTAGTGTTCTGTGATAGCACTTGGCTTGCTTTTTTGCTTGAAAAGTGAGTTAGTGTGTTTACCTCCAGCTTTGTTCTGTCTTTTTCAGACAGCGGGTTTTCATGCTACTTACTCTTGTGATAAGTATTCTGTGTGTAGCATGAAGTGTTCTAGCTGTGCATTTTGTCAGCCGTTGCCTTTAATACCTTCCATTAAAAATGCAACTCCAGCAAAAGCAGCTTCATTTTTCTGCAGATGACTTTTGCAAAATGAGAATTGATGGTAGTTACGGCATAAGGACAAGGACAATCTAATTTTTATAGAATCATTTATCGCAAGTATGCACCTTTTTTTGAATCTTAAACAATTGCGAGTGTTGAGTAAATAACTGGAGGCCAGGCATTTTGGATTTTTATTCACAGAACCCTGCTGTTGTTTAACCCTCTCTCCAGAATTTGCCATTCGAGTTTAAAGGCATGCAGTGGGGTGGGGTTTTCTGCTATAAACAACAGCCATCAAGTGAGGTTTTGGAGCAAGCATTTAACCATATCTGTTTTCATTCTACTGCCATCACCTCTTCTATGGCAGATCAATTAATACATTTGGGTCTTTTCTGTAAGTTGAGTATATTACAAATGGATAAAGAATCTAGGTCAGGTTTCTGTAGGCTAATTTCTCCAGTAATCCAGTGCAATGCTTATGGCTCTTTTCTGCCATTGACGGGTTAGAATTAGCCCTCATGGATTTCTGTTCATTGAAAGAGAGAATCTTTATGCTTAAATTAAAACAATGGTCAGCTAAAGTGGAGTCTGTGCAGCAGGCTTTTGATTTTGTAAGGTCATTAATTTACAGAGGCTGAGCTCTCTCCTCTTAGGTTGGTACCTCCTTTTTGTTTTCTCAGAACGATCAGTTGTAGCAGTAAAGGTTATCTGTCTTGGAGTTTTGTTTCAGTCTGTGTTTTTAGCTACTTTTAGTGCCTGTAGTTATATAAAAATGCTTTGGTGGCCATAGTGTCCATTAAATTCACACAGATGACTGACTCATACATTTTAACATGTAACTGTTTTACCTCTAATATGATTTTGAGAAGATTTTAATAAAGCCATGTCAAAGTTTTGTGATGAGGTTTCTCAGAGAAAAGCCTGGTGAAAGGTCAACTGCCAGCTGTAGAAAGCATTTTAGATTATTTTTTAAAGCAACAATTTAGTGCCACTAAGTATTGAAGCATTTTTCCCATGTATTTAAATCATGATTTTAAAAAAAAAATTGCTCTACAGTGGTATATTTTGACACTCATCCACACTATCAACATCAGTGTTGTTTCTGCTTTTCCCATTAAAATGTGTATGATTTCAGCCAGTTTATTATACAGCTCCAAGAAAAAAAAAAACAACAACAAAACTGGGAGTTGACTTCATAGAATTGCACTTGGCCATTTCCTGATCACATTCAAAACATCTGCTGTGGTTTTGAAGGTTTTATTTTGCTTTCCAACATATTGACTAATCTTTGCAATGTTTGTTTCAGGCCACCAGTTAGCAGAGCTGCTCCTCAACCTGAAAAACTGCAAAAGAATAATCTCAACAAGAAAAAGAAACTGGTTGAGGTCAGGCTTAATACCTTTTCTTTTGCTTTAGAAATAATAAGTGATGGGTGAAATTCATCTCTATTTTGAGGGCAGCTGAAGTTATGGATAGTGAGAAAGGAAATAATTTTCTAGAAAGTGTTTTCAGCTCTGGTGGTGAAGACCAGAAGATGTAATAGACAACAATCTCTGTCAGAAAGAACATCTGAGTTAGGGTGTTAAAGCTTACCAGTAATACCAGATCTCCCCAAACACCAGATTTGTCTCTTAATTTGAAGAGTGTGTGGAGCCAAAATGTATGTATATCCACAGCAGAACTCACTCTCGCTACCTATCTCCAAAGGATGCACAGGCAGAAACTACATTTTGGCACATGAAAAATCATTTGCATGATTTTGAAAGATGAAATTTGCTCATTTACTTCAGAATGTTCATATTCCCCCAAACTGCAAGACCCTCCAGATAACTATTTGCAGTTTCTGCATAATGTGCTGAACAAGGAATAGTCTCTGATCTGTGTGGCCAACTGGCAACAACTGCCCAGTCTGTCAAGAATTCAGATTGTTTCAAAGGGGCCATGATTATACTTAGGACAGATTCAGTTAGTCTATTTTCTGGGCTAAAAAGCAATTGTAACAGTAGTCCATTAATAATGACAGTTGTTCTGGAGGAAGTTTCCTTGGCAATTGTATATTATAAACTGAAATTATGCCTCTAATTAATGCAGAGTTATTGTAGCCTGCCTTTGCTTCTTATAAGGACTTTAAGGCCAGAATTTGGTGTGTTAAAATTTGAGTTTACAAGAATGATTTTTGAAGATGCATCAAGCTGCATAGCGATTAAACTGTTGTGGGCAGATTAATACAATTGGGCCTCTTCTGTAAGTTGAGTATATTATGAATGGAAATCTATAGACAAAACATTTACATCTGGATGAATTATCAAAGAAACAATAATATAAATGCAGTGCCTTAGCTGACCAATTAAAGCATTATAGATTGTGAGAATGTCATGCCTCAATAAATTAGCAGAAGAACTGAGTTAAGAGATTAATTATTGTTTCATTATTCTACAAACTTTTTCCAGCTTTTACTTTGGAACTGTGCTTATTGAACTCTAAACTCTGTAATTCTTTCTTTCATTTTACTTATATTTTTTCTTTTTGTTTTATTTGCTTAGGAGCTGGCTTTAGATCATGTTTTTGGATACAGAGGATTTGACTGTCGCAACAACCTTCACTACCTAAATGACGGTGCTGATATAATTTTCCACACAGCTGCAGCGGGCATAGTTCAAAATCTTTCTACTGGTAATTTAATTTGAAACAATACTTTGAGATACAAAATGTACAAGCAAAATATTTATCATTAGAAGTATTTTTAACATTACTGTGACTTTCCAACATTTTTTGTCTTGGTAAGTAATGAAAAAAAAAAAAAAGTAGATGGCTATTGTATTGACAGTTTCTTCTGTTCAGGTTATCCTGTAGAGCCATCCTGTTCCATTCAGCAGGTAGAAGCTTCAGCTAAGAAGTGTCATAAAAACCTGTTCTGTTTCTGCTAAAATCCCTGCTGAAAATGCAGGAATAGCTTTCTCAGAGGAGAGACACAGAGTTACTGTCTCATTTTGAGTTGTTATCAAAGTCATGCTCCAGGGAGGGGTACATTTTGATGTAACACAGTGTGAAAAAGTTGCTCTTCATATTCTGAACTTCACTGGTGGTGGTTCTTCGATACTCTTGTGAATAAAACCATGTTTGACTTTTAATAGGTAGTCAAACTTTCTACCTGGAACACACTGATGATATTCTCTGCCTAACTGTGAACCAGCACCCAAAGTATAAAAATGTTGTGGCTACCAGCCAGATCGGTAGGTGACTCACCATATAATAAGTTTTACTCTAAAATTATCAGGGGCACTGATCTGGGCTTTTCTGGATAGGAATTTTACCAGGATGTACCAGTGTTACTGTCCTCAAACTTACTCTTTGATTTTAAAGAGGTAATCGAGCTTCAGAATTTTCATCTCTGTCTGTGAGTCATTAGATTTTGGAGTTAATTGTAGTATAACCATGTTTCAGAAGGCAAGCTCTGCTAAATGACACTAAGTCATTTCATTAATCTGTAATCATAAGATTTATAGAATTCCCTCTTTCCTTCCTGTATCCAAGGCACTTGATTAGCAGTAAAGTGCTTAGCAGTGAAAATAAACCTACAACCATTTCCTATGCAGAAGTACAAAAGCTATACAGGAAAAGAAAGAAACAGTGCAATCCCAACACAAGTTGCAACACATGTAAGGGACCAGTTGTGAAACCATAAGTATTTATGTTATTATTTACAGGGAGGGTCTTGATAAATTCCCTAGGGGCTTTGGCAAGAGTAAATGCTGTATTGGAAATGCAGCATCATATGTTTCAAGCCTTGGAAAAATCTGTTGCCTTAAACTGAATTAGTGGTGGGTTAATTCACCTATTATAGTTTAGATCATTCTGGAAGGAGGCTCAAGTACATAATTTCTATATTAAGAACATAAGAGCAGACAGGAAAGTGGCCATAGTTGAACATTTTGACAAGCCCCTGTGCTGAGTGCTGTCAGTGTGAATGTGGAGTAACTCTCAAAATCCATGTATTGTCAGAGTGCCAGTTCAAAATATCAATTTCTATGACATAAAAAAGGTGACTGTTAAAGGCTGTTTTTCTGTTGTGTCAATAAGAGCCCATGAAATCAGTGCTGCTGAGTTTGGTGGATAGTCTCTGTAACTGCATGTTCATTTCACTTTAAAATTTAATAATGTTTTAAAACTGCATGTCTTTAGCATTTCTTTTAAATACCATTTTTAAAACTTAAAGGTACTAAATATTGTTGCAATATTTGTGTATAAAAACCAATATACTCAAACAAGTTCAACAATATTTCTGCTTATTTGCTTTATTGATTTAATCCATATCCATTTTCAAATTTTAATTTTTTTTTTTCCTTCTGGTGCTGATGCTGGCACTTCAGCATTAGAAACATGACTTATTTCACCTATTGTTTTCCCTTGGTGCTTCCTCATTTGCCATTGCTCTCACACTGCAGGTGATATGACAGAATTCCCAGGTAAGGCTGATTCCTTTGTGAATTTTAGTTAGCAGAGTTCTGTAAAAGTTTCATGTTACTTCATTGTATCTGTGTCAACTGTGGATACAGATACAGATAATTTCTTTTGCATGAGGATTTTCATCAATGTTATGTCATTCTTTTAGAATTTGTCTCCCTTCATGAAATATGACTTCCCCCTATCTCTTGCAAACTAGTATGACTTTTCTTTTTAGTAGTGTTAATTTTAAACAAAGCAAAACCCCACAACTTGTAAGTGTCTGTTTAGGTTAAATGTTCTTGAAAATGCTTGTTTTGCATTGGAGCTTTGCAGATGATGTATTAATTATCTTTTAACACATCTTTTTGCAGGTACAACGCCCACAATTCATATCTGGGATGCTATGAGTAAGCAGACGATTTCAATGCTACGTTGCTTCCATACCAAAGGAGTCAACTATGTTAACTTCAGTGCAACTGGCAAACTTCTGGTGTCAGTGGGAGTTGATCCAGAACATACTATCACAGTGTGGAGGTGGCAGGAAGGTAACTTTGGGAAAATTGTCTTCCTTCAGCCAACAGCATAACTAAGGGATGCAATGGAGTAGGCAGACAACTTGCAGGTTGTGTGAAATAAGATATTTGATACACTAATGTTGGTATTCACTAAACGATGTTGGTGTTCACTTAGTGTTCAGAATCTGGGGCACAGTTCTCTAATCCAAGCCAATTTACCTTAGAAAATTGTATCAGAGATTAATTTTGCAGGTAAATTTAACTTTGTTTTACTCTTTCTTATTTAAAACAGGGGCCAAAGTTGCCAGCAGGGGAGGACACCTGGAGAGGATATTTGTTGTAGAGTTTCGCCCAGATTCGGACACTCAGTTTGTGTCTGTTGGGGTAAAACACATGAAGTTCTGGACGTTGGCTGGCAGTGCTTTGCTGTATAAGAAAGGAGTCATTGGTTCCATGGAAGATGCCAAAATGCAAACCATGCTTTCCATTGCATTTGGAGCGGTGAGTTCAACTTACTTGCTACAGAATGTTATGTTTCTATTGAAGCCATGATTGTCAGTGTCCTGTGCAAGTGTGGGCAGTGCAAGGCCATAGAGCTTTTGCTTGTTCACTAAATGTTTTATTTAAAACTTGTATGCCTTTAGAACTTTGTCTACTTTTTCTAAGGAGAGTGAGATTTCTCTATTAGTGAATGTTTTTCATTAATGTCTGTGCATACCTACAGCTTCAGCAGCCATGGCTTTTATTGCTTTATTTTGCTAGTTGCGTAGCACTTTGCTGGTTAACTTAGAAACATGTATTGTCATTATTTTGTTGTAGACTCTGCCACCTTCTTTTCTGCTAACAGTACTTGGTATGATATGTGCTAGTATGTAATACTCTGCAATGTGCTCATTAGGGAACCATAGCACCGTGTTTTAGCTTCATAGTTAAGGAAAACAGTGCATGTTGCCAGTGACAGAGCAGTGTTACCATGAGGCTAAGATCTGGAATAGCTTCTGCTTCATCAGAAACCCCACAGAAATTACCTTTGCAAAGATTAAGCGTAATTTATACAAATCACCAGTTCAAAGAAGCCCCTTGCTTCTTTGAATTGTCCACCCTGGACAATAGTACTACTGTGTGAAACTTCATCCTCCTATCCAAACAACTGACTTTGTTAATAAAAAATTGCTTAAATATTTCTTTCTTTTCTGATGGCATTAATCCAGTATAAAATTGGGGTGATGGAATGGATCCCCAAAACTATTTTAAGAAAGAAGCAGAATTTATGTATTAGAACAAACAAATTGTTTGTCTGTGCTTTCCAAGTAGAAACTGTTTTCCAAGTAGAAACTTATTTTCTAACATAATAAAAGCTTCAAAACCAGGTGAACTCTACTCCCTTTACTTGTGTCATTACTGCTGGATATTTTGTGCTTCCTAAATCCCACTGGAAGTCCATGCCACCAGAGCATATGTAAGAGTAAATTGCTCTTACTAAAGCACGTTTCATGGCTTTTATAAGTAATGACACTATTGTTGTGGTACATAAAGTAGGTAACCGCTTGAGTTAGTTCTGTGTTTTATGTTTAGATGCTTAATTTTCAACATCTCAAACATGCTGCTTACCAGTCCAGAGATTCTGACACCTACTCAAAGAAATGCCACTTAGAATTCAGCAGGGGTAACCAGCAGGACACTAACAGAGCACGTATCTGAAAAATCTTGTAATGAGATGGATCTGGTGAATGTGCCCTATACATGATGATTTAAATATGTGAAAGAAACACCATTAGAGTGCAGGCAATAAACTCATTGAACTCATCCTCTTAGTGCAGATGATTTTAGTGGCTTCATTCAGTCCAGCTGACTTTTCCCAGGAAAGAATTGTATTTCAAGCTGAACAGAAATGCTAAGGTATTTACTATAACAGAGATGGTCATTGTTTATTTGCAGAATAACCTTACATTTACTGGTGCCATAAATGGAGATGTATATGTCTGGAAGGATCATTTCCTGGTAAGACTTGTGGCAAAAGCTCACACAGGGCCAGTGTTCACAATGTACACCACTCTTCGAGATGGACTCATCGTCACAGGAGGCAAAGAGAGACCGTAAGACACATCGTCTTCCAAAAGTGCACAACTTGTTTTTCTATTTCTCCAATGCACTAGACACACAGTGCTTCCCAGAGATCCATGGTATCTGTTGCGTAGCAATTTCAATGTAAATTTTATGTAACATGTCCAGGTGCTGTGGTAAGTAAAGGACTAACAAAGCAGGACACTGAAGCATCACAGTAATGTGTATCATGCATGAAAGATGTACTGAGCCTCACATCAGTAGTTGCTGTGAACACCTGTGTGAGCTCCTGCCAGCTTAGCATAAGGGATTTTTCTGATTGTATAATCCTGTCATACTACAGACAACCTCTCCCAGTGGAGACTCTTGGTTACTAAGTAATTCAATGTATAGAATTAACATATTTGCCTGACATATCTTGGTGACAGAGGTTTGGGCTTAAGTGCATGACAAGAGAGCAAACTAGTTTTTACACGAGAGTGAGGTGCCTTTATAAACAGTAGAAAGTGATTCAGGAACACCGGTGGGATTTAAACGTGGGATTTGTTGTATCCTGTGCAGAAGGGTTCATCTGGGTAACACTGTGCACTTCTTTTCAGCACTAAAGAAGGGGGAGCTGTGAAGCTATGGGATCAAGAGATGAAACGGTGCCGAGCATTTCAGCTTGAGACAGGCCAGCTCATCGAGTGTGTGCGCTCTGTCTGCAGAGGAAAAGTGAGTGAGCTGCTACAGCAGATGTTGCACTTTGGCACACATCACTGCCTATTGTGCTTGGTGGAAGTTGAGTAGTAGGCATAGAGGAGAAGACCTTTGTAAAATTATGGGAGGAGGCTTTGTCTGCCTACCTAGTGACATCTCCTTACTTGTCTTCCTGAGCTCAGCAATGGGCTTTAAACTGCAAGAGGATCCTATTTCTCATGCTTAATGCTTGCATTTACAGTCAGCAAGGAGAGGGAAAGGCCTCTGAAGGACAGTGCTCAGTGTAGGAACATCTTTCACCAAGATAGGATTCTTTTTGAATGACAGAAGGATCTTAGGAGCCTGCTTTACAAGATTTACTTCTTGTGAAATGCAGACACAGCCTGAGTGCTTCCGTTAGGCAGAATGGTTCCTAGATTTTTTTTTAAGTCACAAATAAAAGAAGTTGCTGCTGAGAATTACTGATTGACCTGAGTTTAGGTGAAGTGGAAAACAATAGAAATAATGGAGTAATTTGACATGCTAAATTAACTCTTGCATATGTTTGACTTGTATGTGTAAACATTGTGAAAGGAGCGTGATTCAGGAGTGTTACTGAATATGATGGGTGGCTGTCCTACCTAACACTTCATGAAATGCTCTCTAGTTAACTTTGTGTATAAAGTCTCAAGGCTTTGACATGCTCTTTGACAGCATCACTGAGGAATGTAGGTTTATATTTCTAACCAAATAGGCATTTTGTTCTTTTTCCAAGTACTTGCCAAGGAAGCTCTTGCCATTTAGATGATGACAGTCCAGTTAGAGTACACATAACTGCAGTCTAACTGCACCTATGCCCTAAATGTTTTTTATTAATGGCCAAATATGATGTTTAGTTACCTCCAAGCTATCAGAACCATGGTTTGCCAATATGTAAGTACATAGTTTGATTTTTCTGCAACGCCTTGGTACATCACTGATAGTGATATGTTCTGTCTGTTACACTAACAATGCATCTGTTGTTCTTTCTTATGGCTACAAACAGGGGAAAATTTTAGTGGGAACTAAAGATGGAGAGGTTCTTGAGGTAGGAGAAAAAAATGCTGCTTCAAACTTGTTAATTGACTGTCACATGGAAGGGGAAATCTGGGGCTTAGCAACTCACCCCTCAAAAGACATATTTATCTCTGCAAGTAATGATGGAACAGCAAGGATCTGGGACCTGTCTGACAAAGTGAGTATCACTGCGTTTGAAAGGCATGATTAAAAATTATCATTTGATACAACTGTGCATTGTTCTGACTTCACCATGTACCAGCTACATGCACACTTTTGCGCTCGTAGAAAGCCATGTAGAGAGCAGCGTTACTGTTCTGGTTTGGTACAGTTCTTTTCCTTGGTGAGGTGGTGTGCTGCTCTCTCCACAGGCAAGCCATTTGCAGAGAATTGCAGTCATTTAAAAGCACTCCTGCTGATGGAGTGCCTCTTGTGGTGTATTGCGTGTTTTGATCTAAATGTACAGGCTAGCCTGGATTAAGGCAGCATTTTAATTCTATGCTGACGGACTGGCTGACAAAGATTGTTCTGTCACTACCTCTGACAATAAGCTCCCTCCTTTCTAGAGTCTTTCTTTAGAGCCCAGCATGTTGTGTAGTTCAGGGGTTTTTTTCTTTCAAATCAAAATTGCTTAATGCCAAACTTTTAAAAAAGCAACAAACAAAACAGTGTTTTAAAATAACAAAAAGGTTTCTGTCCATGCTAGCTAACAGGGATAATATGGGAAGTGAATATATTATCAAGGCAATCAGCTAAGTGAACATGCAAGTGCATTCCAGTATGTTTTCATATAGCAAATCAAGTGGAAAAAGCCTACCCTGACCAGCAGTTGTATAAAAATCACTTTTAGGACCAATCAGAGAATGGATTTTTTTTTTTTTTCCCCAGCCTGTTTTGCTACAGTATTTTTTTCTGGTGTCAAACTCAAAGTCACTCTGCAGCAAGATAAATAGACACACAAATGTCCTAACTGAATTACATCTATATTTTGAAATCTGTTTTGCTCATATGTCTGCTGGGATATGATTTTCTTGGGCTAAAATTTCAGACTTCTGTTTGGAGGAAACTGCAGACCATTTGTTTTTAATAAGTGAATTCTATACTTTTTGTGGAAGCTCCCCCCTTGCTTAGTATTAGTAGTTTTCTCCAGGGGAGGTATGAGCCTATTGATTTTGTTGCCACAGAAACTGCTGAACAAAGTGAATCTAGGTCACCCAGCAAGATGCGCTGCATACAGTCCTGATGGTGAAATGGTTGCGATTGGCATGAAGAATGGAGAATTTGTTATTTTACTTGTAAACAGCCTTAAGGTTTGGGGCAAAAAGCGGGACAGAAAGTCTGCAATTCAAGATATCAGGTACGTCAGATACTTCAATTGAAGTTTTCTAAATATACAGCTCTCGCACAAGAAAAAGCTCATCATGTTCCAAGTTGATTTCCACATTTTCTTGTTACTTCATGTTTGAAGCCTGCATAAAATTATGAGATGTCTGACTGGCTTCTTGCATGCCTAAAGCATATATTTACATGTACCTAAACAGTATCTATTTTATATACCATATACATTTCCTCCCTCTGCCCCAATTAATTCAGTTATATCCACTTGAATATAGTAATTTGTACACTGTTGAACAGCGATTGAACAGGAATTAATATTAGAGTGCATTTTAAAACTGCAGTTCCTTTTGCTCTCTCACAAAGGATTAGTGTGCATTGTACAATGCTAACATCAGTTCATTACATACAGGTATTAAGCATCAAGGTTTAGTTTGGGTTCAATCTCACTAAAAAGTTTTTCTCATTTTCCAGTGAAACAAGAAAATGTTTACACAACAAGCAAAAGAAAATCTTGCATGGAACAAACAAATTCTGTCCTCTTTCCATGCTTTATTGTCTAGGATCAGCCCAGATAACAAGTTTCTGGCAGTGGGTTCACAAGAACATACTGTAGATTTCTATGACCTCACTCAAGGTACAACCCTAAACCGAATAGGATACTGCAAAGACATTGCAAGTTTCGTCATACAGATGGACTTTTCTGCGGACAGCAAGTACATTCAGGTACATCTTGAGTAGATCCATGTATTTATTGTGGTCTACCTATTATCAGATATAATGACAGGACGGAGACAAGAAGGGGTGAAGGATACTGTCTAGAGTTGTTTTGAACTTTGAAGTGCCCCTAAATCTCCTGAGGTAGTCTGAGACAACTCAGATTGCCTGTAGGATGTTCACAGAGCTCTACTTTAAATCCAGTCTTTACTTCTCAATACGTAGGTGTTGCCCTTGGGTTCTGTATCTGTTAGTGTGCTAAGGGCCAGGTACTCTCATTTGCGGGAATGAGCACAGCACAAAGAAATAGTGAATTATAACAATATAGAATCAGTTCTGTCTTTCTCCAGGATGGGGTGCGTATGATAACTAGCTTAATAGGGGAGGCCTCCTTCTGAAATGTTTCTTGATTTAGTAAGACTGGGTTGAGATAAACCAGGGAGCATATAACCAAAGGGAAATCTGTCAGCAATGCAATATGCAGTGTCACCCTGTAACACTGTTATTACTTCATAGTGTATAGAATTAATTCTAACTAACTAATTAGGGAGACTTTTTATTTCCTGATAAAACCTGTTGAGTCTATCAGTGCTGGAAATCTTACAAGTAAAAGAAATTATGTATTTATGGCAAAGTTAGTTACTAGCTTTTTGCTTTCCTACCCTCAGGTATCAACAGGTGCTTATAAGCGTCAAGTTCATGAGGTGCCACTAGGAAAGCAGATAACAGATCCTGCTTTAATAGAAAAAATCACGTGGGCCACATGGACAAGGTAAAACAACTCAGCAAGAAAGTTCCACCTGTTCAGCAATGCCTATAATACAGAAGAGCGAGCAGACTGTGTAAACCAAATACATGGAATGTGACCATGGCAAAGCTGTGGGAGAAAATCTGTCTGTATTAGGAAGTGAGTTGTGGATACCATTAAAATCGCTTCCTTGATACAGATTCACATAGGACCCTCTCAGCAATGACAGAAACACAGCTGTGCTCTTACTGTAGAAAGTGGCAGAGGCCAAAAGCACTCTGCCAGTGAAGAGTAGGTGATATCACAGATTTGAAACGAAGGTGAGAACTCCTCTGCTCTTACTGCCTGGCTATCAAGCAAGCAGAAAAATCTGCCCCAAGTTCCTTGTTTCTGAGGACTCTTGATAGCTTGTGGGAATGGGGCAGATGCATTGGACAGCTAGTATGTGAGTAGATAGGAATGACTGTAAAGGAACTTCAAGGGAAGAAGAAACGCTTTATCCAGTGCAAGATCCAAACAAGCATCTCCTCATTTTAAGACCTTACAGCTAAGAGAACAGTGCTATTAAAAATCCTGTGGGAGGGGTTATGTGCATGTCCAGAAAGGAGGTCATAGCTTGCTCAAGCTCCTTGTATAAAATGATGCAAGTGGTCTCACAGGAGGTAAATCTCAGCATTTTTGGGTAGAGATGATTCCATAGTAACACAGAAATGGTATGTTCCTGTGATGCCGAGATTACATTCAGTGCAATGCGTTATGGCCTAGCAACGCTCTTTTTTCAACTTGGTTTTGGAACAGCATTCTTGGAGATGAAGTCATTGGAATTTGGCCACGAAATGCAGATAAAGCAGATGTCAATTGTGCATGTGTGACCCACGATGGCCTAAACATAGTCACAGGAGATGACTTTGGTCTGGTGAAACTCTTTGATTTCCCATGCACAGAAAAATTTGTAAGTGGGTATTTTACTTTAATCTCACCTGTTGGCTTTTCCCTGTTCAGACACCGTATCTTACGAGTGTTTAAGATGTCTCAATGGCATGGTCCAATAGGTTATGTGCAGACAACTCCCAGCCAGTGCTGAATTCCTGAATTTTCTGCTCCTTTTCCAACAGGCCAAACACAAGCGGTATTTTGGGCACTCGGCACACGTCACCAACATCCGCTTTTCTCATGACGACAAGTACGTCATCAGTACTGGAGGAGATGACTGCAGGTAACTATCTGATACAGTCAGAAATTCGATAGGTGTGTGTGTGCCCGCAAGCAAAGCCTTTTGCAGCATTCTCAGCCCACTCTGCATTCAATGAAGCCTGTAGTTGTGTGGTACTTTTGGCATTGCTTACTCTGGAATTGCTGTATTATATAGTCACTTGCATCTGAATGGTGCCATTCACAAGGTCATCTCCGCTGGGTAAAGCATCCTGCATTTGAGTTCCGGTGTTTGTCAGGCATCAGGTGTGTAGTCCCTTGCCTTGTCTTGCTCTCGGCAACAGGGCAGAGGAGGAGTAAGACCTGTACCATAGCTGTTGCTGTGCAGCAGCACTGACCTTTTCAGGATCTGGCCACCCAGAAGCAGTTGAAGGAGGCCTGGCTGCTGCCACAGGAACCACTTGGTGTGTCTGAAGAACATTTAGATCAGAGAAAGACAGCTGGTGGGGGTGTCAGTCACACAAAAATAACTGAATAGCTCGCACCCAGCAAAGGCTAGGATGGAAATTCTGGCTGAACAGGAAAGACGGATTTAGAAAGACATTTCGAGTAACAGAAGGCTTCTTAAAAGGTGCCTTGAGCTTGTTCGGGTTGTTGTGGATTTCCTCCTTAGACAACACAAAGGTAAGAAGAGGGAAGAGAAAAAAAAAAAAAAAAGGCAAGCCTCGGTGTGTGTATACCCATGAGATTTGTGCCAGAGCCTGCCCCCCCCCGTCCTGCCCCAACTGTGCCTGAATTTCCAGTACAGTTCAAAGAGGGCACTACCGTCAAGAAAAACTGGGAACAGAAAGATGAGGAATAAATTGCAAATGTGGTTAAAAGACACATTGTGAGAGACTTTTTAAACAGGAGATCATAGAAGAACCAAAAAGCAACGAAGTATGAAATGAAAGGGCACAAATTCTCACAGGAGCAAGTATCAGGAAGCTACATTCAAGAACCAAGTATTTGTAACTGCTTATTCAACAGGAAAGATACAAACCAGAGACTGCAAGATTGGCAGAAATATCACTCAATGAATGATACTGCTCATCTTCTCCAGCACTAGGAACCTAAACACTGATGTATGTTTCCTGACACTGGGCTCCCCTCAGTAACCCTGCAAGGCCTGCAGCATGGAAACAGTGCATGTTTGGTCTGTTTAACACCGTCTAGTCAGCTTACCACTGCCCTTACTGCATAATTCAAATTCAGCATTCACAATCTTTCATGTAATCATGCTAGAAATAAACCAGCACCCCCAGTACATGGTTTCATTTTCCACTTTGGAGGAAAAAGAATAAAAATAAGGAAATGTTTTATTTAAAAAGAGAGTGTGGAGGGTGAAAGCAGTAAGTTCTGTCAGGTCAAAAAGTGTCTGAAGAGGAAGAGAAGCTGAATTTAACCTCAGTTCTCACCCCGAAGGCTAGAATTACATAAATTCATAAAAATTTCTCAGCTGTGTTTTTTGCAATATTATAGTTGTAATGAGGGTTTCTTGATACAGAGTAGCATAACAGTATTGCTAACCTCCAGGCAGTCACTAAACATACAATAGCTTAGTTACAATGCTTTTAACCCTCTCCTGAAAAAGAAGTGCATTTGCTAACTTGATTACTCCAGGGTTTAATGTTGTTTTACCTGACATCTTCTTGTAGCTCTACATTCATAGCCATGCTTGTACTGAACATAGCCTGTCTCTCCTGCTCTGATACTCTGATGTTTAGCACCAAGTCAATCAGACCATAATGCTCTCAGTCCATTTCTTGTAGCGTATTTGTATGGCGCTGTCTTTGACTGGAGACTTCTGCTGCTGCTGCCACCAAGGGACTGCTCTGGACTGGACAGCCATGAATGCCTCTACCCCTCTGGCTGCTGTAACTACCACACAATGCTGCATGGGTTACACGTTTTCAGATTACTTACAAGAATTTACTGAATGTGATCATGCCTTTGAAAGAACAAGAGCCTTGAGAAGGAAGCTGAAGTTTGAAAAGGGAATCCTTTTGTAACCTGGGTAGGCCAAAGTAACAAATAGGTCACTCACAAAGCTGCTTTTGCCTAATACTGTGTTATTCAAACCGTATCTGAAAAGGGAGCACACTGAGAAAATCCTGAGCCCTTTCATTTGCATCATTTCAAAAGCTGTTGCTTGAACAGTTGTTCAAGTTAGTGGGTTTTAACTGCACCTGCTTAAAACTCCAATTTCGTGCACTAAGCAAACTGAAAGCTCTTAAGGAGCATGCTGGGGTTCATGCTTCAACTTTCAGTAATCAAAGGAACAAAGTATCTTCTTTTTTTTAAAGTCTATTTTCTTTCTTATATTTGGCAATTTTTTCTATCCATGAAGTGCCTTTAAACTATTTTCTAGTTGTATGGGCTACAATTTTGCCTCCCACCAGTTGCTTTCAACACACGGTGCTATAACTCTCACACAGAGGAGGGCTAACCATTAACACCTTGTCCAGCCATGTCACAATCCCTGGTCTCTGCTTTGGTTTCTGAAACCTTCACAAGTGAATTCCAAAGTGTTTTTGACAGCAAGAAGCTACGTGCTGCTCTGATGAATTCCATCTGCCACCTCCTGCTAAGCTGTTCATCATTGGTTCCTGAGGGTAGCCAGAATGTGAAGCTTAGCTCAAACACTGAGGAAAGCATGCAGAGTGCTGGTTGATGATGTTTGAAAACAAATAGTGAGGAAGGTATTCCCGCCTTTCCCCGTCCATGTGAACTACAGTCACAGGCAGCAGCCATCTACTGTGCTTAAGAAGTACTTTGAAAGCTTCTGGGAATGACTGTTTCCCATTCTGGAGGGGGCTCCTGAAGCCATCCAAAGGAATGCCTGATATGGCACTAGTGGGGACTGTCTCTCCTGTAGTAAGCAGCTAGTCCCATGTGGCTTATAACTAGAACATGAAAGTACTGATACCAGAAATGCACCTGTCCTTGAGAAAAAGCATCTTTGCTGAATTTGGACTTCTCTCCCCCTCATCACTCCACTTGCACCTCATGCAGCTCACTCAGCTGTGGGATCAGAGCACAGGAGGGTAAGAGCCTGAAAGGAGAGTTGCCTCCCTGTGTAGTGGAGAGCAGAAGCAGACATTTACGGAAGTAAATGCCATTCAATGTCTGCTAACAAACACTGTACCAAAACCAAAAATTACAGAAACAGGGGAATTTGGAGAAAGTAAAATAAGTTCAGCTTTTTCCCACTGAAGCTCTTCTGAAATAAATAGAAAACAATTCTGGCCTGGAAAAACAGCTATATTTTGAAAATAACCTTTAAGAAAACTGCTTATCAAAGGAAGTAAAAGGCCAAAATAAAACAGACTGTTTACATTTAGTCTCTGAAAAGAAATGTTAACTACTGCTTTTAGTCTCAGTTCAGGAAATGTCATGGTGAACTGTGGAGACTTCCTGCCAATCCACTTCTGCTGCCCACTGCATAAAAATGTGGCTGCAAGAATACATAGATAGAGGAGTGGATCAATGTACATTTAACACACAAAGTGCTTCAGCAACCTCAGAGAATCACCTTTTGTTTTTAAATGGAATTTATTAATGCCTTATTATTACTATACAGAAGATCAGTTTGTCAGATACAACGCAAGGCCCTATGCAGTCTTTTTTTTTAAAGACACTTTCTTGCTCAAATCATGTAACCCTGTTAAGTGGCTATGTCAGTAAGCACCTTCTTTGCCTATGTTGTAATAATGTTTGCCTTCCTTTCACACTGATTGTATCCCAACTCAAAGTAGGTGTGCGGCAGAACAAATTTATCAATGCTGATGTGGAAATATCAAAGCAATAGTGTCTGTCAGGAAAACACTTAATATTTGTATGTTTATATATGTATGTTTGGCTTTATGTATAAAATGTTCAGAAGTAATGATGTAATATATTGTAAACTAACATAGTAGTGCATGAATTTATTTTTCAATGGTGAAGATACCATTAATTAAAAAAAACTGTCTCAAATAAATTTGGATACAAGTTTTCAGTGTCTTCAATCTCTTAAATCATATTCAACAAGTTGAACTGAAAAGTCTTTCTTTCCACATTATGATAGGGCATCATACATTGTCTCATAAACAGAACAAACCAAGGCTCTTCACTTCTTTAGCAGAACCTAAAATGTAATTTCACACTTAACTAACAAACTCACAGCACTTAAGCATCACTGAGCTGCTGGCACAGCTAGCAGTGGCAATCCACGGGCCTCCAGTATTCAGCATAGAGGAAAGAACCTGTGCTGCACAACCTATACCTTGGTGGGACAGCAATTCCATACCTGGAACTGAACAAACTGCTTCACTCTGCACACACCAGAGAAGAAAAGGTATCATGAGAAATCCACCTACACACATTGTTGTACTTCTGACACACAAATTCCACCACCATGTACAATGGATATTTAATCATGAGAAACTTAAACACAAGTACATTAAACTTGCCTCAAGAAAGCAAAATACTGGAATTATTTAATGTCTATAAGCTTTATTCATACTTGGGGTTTGGGGTTTTTTTGCACCTTTTTTTTTTTTTTTTTAAACATTTCACAATGCATTCCACAGACTTAGTTCAATACAGCTGAAACTGCAAGTGTAGAAATTTTGACTTATCATTTCTTGCATAACAAGGTTTTAAGTTTCCAAACACCATCTGCAGCATTAGATACTCAGTCCACAGATTATCAGTTCGAGAGACACTAGATCAGCTACTGTGTATGTTTGTGCAAAGTGTGTATGCTGTAATTTCAATACCTGTGGAGGTTCCTTTGTTCACTTCTCTCCTGTTGTTTTAAACAGATACTAGTGTTTACAGAGACATTTTAGGTTTTCAAGCTTGTGAGCTATGAAGCTAGTCCAGAAACCAGTCAATTCTCTGAAGTATCAAGCACTGTGGAGCAGCTGAAAGATCTAAGCTTTGTGAAACACATATATATATATATATTGGCAATTGATAAAACAGTAAAATCACAATACAGCTATACTCATACCAAAAAGGCAAGATTTCTCAAAATTTGCTAAGATGGTGCAATTCTTCTAGAACATCTCATTTTATAAAATCTGCATCAACCTACACAGACCATACACAGTGCACAAACTGCGAAGTGTCACCCTCCACTCCACCTGCACTACATCTCTTCTGGGACGCAGCAGGAACTACCGCTGATAAAGCAAAATGTACAGCTTCCTCAATTTTTCTGTATTAGCCAGTGCTGCACACAGGGTAAAGAAAGATGATTAATTTTTAGATCCATACATAGCAGCTTACGATACTTAAGATGATGAAACACATGGCAGTCAAAACAGTTATTTTCCTCAAAACACTGCGTTGCTAAAAAATAAAGATCTGTGAAATTGCACTGCAATGTCAAGGGGTTTGCTATTCCCTGACCCTCCCCATGTGAATCCAAATGAGTATTTTTTCCCCCCTTAAAAGATGAACTTCCTATTGATAAGTTGCTTCAGACTTTTTATTCGGTTTTGCGCTTCAACCCAGGGATCTTTGCTTGGATCCTACAAGAAAAACAGGAGAGGAAAAAGAACAACATTTAAGTGACAAAAAAAAGTTGTAAATATAGTCTTAAAACCAGCAACATGCAGAGATGATTATCACAGCAACACAAAACTATTACACTCAAAAAGCAATGAAATTACTAAATTATTCGCCCCTCAATTGCAGCTGCTCAGGGCATCAGATTTTGGTAATGGCTCCAACACATAGATTTCTATTAGAAACAATGTAGGATTAGCAGCATCAGCAAGAGAGGCCGTAGGATCATAACCATGCCGAAGAGAAACAAAGGACTTTGTCCTCTCAGGACTAGTGCAGGTGAAGCATTTGTTACTTACAGGAGCACCAAATATACCACAAACTGTAAAGGAATCCTGATAAAGCGAAATAAAACACACAAACCACAACTCACTTGGCCATCGCATCTTTGACATTCTTGTTCACAAGTCCCAAATAATGGTCAATTTGGGCCTGGAATGGAAAATGACAGGTGTTACAGATCAGCTCTTAGAAACAGCTACTGTGCTGCACAGAAAGAAAGGCCTTCCCCTAGCTTATTTCCCCGTTATGATGGAGCCAGAGCTCCCACAGCTTCAGCTACAGTAGATGCTACTGTATGTCTCCAGGAACACACTCAACCGCAGGGAGTAGTGAGTAAATACCCAAGCAAATCCATTCTGCATCTTCTATACCAGTCACTAGCATTTCCCGAGGCCACCCCAACATGTGTGCACACAATCAGGGTCCTCAGTGAGGGGCAATTCTCTGGGTACCATGGAGATGGAAAGCTGCTTAGGTGGGCTGGGCCTGTTAAACAGCTTACACCTTCAGAGAGCAGCCTTTATCTTGCCAAGAGGATTGAGGAGCCTGGGTTAAGCCACACAAATGGTTCATCATTTTTCCTCAGGGCTACAGGATTTCCTTTCACTGCAGAGTACTCTGTTGTCTTCTAGGAGCTCACATAGGAGTCCAGGAGGCTCTGCCATCTGTTCCAGGCCTTTCTTCATCCCCTCCCAGACTGGCCTCCATGAGCAGTGTTGTTTTTCAAAGAGAAGAGGGCTCTGCTACACCAGAGCAGGCTACCCCCTCCTGTGCTATGACCTGCCAAAGACAGCCCCTGCTCAAGCTTGACAATAATTGCTTGCATTATATTTTGGTTCCTCCATACCCTTTCCTTTTATAACAGCCTCTCTACAGGAGAGGCACCAGACTGCCAACTGTGTCTCTTATCTCGTCTTTGCCAGGGCTTCAGGATACATCTTCAACGTCAGCTCCAAAGAGGCTTCTTCAGAAATTGTTTTATAAAAGGACTTAGATCAGCATTAACACACTGTACCCACTGCTGCTTTACTCCTGACCAAACTGGATCAATGGAGAAGGCCTCCAAGCTAAATCAGGATGTTTTCATAACTGTTTGCTGGGGGAAGCCTTCTGAGACTTCCACCCAAAGGCAGGGGAAAATAAACATGGTCTGAACTTCACAGTGAACTCTATTTTCCTGGTCCTGGCAATGACTCCTGCTCTGTCTTCTAAAAGATTTAAAGATTTTTGAAGACTGAAACTAATTTAATTTTTATTCACTTGTGGTTTTGATTCAACAG
The DNA here is from genome assembly GCA_013396835.1 of Psilopogon haemacephalus. Taxonomy (NCBI): domain Eukaryota; kingdom Metazoa; phylum Chordata; class Aves; order Piciformes; family Megalaimidae; genus Psilopogon; species Psilopogon haemacephalus. The sequence goes on from VWZI01007895.1 coordinate 78,977, forward strand.
AGCTATTTTATACAGCATTTAATGAGACAAACACTCACCTGATGTCTCTCATAAATAACAGGAACACTGAAGAGTGAAATCAAAGCTGCAAAGGCAGACATTGAAAGGTGTAAATATTGACAAAAGGGATGGCAGTCAAGTAAAACACACAATTTTTTTTTTTTTTTCCAAAAAGGTACAAGAAAAATAAACTAAGCCACATAAAAAATTGTTGGCCAGTAATTTAAATAATCTCTACAAAGCAGAACCTAGGCTGTTCTCCAGGGCTCATTAACAGTACACTAAGTCTGGTCACACTTCACTTCCTTCACTGTGGGTTATGCAAATTCTTCCAAAAGTGACCTTCTGCCAACATCAGTGGGTTTCTCACACCTGAAAGGAGCCTGCTCTGGGATACAAGAAATAAACCCATCTTCAGTGGGACAGGGCCAGAGTCAATTCTGTACCTCCTCCAAAGTCACATTTCAGTGGGGCTAACCTTGACAGGGACAAGCACAACAGAACAGGCTTTTGAATGATACAGTGTCTGGGAAAAGTCATCAAACTCAAGGAATTCATCAAGATAACACTGCAGAAGATCATTTTGACTTATCAATGTCCTAGAAAAAAGGCACACAGATGTAACATATTGCTACAGTCTCAAGAACATAGGATTAGCCTCGTAGTATCAAGCAGCCTTCAGTGGTTTTTCAGGGTTGTTTTCATGCAGCAGGCATTGAAGACAATTTAAAACACTTACCCAGGATCAGTAATGTCAGACCATTAAACAAGGCACCAACATAAGTGAACACCCACATCAACACTGCAAACTGAAAGGGAGAAGACAGTACATTAGCTCAGTCTGTCGTACCATAAACATATTAACTAGTTAAGAGAACTTCTCTAAACACCTGAACCTACAACACCCCAAACTCCACTTCAGCCCTGTAAATCTTTGGAAATATAGATGAGTGACAAAATGGCTGAAGGGTTCTGTAACAGGATACATGGCAGCTTGTATCTGGGTCAGCCCAGGTCAGCAGTGACCAAAACCTCTCAGTACTTGGTGGCTGCTCAATGCTCTCTGCACTTACAGAGTCCTCCCAACTCCATGCTTTGAGTAACAACAGGCAAGCACAGTACCCTACCTTCACAGGGACTGAACAAAATAGGCAAGGGAGAGGTTAAGGACTGGTGCAACACAGCACCCAGTGGCAGAGCCGGGAAGAAAGCAGGTCATTGGCATATGGCTGCAAATCCACTCTGGGCTGCACTGCAAATGGTGACACTGAGCTATCATGATCACATGCTAGCTCCGCAAAAATCTCTAAACTGCTGACTAGACTGGGCAGAGGGTTTTGCCACATCAGCAGAAGAAACCTGCCTGGAAGGTAACCTGGCAAGACTGGCTTAATGGACTTCAGAATACTGAAATTTTAGGAAAGAAAGTCAACAGTGTCATAAAAGGGGAAGCTGGCTCTAAGTCAGAGACTAACTCAGAAGCAAAGATGCCACATCTCTTAATAGACACACAAACTCCCACACTGACGAAATTTCTGGCTTCATGCCCCTGACTCATACACAGCCCCTGCTCCTCGTCCAGTGTCACCCTGCTTACTGCACTTGTCCAGGCTCTGCTATACTTCATTTGTTCCGCACAAAGATCTCCAGAATTTCAAGTCCCTCAGCTCTATGCCAGGTGAAGTGTGTCCCAAGCACACCTCTGACCTATGCTAGGCTGGGAGGGGGTTGAAGGCTGCCAGCTCTATTTCTGTGTAGTATTCCTCCCAAAGGATAAACAGTTCATTTCTTCTGGTGTTGCATAAGGAACTGAGCAGCGGCTAGGATCTAGATGTAAATCCACCACATCTGACCAGTGCTTGGTTCTTGCTAAGCACTGTGTTATGCTTTGCACTGTGCAGAACACACAGAGAAGACCCCCAACCCTGTAATCAATTAAGCATGTCTAGTTATTTGCTGTGCAAAACACCAAGCAGCAGAGCAGAGAAAAGCTGCTGTGAACATCAGGGAGAGGAGATCTTATTTCCACCTATCTAGGCATAGTTCACAACCAAAGGTGAAGCACTCTAGAAGCTCTTCCCAATAAGCAAGGGAAAAGATGGCTACAAAGCATTGGAAAGAAAAAAAAACGCATATCAAAGGACTGCAGGTATGAGCAAGTATCTAGCCTGCAGCCAAGTCACTCAGAAGTTATGCATCCAAACATCCATTTTAGCTTATCACAAAGCATTCAAACCAAACAAGATCAACATCCAATAATTAGGACATGACAACCAATAGCATTTTAACTACACAACCCCTGCAAGGAAATTTAAGTTTACTTCAACACCTTCACTCAAAGCCATCCTAAACTCAGTTAATTAAAAACAATGCAATTATTTATCTGTCAGTTCTTTCTAAATGTAACACATGCAGTACTTGAGGCACATAACTAATGCTCAGATAAGGCTGCAATGCTACCATCAACTGCGCTCCCATTGCTGCATTTTAGCAGTTATCAAGAAAAATAAAGCAGAAAGAAAATAACTTCCCTAAACTGTTTTGTGACATACTCAAACCTTGGCCCAGTTCTGTTCTCCATGATGCCAGGCTGAGAGCTGGTTGCCAGCCTCTTTGCAGAAGGCATTTTAATGGAGCAAATGCTTCTGAGCAAATCTGAGTATGCAGAAGGTCCTGCTCCCCAGCCAAGGAAGGGAAGTTGGTAACTCACTGCAGCAAAAAGCCTCCTAGTCTGTGATCATTCAGGATGATGTTCTCACAGGTACATTCAGTAAACTAGACATGCTGGCTTCAAAGACTAGCACAGCATCCTGACAGCTACCTAAGATCTCCCCTGCACGAGGCACAGTTACTAAAGCTACACACTGCCTTGAGTGGGTGAAATTTCAGTAATACTTCTGAAGACTACGGCCAAGTCAGAAAATGTGACTTTATGTAACAGATACGAATCAGTTTCAAAATCCCACAACTACCAGAATTACCCAAGTCTATTTAATGAGCATTAAATTTACCGCCCAAGAAAGATCAAAATCCAGGAGTTAACATTTGACAGACAAGCTTTGCTGCAAAAGTCTCTCCAGAGCAGCACCAGAGTCCAATGACAAACTATGCTGCACATGCTGGTTTTGATCCACCTTGCTTATTCATACTGGGTGGGAGAGTGAACTGCTTTTCCAAATGAGACCTCCCCTCTCTCTGCCTCATCAGTAAGGGACATCTATTTTGAAAGCTATGATTACCAAAGCAAATGGGAGTTCGGCAAAAACCTCAGAACTCCCCTCCCCCTCAACTCCTCTTCTCTTCACACTCTTTTGACAGTTAAAACAACACTTCCAGGACTACGAGGAATTGATATCAATCCCGCAGTTATGTATTGGTTCCAGTTTTGTATTTGCCTCTTTTTTTTCCCACCTTACAAATGAGTCAACCTCAGAGAATCTTAAACCTGGGAAAAGGCTCACCCCAAACACATCTAAACACTTCAAAGTTCTAAGACCAGGAGAAACAAAGGCAGAAGGCAACCCAGAATTTACCTACAAAGGCAACATTGCTCTTTCCACACACTCAGGACAGAAAGAAAGCACAGGGCTCAATCTCAGCCTTGGACATCACAATACGTCAAAAAGTAAAACCACAGCACATCTGAGCACATCAAGTTATTTGCCTGCCTTATTCCAATGACCCAAAGCATACTGCAATTTAACAGCAAATCCAGAAGTGTCCATGTTTCAGTTCCTTTAATATAGTTCAAATACAAAGAGCCCTGTTTCTCAAAACATCAGTTGAGCAGTGACAAGTAAACTCTGCCCCAGCGTCCCAATAGTTCCCACTGCACTATCAGCAGAAAGCAGAGTCCTGCTGGGACTGCCTGGCAAGGGCTCCTCTGGAACTGTTCAAGAGCTGCGAGTAACCTCTCCTTGTGCTGCATAAATATTTAGAGTGCATTTTAAGACTTCTATGACTGAAGTATTAATAAAAAAAATAAAACAAACAAAAAAAAAATCTTAACAAGACAGATTTTACAGCCAGAACTATTACACACAATAAACTGACCTGCAGACACACTCTACATTAAGGCTCTGTAACTTCAGTTATACACAAACTTGACATTTCCTATACTGAAATGTTTAAGCTACATGAGCCAAGATTTTTTTTTTTTCAAATAGGGCCATTATATTACATAAGACCCCAGCATCTTAACGTTCCCCTCAAGCAAAACCTCTTCAAAATCAGTAACTTGTGCTTGTGAACTGTCCTGACATTCACTGGTTTCATAAGGGTTGCTCCCAACTACTATAAATTAGACTAATTAACCTACATAAAACGTTTTAAATGTCAGAAGAGGAGAGGGGAAATGAATTAGTTCATCCGAATAAACATGTCTTTCCTATACAGCGTAGTACTTTAGAAGTGATTAGAGTGCCTCAGAGGCATTCTGACTGGGATTTTACTTCTAACACAATTCCTCTGAAAAGCCTAATTTTTAAAATAGCATTAACTGAAGCAGCAGTTGGCTGTTCACAGCTTCCTCTTCCTTTATGGCAAGGGATTGTGATCTTAAAACAAACAGTGTGGAAATTCTTGTAACTCAGATGAAGGAACATATCACACAGGGCTTAATTACTGAAGAAATACAAGTGACCTCATGCCCACAACATTTTCCATGATAGTGTGTAATCATATCTAAACACAACTTATGCTCAAAGTAATTTTACGTCATAACTCAATGCCCTTAAAAACACCACAAGCAGATGCCAAGTTCAAGTTATCAAAATGCAACTCTAGCCTTGTAACAGTAATTGTTTTTGGTCAAGGCTGTGGCCTTGAGGATATTACAGAGATGAATTCTAAGTAGTCACTTAGGCTTGAAGACGCAGCTCATCACAGACCCCAGCAACAGGCAGTGGTGATTTAACCAAAATGCAACTGCTGCATGAAAAACACTGGCAAGGTGCAGACAATGGGGGCCTTATTTAAGACATTCTGCTACAAAATAATCGCAAACATTATCAATCAAATCCATTAAAAAAGAATACGCAGCCACCTCATAAAGCACAACTCTTTCAGAGCAGAACTATTACACAAAGCTACAAGTTCACATTCCATCTCCTCTTTCTCTTCCCTTAACATGAGCAGCAAGCCCCAGGTAAAAATCCAACAGCCTTGTAATCTTTCTGTTTCCAAAGGGAAAGACTTAGCAGGTTTGCACAGCATCAGATGCAACTCTGTGTTTAAGTTGGAGCACTATGAAAAAGTGCAGTCTAGGAAGTCTAGGTAAGATCTCAACATCTGCCTTCAATTTCTATTACACAATTACAACAAAGACTTTTTACACATTTCCTAGTTTTCTCCAGATTACACCTGAAAGCCCTTCCCCCAACCTCACAACTCAAATGGCTCTACAAAGCACTAAGTAAGGGATTTACTGGAGGATAAATGCACCTTTATTTCAAGAAGATTAAGCAAACTGAATAAGGAATGTACAACATGTTGCACTCAGTAAAGGAAACAATTGTTTGAAAACCAGGAGAAAGACAATTAGCTTGAAAGAAGATAATGTAATTCCCACAGAACAAAACTGAAGGTTTATGGCCAATTTTTTTTTTTTTTTTTTAATATTATTCTTCTTCACTGTCAGTTTTGCTCTGTCACCTTCAGTAAATGCTACTAACACCACTCGACCATACCACTTAGATCCGTTAGGCAGTATTACATGCTTTTGGCAGAGTAACTTAAAAACCATTTTAGTAATTTGTATCACTAAAAGCAGCAGCTATTTGCACCCAAATGCAGGGACTGAAACAAATGTTCACCATCCTGGTAAAACAAGGGCAGGGCTCAGGCCCCACTCTTCCAGCAAAAAGTGGACACAAGAACTCCCACTGTTTAAGGCACTTAACTGTATGTTAACCACTATGGAGAGAAACAAACAGAATAACAAAACCAGCCTCTGGTAATCTAACCCAAAACACAGGTTTTCAACAGTCACAGATTAATGTTAGTTCACTATTATATTGTCAAAAGGCAGATAAAGTTATCCACTCAATTACTGTGCATAGCACTTTATGTTGCATGCAGCACACTTAGGTTCCACTTAATGTGTCAATATTTCTTGAAAAAAACAAAGCCTTATTACCCTCAAACTGAACTCATTATTTACTATTGTTCATTGTTTATAAGGACTATTGGGCTTTGCAAACCTGGGTCAGCAAGCAATGTATTTACACAAGGCTGCTCTACACACAGCTGATGCAAACTTACCTTCAGAGAGTCCACTAAGTCATCAACTAGGAAGAGACGTCTCAGCTCTCTCACCGTGCCATTAACATGACCAAGCACAACATTACTGTATTTCTGAATAAGCTCTTCAGACACAGCTACATTAGACTCCAAGTAAGCCCTGCAAGAAAGAGCTTATGAAACTTCACTGTAACAGTGCTAGCAAACTGTATCAATGTAAGTTACATAAACAGTATCGAAGTTCTTTTTATGATATATAGAAAAGACTCACCTAGGAGTTGACAGAACTGACAGGACAGAACTGATCAAAATTGCTCTTTGAAAGTAGAAGAAACCTTAAGCCACCCCCAACCTCTTAGAAGAAAAAAAGGAAACATTTATCTCACTGCTATGCTGTGCTAGTGCATTTACCAAGTCACACACACAGTCTCACCTGTGCTAGGCAAAAAGGCTGCACTGGTTAATGTGTGTGAACAGACAGCAGACAAGTGGCCAGGAGCACCCCAGCACCTCTATCCTATGTGATGCTTAGTCTAGAAAGTATCTTCTTACTCTTCAGCATATGCTGTAATCTAGTAAAATGCCAATTTCTATTTAGAAATGAGAGACAGAAAGGCTTGGAAGGGGTATAGAGTGTGTGTCATTCTTGCATTTCATTACTCTATTAGGTGGCTCTAATCTATTCCCAGACCCTGAGATTCCTTCATTTGTCAAACAGAGGAAGTCCTACAAAGGCAACATCCATTAATGCCTCTGGAAGGCACTCCTGGAGTTACCATTAGGCTCTAAGCATAGCAAAGTGAGCAAGTTTCTCATCATTTGCTTAAAAAAAAAAAAAAAAAAAAAAAAAAAAAAAAATCTTATAGTGGTGGCAGCAAGACAGAAGTTCCTATCTGACAGTGCTCCCTGCACTACACTGTGACTTTTAAGTGTAGTTGCAATGGCATTTTAGACTCTTCAAATAAACTATTCTCTAATTTGCACATTGGAAGGAGGAGAAGCAATGCAGCACATCTGTAACAGAGCATTCATTTTACAGTTACTACAATTGTTAAACTTCTGTTTCATAGGGATTCTGCTTTGGAGTGACTTTGATTTTCTTACAACTGAAACATACAGCTGAACACAGCTCTGTGGCAAATCAAAAACAAATTAAGATACTTTAAATAGCTAACAATAGAGGTTGTTTCAAGGCTATATTCTGCTATCTACACTTGGCTTCACAACCTTCTCAGCAAGATACTCAGGATCTGAATAAAAAAAAGAAATTTATCTCATGGATGTTCTCTTCACTGGCAAATCAAATTCAAGCGAAGAAAACCTTCTTGTAGTTGAAGCTATACAAATAAACAGTAAGCAGCCAGGTGTGGTGGACAAGAATTTCTGGAAGTTTCTTATGACTACCAGTATTTCTAGAAACAAACTGCAGAAAGAGCAGAGGTAGAACATGCTTTGTTTATTCTTGCCAAGAATGAACTTAAGTGATAAACTGGGAAATGCTGCTTGGATACTGAAGAGCACTACTGGGTAGAACAAACAGGGTTTCAGCTAGAAATTATTGTAAGACGGTGACTAAGGAGAGCTAAATCGGCATCAATGGTTGGAACAAAACCCCAAAAATCCCCAAAACCACTCCCCATCCAAACAGCTGCTATACTGAATATTGTTGCCAACTATGGATGTATGTTAGAGCTAAGCATGAAAGCATATATTGCCTTTCTTTTTCTTATTTCCAAAGTTCTGTCCCAGAGCTGTTGTAGACACAGATTGCCTGCTGTTAGGTAACTGAGCCACTAGACAGTCAGGGAGGAATGGAGGTAAACCAAAGGACATTTTACTCTGCCTTACTCAGGATGAGAGGAGGAGAACAAAAATAATTAGAAATACCATTTCTGAGAGCTGTAAAAATAGGAGGGCAAGGAGGAGTTTCTGAAAGGTACAAGGGAAGTTGAGACTGAATCGCTTCACTGATTAACGAGCAAGTCAGAGCAGTGTTGGACAGGGATGGTAACAGGTAACACTCTAACACGTGACTAAGTTTTCATTTCTCTTAACATGCAGCTTTGCAATAACGGGCCCTGCTGTCCTCAACACAGGAAAAAATGAGTAACACAATTACCACGTTCTTGCATTGCAGGGAGGCACACAAATGGTATGCCCCAAGGACTTAGTTCATCGCTTCAAGCAAAGAGCTCAGAGATCCTCTTTGAGACCTTAAATTCATCCTATGATACAACTCCTCAAGCTTTACAAGTCAGTCCCAAGTTCCTGGATTTCTGATCCAGGCAGGCTGCAATGAACATGGATTCTGCTGGTGATGATGCAATCTAGCATGTGGAGAACACAGCGATGCTGCACATACTATGTCACCAATTTAAGAGTACTATCAAGTTGTAAGTTCCAAAAAGATCAAAGCCTTCTCTGCCACATTTATTAATTTTTTTTTTTTTTTTGCTAAATGTATTGCAGTGGCAGTTCTGCATCTCCTGAGCATTCAATTTCATACTATTACCTGTCACTGGTTCATATTCTGAAGACCTTACTATTGGGGCCAGATCTCTTCAATAGTTATCAATGATCTGGATGAGGGGGTGGAGGGCACATTCATCAAGTTTGCAGATGAGAAACTGTGTTGATCTGCTCAAAGGCAGAAAGACTCTGCAAAGGGATCAATGGGCCAGGGCCAACAAGGCCAAGTGCTGGGTCTTGCACTTAGGTCACAACAACCCCATAAATGCTCCAGGCTTGAAGCAGAGTGGCTGGAAACCTGCCCAGCAGAAAGGGACCTGGGCTACTCATTAACAGTCAACCCAACATGAGTCAGCAGTGTGCTCAGGTGGCCAAAAAGGCTAACAGCCTCCTGGCCTGTTTCAGGAATAGTGGGGCCATCAGGAGTAAGGGAAGTGATTATGCTACTGTACTCAGCACTGGTGAGGCTGCACCCTGAATCTGGGGACAGATCTCCAGAACTCTCTTCCAACCCCTATCATTCTGTGATTCTATGTGAATACTATGTTCAGTTTTGGGCTCCTCATTACATCAAGGACACTGGGGTGCTGGAGCATGTCGGAGTCCAGAGAAGGGCCATGAAGCTGGTGAATGGCCTGACAAACAAGTCTTTTGAGGTGTAGATGAAGGAACTGGGATTGTTTAGTCTACAGAAAGAGGCTGAGGGGAGACCTCAATGCTCTACAGCTACCTGAAAGGAGGCTGTAATAAGGTGGGGGGTGGTCTTTCCTCCCTAGAATCAAGTGATAGAACACTTGACACTGGAGAGGACATGGCCTCAAATTGCACCAGGAGAAGTTTAGATTGGATATTAGGAAAAATGTCTTTCCTCCAAGAGTGGTCAAGCATGGAACAGGCTGCCCAGGAAGGTGGCAGTCACTGTCCCTGACCACATTAACAAAATCTGTAGACATGGCACTTTGGGACGTAGTGGTGTTAGGTCAATGGTTGGACTTCAGGTCTTAAAGGTCTTTTCCAACCAAAACAATTCTGATTCAGAAATGCACATATTAGATTGAAGTATTTATTATTTTAACATGAGAAACTGTAGCATTCCATGGGAAATCCCCTGTACCAAGTGCTCAGCTCATGTTCTTTACCACTAGGTATGCCTGCTGAGAAAACCTGAACAGAGAGTAGTCATGGGCTGGGACTACTTACAACATTATGTAACATTTCATGGCTTATGTCATCTACTGCTTTTAACAGCACCTATAAAGCACTTTTTGTTACTTAAAAGAAAAATCTCACCTGAATGGGTGGCCTTCATCAGACTTCTGGATTGCCTGGATAACTCCCTTGTATATCCTAAAGCTGATGGTCACAGAAAGCAGGGCCAAGGCAATGTAAGCTGTCACACTCACGATGCTGAATACTGTTAATGAAAGCAGCAGGAACAAGCTGGCACCAAACACCACTCCTGTCTTCTTAATATCTCGCCAGTAAAGGAGGTCAACAACTAAAATTTTAAAAAAAGGTAAGAAATTAGAGCAAGGTACATACTGCATCCATACAAAAACAGTAAAACGTGATTCAAGCGATTGCTGAAAGTTATCAAGAATGGAACCTGTAATCTGTCAAAGCAGAGCTGAAATGACAACCAGAAATCAGTTATTTTAGCACCTAGTGTGATTTCACTTCAGATGAAGATTGTTATCAGGATTACCTCAAATGTAATTGCTACAATTTTGCCCTTAAGCAATGTCAGAATTAATCTCTTCAGCTCTTGTGCTGTGCTCTGCACAAAAACCACAGCAGCTTCTGCTTCATTTAATTTTTTTTTTCCCCATGCATTTTGTGGAGGTCACTTACTGTAGAGACCGATCTCAATTTCCTGTTAGGACAAACAGTGAGACTCTAACTTATCTCTATACCAATATATCTCTGCAAGTCTGGCAGAAGCAAGGTACTGCTCAAGACTCAGTTTATTTCGTTTTCTTCAGTCTGAAGTAGTTTTCATGAGAGTTTATAATGCTGTGTGGATGACAGAAAGAGCCATCAAGAGGAAATAATCTCACCGAAATTTCAACCCAGGCTAAATCTGCTGCGCTTCAACGCAAAATACAGCATTTGTAAACTAAGTTTGTTTTTACCTAAAGTGAACGATTTCCACACATCATAGATAATAGCTTAATTCACCCACTGCAGATTTATTTTGAGATGCTTCTGCATTTGGTTGATCACCTTGCTGACCTAATGAAACCTGGCCAACATCATTCTCCACTGCTGAGTACACAACTGGGCAGGAGCACCTACTGTAGCTTTGTACTTTACAGTAGCTTTATACTTCAAAGTGAGACACATAATAAAACTTGCTCTTCATGATTTCTATTTCCACAGCTGAATAGGTAGTCACAAGACCAAATTCCTCTTCTGCACCAAAAGTGCCTGTTAATAGCAGTTACAGAGCAGATCCAGAACTCAAGATAAATGAGATAGAAATTACTATTACACCACAAGTTAGTCATCCTATTTCATTCTAAACACCACCAAAAGTAGTAAAACAATGTAACACAATGTATCACAATTCAGAACAGGTTCTTACTTGGAACAACTGTAAAAGAAAATAATAGAAGTAAAACCCAGTACTATTACAGACTGGTAATGCAACAACATCAAATATTTACAATCATAGAATGGCCTAGCAGCCTCTGCAGGGCAAAGTCTGCCTAAGCCCTTTCTAGGTACAACAGGAAACTATCAATGGGGCTATGGGGCAACTTCACAGCATTTCAGAAGCTCAAGTCCTCTCCTAATTATTTCCATAGAGAAACTGTACTGAGTATCAGACACAGCAAGGATGAGAGCCTGGTTATAAATTTAAAGCCACCATTCTCATATTCTCATATTTAATTCACATTTTCATTAGAAACTTGCTGAATTTCTACAGAGCCACATTAGTTGCACAAACATCTTCAATTTATCACAAACCAAAATTGCTGTGGAAAAAAAAAGCCTCACCCTTGCACCATCACTCAATTTCAATCCTTTCCTCTGTGCAGCTACACAGAACCAGCCTGGGCTTCTGGGTGCCCCTAACAACTACTGCACCAAAATAATAAAATAAAAAAACTAAGCAACCAGCCAGATCAGATTCTGGTGACAGTTCACCATGTGACTCCATGAACATATGGGGTGAGAGATAGAGCAGCCAACTGAAGGAGGTGACACTCCTGCTCTCAGAACTGCACCCATCTAAAGTCCTCATCAAATTGCAGCCCAACCTACCCGTGAACCCTGCTGGCCTGTTAGTCTACTGAGTCTCTTCTTGTTACAAAGCTGCACTTTATTTCCCCTGTCAAATTAAGGTCTAAGCAAGACAACTTTTCTTCAGTTATTTGTAAAGAATCAAACAAAAATTAAGTCATTGCAGAATTCCTTTTGTACAGGTTATAATTCCTCAATTCAACAACGTTTTCTTTGGCTGTGTTTCTAACCACACAAGCGCTTATTAGCATCTTTACACACTTTAGTTCAGCAAGTTTAGCATGTAAAATGAACTTTACCAATGAAAACGTGAGCTTGATCAAAAAATTGTTGTGAACCATAAACCTAAACTGATCTGCAACTAACCATAAACCCTGGGTGAGATTTTCAAAGCTAGTCGGGGGAAGTTGGTGGATTCTGTGCTCCTAAATGATGCAAGAAACCTTTGGAAAAACTCGTTTCTTTTGGAGCATTTGCTTCAATTGCTGAAACTATCTTTAATTTTAAATGCTGCCATTTGAGCATTCAAGTTTGAGTGCTGCTCTCGTATCGTGTGACACGAAGTATGAGCCCTACTCCTCTCCACTTGCAGACAGCATTAATTCTGCCCATGAGATCACTTTTTACAAGCAATGACACATTATACTTGTACCCAGTCACAAGGAATATAAAGACAGTAATTAATTTATACAGCACTTTCCGAAACACAAGAAACAAAAGGTAAATCTGCTGGAATTGAAGCACACCAAAACTATCAAATGGCTTCTAGCACATGATTTTCAAGTCTCTTGTTCTCAGTTATCAGTAAGAAATGTCCTCAAGCTAGGAGCTACCTCCCACATCAGACTTAAAATACACATAAGGTGTTTTTTCTCATTGTCTCCAAATCAGCCTCAGCTTAATGAGACATGTCTGATTTCACTGTGAATTCCTCAAAGGAAAATTCAGCTTTGTAAGTAATTCATACTTCTCAGTTTAAGAGTAGGTCAAGAAATTTATTTATATTCTCCAATTGATCAGAAACAGATATTTGCATTTATAAAGCCAAACAAAATATTAAAAGCATTACTAGGTGCAGCCTTCTGGCTTTAACTTATACACAAGGTATTCGCAGCACATTTAAACCAAAAAGGAATAAAGGCCCCAACCAACTTTCAGGAACAGGCACTACCTTTCCTTGTGGAAACCGTTTTAAACTTCATTTTATAGAACATGAACTGTAATATCATACATTTAATGCAAGTATTTCAGGCCTATTCTAAAGCAAGAACAGCTGCCTACATTTGGTAAGCACGAACTGTCACTTGGCACATCTAAAAATAGTACTGCTAGCATCCGTGCCTTACATGCAGAACTCATCCAATTACATCTTGCTTTTAAAGCAAGTACTGCAAGAGGTTTACCACTGTATTTTTCAAGGTCTTTTATCTCTTTCGCGGACCTTTAGCTTAAAGCTGAGTAATTCATACTGCTGACAAAAACGAGTCGTTTAGTACATTCAACCGGATATTTTTCTTCTAAAAAATACCTGAACCAAGTAACCCTCTCTTTTTAGAGGCAGAGAAATTAAAAGCCTCGAGCTCTACAAGCGAATTTAGCTCAACTCTACCGAAGAAAACCATGAAAAAGGAACTAACCCATTTTGGCATCCATCTTGAGCGTGCCTGCCTGCACCAGGGCTCGCACAGCTGACTGCCCCCGGCCCGTTCACTTCCTGCCGGGACGCTCGGAGGTCGCGGCAGTCAGACGCAACTGCCGCCTGCCTCCCGCCGCCAGCGGCCGCGGGCCCCGCCAATGGCTGCCCCGGCCCTAAGTCCTTGGAACGCAGCTGCGGGGCGAGGGCTTCGCCCGCACAATGAACAACCGCGCTCTATCCGGCGTGCAGGAACAGAACAAAACGCGGGCTTCAGCGCCAAAGAAAGGCTGCTTGTGTAAAAGGAGAGGGAAGGGTAAAAAAAAAAAAAAAAAAGCAAACAGTGTACGATTTACAAATGCTGTACGAACAACAGCTGTCGCACTAGAACCTCTCTGTAATCTGAAAGGTAAGGCAGAAAAGCTTTTCTATGCTGCGAGCAATGGTAAAAATAGCGTCAAAGCACAAGTAAGCGTCTTTCTGGGTAAATTTAAGAACAGCCAGCATTGTACCAACATAACAGAAGTGTTGAAAAAGGGTAGCTTTCAAATGTATCTGAAGTGCACAGTGACAACTGTCACCATAGCACCATACAGGCTGCTACGAAGAAAATTAACTCTCAACCGGCAAAACCCAGCGTACAACCACAAACAGCCAAACGGCTGTTAAAATCCTTTTAGAGAGGCATTTCCCGGTTGCTAAATAACCTCCATATTTACAAAACAGTGATCTGATCTCAGGGTTTCCACTGATATTCACATGGAGTATCTAGACCTGAGCCCGCAGTTTCACTTTGAGAGCCTAGTGTGGGGCAGATCCAGTTCGAGAACGACCAACCCGACAGGAGCCACCATGCCGTCAAGTGGTCAAAGTCTGCCAGGCACAAACACCATTAGTAAACTGGGGTTTAAAAACACGACCATTAAAAAACGTGGTGGACCTCCCAACCAGGAGCAGTTACACGAAATTGGAGCCTCCTTTTAGTCAGCTTGGTCCCTGAGTGTCTTGTTGCATTTCAGCAACAAACTCCCAGGCTGATGAAACTGGGTGGTTATTGCATGACTGCATGTGGAGCTGACTTCAGCCAACAAGACCTTTCTGGGGACAGACAGGAGGAGTGGCATGTCCAGTGAGACCCACAGGCTTGTATAACTGTATACCAAAGGTCAGAAAACAAATTCGCATCATACACATTTCAGACCTGGCACATCTGCCCCACAGGCCTTAGCAATGAAACACAATAAAAAGATTTCACAAGGACATGCCAGAATAAAACCCAAGACCTGTACTATCAAATTGTCCTCCTCGAAAGGCAAATATTATCTAACAATTATTAATGAGCCAAAGCAGAATTTTGTTTTCATTTCTAATCATATACCTGTACATGTATGCACTGGGAAAAACATTCTGAAGCCCTGATAACTTGTGATAAACTTCAAAAGCTCAAGGGCTGCAACCTTTTCTACCATTTAAGTCATTTGAACCAGAATTCAGATACAGTTTCAGCACATTAATGAAAATTGAAAAAAAAAAATATTTAAATCCTGAGATAGCCTAGGAGCACGGCTGTAGTGTTCCACCTACCATTAGCATTATTCAGCCATTACAACCTGACAATTTACTGACATAATTTAAGCAAATGCTGCTTTTTCGTACTAATTACTCCACAGGGGCCTGTCTTCTTAAAAGTGCTAAAAATAAAAGTCACTCCATCCTCAGGGTAAACTTATTTCATTCTGCCTATGTAGATGATCAATACCACAGGTATTAATCAATACCACCAGCTGCACCACATTCACTATGCTGGTTCTTCAACTACTACAGCAGCTGCAGCACAAGAAACACATCCCAAGGCTAACTTTAGAATTATATTACTTAAAAAGCACTGCTTTAGCTGAGAGATTTAATTCTAAACCATACTTTGGGCTCTCCTCTGGTTTTACATTTGATCATTACTTTTTTTAAGGTTATTTTTTAGCATGGAAAGAAACATGTTGCAATATTTGCTTCTATATTTATTTTGGGGCAAGATGAATAGTGTTATCAGTCCCTGAACTTCACCCATCATTTTCCATGCCACTGGAGCCTGACCAAATGAAGGACAACAGATGAAACAAGACATCTTCACCTCATTATGAACAAATGCTATCAAATCACACTAAACCAAGTTTCAAGAACAGGTGCAAAGGGATAGGAACCAGATTCTTCTGCTTCTTGAGAAAACCACCTTTTTGCTTCTGCTTCCAATTTGTTTTAGACTTTCTCTCTGCAAATTATAATTAAACCTCAAGGCAGTAGGGACTTCCACGGAGGGAGAAATAGGCACTAAACCAGCTTCTTCCACCAAAGGGGATGCCACTGTGTAAAAACAAGTCAGAAGGGGAATTCAAAAGGCTGCTTGAAGCAGTTATACCAACAAAAATACACGCTTACATCTGTCCAGTAGCACAGGCTAGGGTTCATAATGGTTTCGGGTTTGCTTCGGTCATGTGGTGCCAGTTCTGTTACACGCTAGTCATACCCACATTTTGCGAAGGAGCCAAGTGCACAGACTCTAGGCTCAAAAATGTCTGCTTTAAGATGTGAGGGGCAAATCATCACCAACTCTACCTGTCAGACTGTAAAAGAAAACCCGAAAATTTGGCCTGAATATCCAAAAGTATTTTGGTTTTAACAAAAACCTTCTAATCTCATCCTTTCCTTTCCCCTTCCCCCACTCCCCAGAACCCCACGAATATTAAGCCTGGCATAGGGGCAAGATCAAGAAGATCTTACTAATGAATGCTGGAAAATATTTTCCTTAATATTTTACAGCTATTTAATGAAAGATTATAACTTTTTTAAAAACTTGTTTTGCAGGGGCAAAGCTTCTTTGGCTACATATTTAGATTCTGATAGAGCATTCTATAGATTCTAGACAGCTAGCAATTTCATCCAAGTGGGGAAAAGAAAAAACAAAATCACTGATTTTGAACAACTGTTATTAGAGAGAAACTTCACTGTACCAGCATGACAGGGCCCTTTAAGGAGATATTTAAGTATCCAGAGATGATTAAAATTTTTTTAAAGCTTGTCTTGTTGATAAAGTTTGAAGATTACACATTCAAATAAGGCTTAAACTCTTACACACTGAGCACTAATATAATGATCCACAGAGATTTACACTGGCCATCTCCCATTGGTAGCTACAGGAACAAAGGTCAGAACCACACTAATTTAAGGTTAACTATTTCTTTACCTAAACCATTTGATAGAAAGGCTACAAATTCTGAAAAATCAGACAGATTTATGTAAAATCCAACAGAATTATGAAGAACTCTAATGCGAACATAATACAGGGTAAGTTCCAAACAGTGCTATGCAAACAGAAAAAACCCCAAACCACCACCCTGCTGTCGTCTGCACGCAGTTTCTCCTCATAAAATTATTCAACCACCTGAACTGCAAACACTACCTCCTTTTTAGTACAGCTGAAATATTAAAAAATCCAGAAATTTCAAAGGAACATCAACTAAATTCAGCCTATACTTGTATTTGGGGAGTGCATATCAAAACAAGGAAAACAAAATACGTTTTGCAGGACTGCAAAAGATCTGCAATGTCACACAAGCTATTTCACCTACATAAATAATTTATTCTTCTGCATCGCTCTCATTTATCCATTTTTACCAACAGCTTTTACAATTTTGCACACAGAACAAACAGATCTTACACTTTCAGAAGCATTGCACAATGAAATACATGCTACAGACACCATTTGCGAAAAGAAAAACAACCAACCACAGCATCTTTAGCTTTAAATGTAAATAAGGAGAAAAAGGTGAAAGAACAAATACCCTTATCCTTCCAACTGCTTGGCTGACTGTCCATCTCTCCACAAACGATCTACCCTCCAAGCTGTGATTATCAATTATGCATATCCAGAGGAGAGCTGCAAGAGAAGAAATCTACAGCCCAGGATAGGAAACATGGGCTTCACCAGCAGCGTCTGCAGTCTGCTGCTGCTGCACTGGTGCTGCAGGAGGCCGGTCAGCTGACGGCGTGGGGTGTGGAGCACAACTGACGCAGAGCAAGCTGTAACCAGGCTGCTAAGGCTCTGCCGCCAGGGGCTAAAATACAATCCGCGACTGGTGCAGCCATTTGCTTCTTACTGCTTGCCAAGAGGACTGAAAAGATGCAAGGCAGAGAAAGAAGTTGTTGACACAAAGAGAGCTGCTTCTCCTTTGCAGAGCAGTGCCAGCGCACTGGAAACACCACCAGCAGAGTGGGACATGCCACCAACACACTAGGAAATGCCAGTGCTGTGAGGCTCAGCAACAGCGAAACCACCAACGGCTCTCTACCCAATTTCTATAACCAAATACCTTCCCTGTTTTATTTCATATCAGCATCCTATCTGGTCTGCTGCAGAACTGACAAATATTCTCTTAATTAAATAAAACTAAGTTGTGAAAGCTTGTTACTTTCTATATATTCAATAGTATAAAGTATCGCACAAAAGACAAGCATCAACTATAAACTCAAAACGCAAATGGAAGAGCTATGAGCCCAATGTTATAATTCCATTTTTCCCCCCTGCTGAACAAAAACAAACAAACAAAAAAACCCCTCTGCTCATTTGGAATCTTTTTCTTAGGATCTGGGATTGGCAATAAAAGTACTACCCAGCTCTGCTCCAACACCTCTTAAAAATTCAGTAAACCACTTTCTGAAGAACTAGAAAAGAGCACTCTCATTTCCACAAAAATCCTACAGACTGACTGGGATGGAGGTTTTTGTTTTTACTTTTCATTAGAATAATCCTACATGCAGAAAGATTACTACAGTCACCAGAAAGCCCTGCTCATTGCTTTAATTGCTACAGAAGGCCTCCTTTGACAGCAAGACCAGCTACCTGTATTTTTAAGTTAATTACTTACATTTAATTTACAATTTCAACAGGCAAATAAAAAACACACTAGGGAAGGGATGCAGGAAGTATATATTCAAACAATAGCACAAGAAAACTTGAGAAGTTTCATTAGACAAAAGAAATATAAAACTTGCATATCTTCAAACTGGAATTCTCAAGATCAGCTGCAAAGCATCAAAATCTGTGGTTCTCCCACCACATTTGTTAGGGTGACTGCATTGTCTCAGAATTAAGTGGAAATCTGCTGCTTTCAAATTTATTCTCAATAACATCAAAGTTCTAAAAGGTACACAACCAAAGCCTCTTAACTTATGCATATTCTTTATAGGACATATTTAAAATAGTACACTGTCCTGAACAGGTGTTGCGTTGCAGCCAGAGAGTGGAAAAACACAGAGCCTACATTACCTGTCCCTATCCTCCCATTTTGAATGGGTCACTAACTCAAATTTCCTCCACAGGAGCTTCTCCCTGCTCTATAGATCATCTTCTTTATTCCTTACATACTCAGTGCTCACCCTTACCACTCCGGGCAAATGGTACCTAAAATGAAGTCTGTAGGCCTCTATGCTCACATCTCTTATTTCAGGCATGATATACTCCTGTAATTGGATTCTAGATGTACACCAAGTACCAGCATTTTCTGCAAACTGCTGTGTATGCTTGATTCTTTTATTAGGCAAGCTGCACACCTTTCTACATCAATACATAAACAAAAAATATTCAGCTACCAAGCTACTTAAAAGCTGATATTAGTAAATCATATGCCAACAACTAAACCAGACACAATCAATTCTAAACATGTTCTTCTACTGAACACACCTACATTCAAAGGGGCTGCATGCTTGCTTGCAGGGCAAGTACTTAGTACAGACATTAAATCACTCTAACAGATGGACAGCATTTTTTCACTGAAGAGCCTTCTGGATTTCCCACAGGACAACATTTTGGATGACTACCTATTTCTGCACTTGTGTAAAGCCTTGTTTGATGCTAGCCACCTATCTGTGCTCCTGGGAAAGCTGGTAACAACCACAGACACTCAATTTTCTACTTAATTCTGTCCCTCTACAAATAACTTCCCAAATGTTCTGCTCTGTTAGTGGCTTTAGCTATATAAACAAGCTTTCACCTCTCAACAGGGGCAATGTGAGAGCTCTAGTGAAACATAACAGGTCTAACTATTTCAGAAAAATTTCACACAGTTATTTGGTTGGTTCCCTCTCTCTCCCCCACCAATTCCTTCTCCTCTGAAAATTCTCCAACCTTGGAACAGAAGTCTCCATTTAATATTTACGTGATAGCATAAAAGAATACAACCAGATAAAACAAAATCAAGGTCTTGCATTGAACTAAAATGACATTTTACAAATAATCTGCTCTTCTAAGAAAGTCCAGAGGCATTCCAAGATTTTTTTTTCCCTAGTGAAAAACACCAAACAAACACAGACCAAACACTTCACATGTGCTGTATTTAACTAACTACAAATATAGAAACTAACAGTGTCAAATAGGTACTGTGCTCATGTAAGGCAGCATTTCCAACTTCTGTAAAGATTTGCAGAACTGTAATTATCTGCTTCGCTGTTTCAGTCTCACAGGAAGTATTTTATTTGTTTTCTCCAGGATTCAGGAATTAGTGCCACTCAGCCAGGCTCTCAAAGCACATTTCCCACTTAGACTTCAACTTTGAATTTGCACCCTCCAGAAATTCTGAGAAGTGTAAAATGGTATTAGGAATAAGCTGCACTTCTGTAATTCAGAGTGCTCTGTACCATATATGAAAACAAAAATTCTGTAAACTTGTACAAATCTGAAATGAATGTCTACAGATGTTAAAAGCCATCCTAAAACACAGGCATCCTGTCAAACTGTCTTCAGAGTAAAGATCTCAGCACTGTTTTCATGTATTATTGTAATGCTCAACATGATTATACTGAGTAGTTTAAATCAATATACCAAAATACAACCTTCTGTATAGTCAGAAGTTTAGGTTTTGGGAGGATTCTACAACATACAACGTTTTTTGTAGTTCTGTAATAAAAAATCCTTCTCATGCCACTGATCAAAAACAGGCTTATGGAAAGCATGGTTTTCTAGCCTAATCAGGAGGCTTAAAGCTCCCTACCAAAAAGTAAATATGGCATTATTAGCAAATAAGTCTGTACAGCAGAAGAGCTAAGACACATAGTATGTACATTTAGTTTTCAACTCTTAAGAATATTAAGCTAGTGTCAACAGTTTCGAGTTCCTCAACACCTGGGACACAATCCTCTGAGAAGGCAGACAAGTGTACAGGAGTTGCCCTTCCTGTACAAACACTAGATGGCATCAAAGCCCTCTTCTACGAACACGCCTTGAACTTGACTCCCTAGTCCCTGCGGCATTGTCTTGATAGGCACACATCCCACCAGCCCAAGCTGGACCTGCCCCGGCTACAGCACAGGTCAGCACCATCTGCACCATCAGGAAACATCCACTCTGAAGTCACACCTTAAGACTTTTTTTTTTTTTTTTTTTTTAATGAAGATGAGAAGTATGTATGTTGAAGGCTGGTGGGCATGAGAAGAAGCAGCAGAATTACCTGCTGGGAGAGGTGGAAGGAGGAAAAAAAAAGGAAAAAAAGAAATCATAGCATGCAAGACAGCAGCAACTGCTCGTGCTACAGGGGGGAAGTATTTGCTGTTGAAATGAGTAAGAGTGCCTTACAAGACAGGGCTCTAATTATAGTTCTAAATTTGTTTTGTTTGGGATGGTTTGGTTTTTCAACCTGCACAGCTATAAAGCATGAGGGCCCTGAGTCCTGATACAATTACAAAATTAAGCAGGTTAACCAAGAGTCTGCCAGGCAGTGTTAAGCAAGGCCTGTTCTAACTGGAAGGCTGTTCAAAAGGTTTCTGTTTCCTTTATTGGAGTAGTGGAGTTTTAAAAGGGTCTGCAACCGTTTCAGAGTTGCTGTTAACTCCTTGCAGCGCACTGGGAGTGCTGGAAGGTTTGCTCTCAGTACACAGATACGTTGGCATTTATGTTAGCTTTCAAGATACAATAATGTTAAGTGAGCATTCAAGAACCTCAATGCTCACCAGCAGGACAGTCCAGACTGTTTTAACAAGCACAAAGCATGACATACAGTCACAGTATGATTTCCAGAAGTCTCAAGGCACAGTAAAATCTATTTCAGGAAGATAGGGAAAGAGAAAAAAAAAAAAAAAAAACCCAAACAAAAAAAACACCCACAAAACCAAACCCACCCCTCCTCCCCCTCCTCACACAAAACACTCAAAGGTGGATTTAGAAGGTGAAATACAGACAAACCCACTTCTTGGCCTCACGATATATTATCCCTCTTGTCAGAGCATGGAAAACAAATGTGCGTGTTAGTTCTTTAGTGCTATTTTGAAATTTTGCTTGTGTAGTGTAGCCAACTGATTGTGTTCAAGGACTGTCATTACACTTTTCAGGCAGGTCTCAGAAATACAGTTCTGCTGTAATACAGACTACAGAAGTGAGAAGAGAAAAAAAAAAAGCAACAGCACACAGTCGAAAAATCTCCAAACAACTAGAAAACTGCACCACCAGTTACTGTTTTCCACAGTAAAGCAAAAAATTACTTAATTTTTTTTCCTTCCCAAACAACACATGTGCAATTTTCCCTTTTTTAATTGCTGTACAGAGAGGGCAAGACCCTAACATAAAGGCTGGAGACAGATAGTTTCCCACATATGTAGCTCAGCACTCATCTCTCACTCCTCAACTAACATCAGCACTGGACAGATGTGTGCCCTCTCCTAACACTGTGCCACCGGATGGGAGAACGAAGACATGGTTCAACTCTCTTCTTTGCTGCTATAGCAAATGGTTTTCTGTGCAGCTTCTGCAGCAATTTCCCATAGTCAGAGGAGCAGCAGCTGTATCCTTGTAAGACCCGGAAGTAAGTATTTCTTCCCAAGGCAGTGCCATCACCACTCTGCTAAGTCCATGCAGCGATTAAGGACACCTCTACAAAGGCTTCCTGTTAAAAAGAACTAAGTAAAAAAGCTAGTATATGAATTGTAACATTGGGTTTTTCCCCCCACAGTCTGATCCTTAATTAATCTCTTGACATGAAATGTAAGACACATGGCTGCTGTTCTCTAGACAGTACTGTACGCTGGAAGTGAGAGACAAGTCATCACAGAATGTAAGTAGTGCTGTAATAGTTCAATTATCACCAACATTTCATCAGAAGGGAAAAAGGGAAACTGCATCCTTTCTGTCCAGCTGTAATATAGAAAAGGTGAGACAGGACTAATGGAAAGTATCATCCAAAGTCAAACATAAAATTTACACCTTCCAGCTTATTTTTCCAAACCCTTTTTCAATTGCACCAACATCCTGACATCCCCCTCAACATGCACCTGATATTTATTCCCTTTCAAAACACAGTTGATGTGGGAGACATACATGAGGAATGTAGCATGTTATGAACTGTAGACTGCAGCTACTGTACACATATACAACTGCTGAGTCAACATAATATTTGGGTTTATTTAGAACAGAGCCATTGTACTTCCTGCACTAGTTGTTTTTTAGCAGGAATGCACATAATAGTAGAGTGCTGTGATATCAAAAAGTAAAAGTACTGCCCTCTAATCTCAAAGAGATAGAGGTCCATGAGGCATTTGGTTTAGAGAACAGAATGCAACACAACAATGGTCTTATCCTTCTAACTTTTGGCCACTTTAACTACACATTACCTCAAGAAAAAATACCTATGCTGAAGCATAAGCTCCACCTGAAAAACAGAAGTTAATATCTGTGCTGCATATAAACCAATATTGATGTTTTCAGGATACTCAGCTTCTTAATGGCCACTGAGTAATCTGAATACTAAGCTTCCCCACATGCACTATTTATTTTAAACCATTTCATCTAATGCAAGGTGCAAGTCAGCAGTGAAGTGGAGATGCACAGGTTCTTTTCCAGATTTCAGAGACATACAGAGCAGTGAGGATATTCCCTCTCAAAGTCTGATGTCTGAACTATGTATGAGAAGAAATGTCTCCTCAAATCATGTTAACACATCAGACTGAAACACCGTCCTTGGTTTACTATCACACATTAAGAGCTTGTTCAAAAGGCTACCCAATGACCAGCCTGTAGACAACCACAGAAGAGCTTGCAGGGAGCAGTGACTTATTTCTGTATCAACAGATTGCCATCAGAACTGAAGGAGAAAGCTGGAGACAGTGAGTCCATCCTTAATAAACAGAAAGAAGTACCAAAGTAATCAGAATAAGGTAAAAAAGTGTGGGCACTATCATTTTATGCTACCCTCGGCCTATACAGAAAAATTTACACAAAGTGACTTAGAAAAATACTGTCAGGACATGCTTAAGTTTAGCTAAAGAATTATATGCAGATTAACAAACTGCAAGACAGCAATACAGAGATTACCTGAAGATTTATTCAGCTTTGCTGAAAATACAGCAGTAGGTTTTTCCTTTTCTTTAACAGAAGCAGCTTCTTGCTCAGCTTTCTTCTCAAAAGCTTCTGGTTTTACTACTCTGACTATCTCCTTTTCAGCAGATAAAGATGAAGCATCTGTGGCCAGTAATGATGTCATGGATACTTCAGGCACTTCTCTGTCCACAGCCTCCAAGGACTTTCTCAAGACATTAGTATCTTCCTTGGCTTTTATTTCTACATTCTTTATAGAGAGATCACAGGGCAGCTCTGGGCAAGTCAACTGCCTCTTGTCACCTTGGACTGCCTTACTGACCAATTCTCTTTCATCTTTATGCATTACTTCTCTGTCAGTAGCTTCTGCCCCAAACTCAGGAGTAGTTTTAGGGTGAGCTAGTATCACAAAGTCTTCTTCCACTGGGAGTGGGGAAAACTCCATGGGTGAGAGTTCTTTGTTGTCTTCTGGTTTTGGTTCCATTGCAACAGATACATCAGATGAATAAGCCACAGCATTCAGCTCTTCCATTTGAAGAGGAATCTTCTCTTCCTTAGCTATTTTTGTGGACGATGGCTCAGGCAGCAGAGCAGCAACAATCTTGGACGAGTCCAGTTCAGGCTGGAAAGATTCCAGATAAGGTTTGCCCATAGCAGCTACTGAATCTACCAGCTGCTCCTCATGTTCATCATCAGCTAGAATATTTTCAGTTGGTTTACTTTTTAAGGTGAGAAATGGATCTTCACTCATTTGCTCAGTGAAGTCAGGTATCACCTGGCTATTAAACAGGTCAGATTTTCCAAACCGTGGAGACAGTTTTTCATCAAGTTCCTTGTGTTCAGGCACATCCTGAGAAATGCTTTCTGTTACAGGTGTTTTTGAGTAATCTGTAAAGGATGGAGAAACAGATTCACCAGAGACTTTTGTTTCCTTAATTAAGTCACATGCAATAGATATATATGGAGTCTCCAGATCTTCAGGACTGGAGCTAGCCTCATGATCAGTTTTTTTTAACGTTACTGCCTCTTTTGCTTCTTGGGCCTGTGTCAGTGGTACATTTACCGCCTCTTGGTATAAGGAAGGTTTCTCTGTCTCTTCTTTTACATTCTCATAAACAGCAGTAGAAATAAACGTTTCTAATGGGGAACCTGCAGTCTGCACAGCAGATGCTTCCTCACCAGCGGTCCCAGTGCTCACTGGGGCTTCCATAACGATATCTGGCAATGTTTGTGATGGAGCAGCTTCCGACCCTTCAAACGAGGGACAGATTTGTGTCACGGGTTTCAGAGTCTCTTGCACTGGCTCAGAAGTTTGAACTAAATCAATCTTTGTTTCATAAGCAAGTTTTGTACATGCCACATCATGCATTTCACTTTCATATGCTTCTTGTACTAGATCAGGAGTAAGACCTTCAGGCATATTTGCTGCAGTGTCAGATGGCATTGTTGATAAACTCTCCATTTTAGCATAGTCAGCTTCCTGTCCTTCTTGCTTGCCAACTGCTTGAGTGCTAAAATCATCTTGTTCTGTGCTCATCTGAGCTTTCATTTCTGCAATTTTTTTCTCGTCATCGGTTCTATTTTCTGTAGCACCTTCCTCTAGTGGAGAAAGGGATTTGACTTTGTTAGCATCAAGACTCAGAGAGGATTCAAATTTAGTACAAGTGATGTAAGTTTGTGAAGGTTCTTCTATGGCTTCTGGGGTACTTGGGAAAGAACGATCTCCAGTGCTGCCTTCACTCTCTCTTTCACAGTCCTTCTGCATGTTCAGCCTATCTACATCATATTTCTCATCTAAACTGCTTTCTAGCTTCGCATCTATCTTACTTCCAACATCCTCTCTCATGTTGCTCAGTCCATGACTAGCATCTTTTACTTCCCATATTGGCTCAAATTGTTTGAAATCTGCGTACTCCTCCCTCCTAAAAGGGTCTTCTTTTAATGTCCCCTTTTCACCATGACCATCACCCCTGTTGCAAAAGAGATCTTCCTCATCTTTCCCAAACAAACCTTGAGGAGTTTCTGGAGAGATTCTGAGCTGCTCTGCAGGCATTTTCTCCAGATTAGGTATTTCTTTAGGGCCCTCTAGCTGTGTTTCTTCTTTCACTTGAGATAAAATGGCTGCTTCTGCTTTAGCAAATGGAGGTTCTGAGTATTTAGTTTCTGAAGTGTCTTTTTCATTTCTGTCTGCAAGAAATGGATTTGTATTTTCCATAGTTTCTTTATAAACCTCACTTGCATTTTCTTTGTAAACGCCTCTTGCATGTAATTCATCTGAGAGTGTATCAAAGGCTGTATGCTCTTTAAAGGGATCAGCTGAGATAGAGGAGGAGGAGGAGGGAAGAGAAGAAGCAGTATCAAGTGGGACTGCAGTAAAATCCTCTTGATCAAGTGACTTAGCACTACCTGGATGCTCCTGCAAGTCCATAACTTTTTCTGTGACGGTGGACAGAAAGGAAAGTTAGAGAATGCAAGCTTTCATGACAAATTCACATGATGTTAGTTATTAGGAGTTTCTCCCAAGTTCTACCATAAATACTACTAGCCAAAAAAACAAAGTATCAGTTAAAGTATGCTATTCTATTTCACCTCTTCTAGCAGGTAAGTATGCAAAAGGCTAGAGAAGCAACAACTTTATGCAGCGCAAGATCACAGTAAAGTTGAAGATGCCAGACAAGTACAGAGCATCCAAGTAGAGGAGGCAACATTAACAAAGAGAGAGAGAAGGTGGGGTGGCAAGGAGAAACAGAGGGAGGGTATGTGTGTATGTTTGTGCATAAACATGCACAACTGTGCATGCCAGTAGCAAGTTTTTTTTTGACACTTCTAATGAGAATTTAGTGAACACTGTAGCCAATAAAAATGTTAAATGCTACATGTGCAAATTTTACTTAAATTAAATACTGCAAAATTTTACTATGGATTAAATATTTCTGCTGAACCAGTAAAGCAACTATGCTTTTAAGTGTTAACTTGTTAATAGTATCAACTTGTCTGCTACATCAAGGGTCCAAGAATTCACAGATGACTAGCTTGGTTATAAAACAGTTTACCATAAAGAAATAAATGCATATTAAAATCTTGAACAGATAAACTGAAAAACGTTATCAAGGCTATTCTTGGACCCATGCTGACTTTTAGTAAAGGCAGACTAATTGGAAAGCGTTAATGAGATCAGATTGGAAATGTAAGATGTATTCAAAGGTGAGCAGAAAGAACTTGCCTGCAGAGGAGTGCATCAGAGGCGCAGATGTAGCAGGAAGAGCAAAAAGGGTCTCATCTGAAAAACAAACAAATAACCTCAGCAGAAATAAAGAGTAGGTTGAAGATGGCAGAAAGCACGCTAGTCGGTTCCCAGTAAGTCAAGCAGATACGGAGTCAACATCTACATCCACAGAGAATCACAGATTTAGATACATGACAGGTAACCTTCCAGAGATAATGCTCAGATCTCTGTGTACAACAGGATCTTTACTGAACCAGCTCAGGGATCTCCACCCTCTAAGGCAGGCACCAATCTTCAAGTGAGATACACAATAGCTTCTTTGCTCTTCTCCCCACATTCCACTCTCCTGAGCAGCTATAGTGTCTGCATTGACAACCACACAATGTCCTTAATCAGCTTGCTTTGTCAGGGGTTCTCCTAACTCACGTGAGAACAGCAGCAATAAAGAAACTCCACTCAAAATTGCACAAACTTAAAATGACTCAAGTAATCTTTTAAACTCCCCATGAGAGCCTAGAGCAGGCATACTGATACTGACCAAACTGCTAACAGTAAATTAATACACTATTTACTTTATGTTTATGTCTTTCCTATTTTTGTTGCACTGTAATGTGAGCGAATCGCCAAATGAAGGCATGATTTTTTTTAAAGCCACCTCTACCCTTTTGCTTTGTTGAATGTTTTACTCTACCATTTTGCACAACAACCACAGCTCAAAGAACTAAATAAATGTAAGAAAGGACACCCCTCTCCAAAACTAAGGAGATTACCATCTTTCACTAAAGGATGATGGCAGAAGCTGGACACTCACAAACTTTAATGTTGCACATTCTCTGAGACTGTCTATGACACTTCACAAAGCTGTATTAAGTATTTAAAGAACCACTCTAGAAGCAGCAGTAACAGCAGTCATTAGAAACCAGGTAAATTAAAGCCAGTCCTTCTCTCTGTGTTTTACCCAGGTCCATCATGATCTGTTGGTATTACATCAACCTAGAATAGTAACATTTACATAAATATTTTGTTCTGAAGTTTTCAAATTAAGGCTGTTGAATTCTTGCAATTTACATCAATTAGCAAAGTGCAAAATTTTATCAGAACATTTCTATTAGATATTTCATCTCTAGTATAGATATCAATCTTTAGTTTTACTGTTTGCCTGCATGAAATCAAGCACCAAAAAAAAAAAGAACTTTAATTAAAGCAAAGAAAAAGATAAGCAATTGATTTTAAATGATGGAAGGCAGTGAGTGAGAAAAATGGCAGACCCAGCAGCACATATATAGCAATCCAGTAGAACAAGGCATTAAGGCTGTTTGTTTTGGCACTGAATCATAGCTTTCTGCAAAAGCAATGCCACTCAGAGATGCTTATGACCTGTCCAGCTTACTCAAGTTAATCCCTACCAGCAGACTTCAAAAAAAATCAAGTCTCCTTACACCCTACATTCCTGTCACAATATACAGTCTGCGTCGGGTTTCACACAACATTGTTATCTTTGAGTGGTCAGAAAGATGTAAGAAAACACAGTAAGAGTTACAGTGCAGAATACACAGGTATTTAAAAGGTCCTGCAGTACCTGTCAGGCCAAAGGGATTTCTGTTTGGTTTTCTAAAAATTATGTTTTCCTATTAAGGACCACAGAGAGAGAAACCTCCATTTCAAAACTGAAACATTTTCAGGAAGTGTCACACTTCAGTAGTAGCAAAATCCTTTAAGGACAGAAACCACCCTGAAGGACAGCTTCCCAACCTCAGAGAAAGATGTTCATTTCTGGTTAGGAACACTGGTTTTAAGTGTTTTCAGTGTCTCCATTAAGACACTTTGTATTCCACCTACTCAATACAGAAGCACACAATATCTTTGCCAGCTACTGAATTCCCCGGTTCTCTTAATGGAAGGATATTATGACCACACCCAAAGTTTATTTTCCATGCATAGCTGGAGTGTGAAAAGAGATTACATAAAAACAGTATTTCCTAAGCAGCCAAGGAGAACGACTCACTTTCTCTCCACCCACATCAGAAAAGCATTTTTTCCTGCTGAAAGGAAGAAGATACAAAGACTTTTTCCTGTTGTGAGCCCTGTACACAATGCCAGGTAAGCAAAAAACAACATAATAGGACCTCTGCAACATTCACTAGATGAATAAACCATTCTCTTCAGATTGCAATCCAAATGATATGCTGAAATGAACAGTATTCTTTCTAAAAATGACATCTGCACTGAGGAATCCTTAGTTTCCAATGATGGAGGCAGATACCTTCCAGAAGCCAAACCCAGGGGGTGATTTGGTAGATAAAAAATTCAGCATCAGACCATTACCTGGCACTACAGAAAGACTGCCCAGCAACAAAGGCACACACACCACAAAGAACATACAGAAGTTCCTTCAGCTAACACTTGCAGAACACTCTAGAGAACCTGCTGCCTCTTCTCACTCATTACTGAAGTAGTAGCACTGGTAATAGCTGGCAAATGTGGTAAATTTTGTAATAAAGTACCATGTTTACAGGAATAACCTAATATTAAAAGGTAGTGAGGAGGACAGATCACTGAAGGAGACTTTTCCTTCTGCGTATCAGTGCCAGAAATTAGATGATGGAAACAAAATAGTTCATTATTACTAGAATCAAGTGGGGAAAAAAAATCAGAATATATCGAGCTCTAAGCAAGATTTCTCAAGTAAAGATACAGATTCAAAGCTGCTTTCTTCACGTGGGCCTTCACCCAAAAACAGACAACCCAGGAAGTCTTTGGTTCTTAGAAATAGTAACAAAAAATTCAGGAAGGTGAATTGTTAGATTACTGTTCCCATCAGAAGACAGATTGTTTCATGAAATGCAGAAGAATCAGACTTTAAATGATCAGATTGGTCCAAATTTTATAAGCCAAAAGCCTGCAATGGTGCAGGTTGTAACCTGCCTTCAGCGTTACAGTTAAGAGACAGACAGAGCTCCTGACTGTGAATGGTATTACTTTGTACTGGTTACTGAAACAGTCAAGAACTTTGAGAGAGAACTTTATAGAGATTGACACTTGTACAGGTGATTTTAAAGCATTCAGTAAAATGCCAATATCATACTAAAATATGTATACCCACACACCACCAAACCAAAGACTC
This sequence comes from Psilopogon haemacephalus, assembly GCA_013396835.1. Taxonomy (NCBI): domain Eukaryota; kingdom Metazoa; phylum Chordata; class Aves; order Piciformes; family Megalaimidae; genus Psilopogon; species Psilopogon haemacephalus. The sequence continues at coordinate 109,266 of VWZI01007895.1, forward strand.
CATGTCTGCTGTTTGCCAAAGAGAGAAAGGTTAACAGAACTGATGCACAAAGCAATTAATACTATTTAACACAAAAACATTCTGCAAATTTTACCTCAAAAACAGCCACTCACAAGCAACCCTCTAGCTTCTCCTTTCATTGGCATGCACTCATTAACACTTTGTATTGTGGTTTAAGCTAAAACATAACCTGCACCAACATGTTTAAAAACAACAAGCCTGATACCAGCATGACAAAGAAATGTCATTTTGAACTCTCCATTTTAATTTTTGCTCATTGCTCAGTAACTGGTGTTGTTACAAGATACTGATACCACCAGCACAGAACTTTAATATCAAAGTTTTTTTACAAAAAGCAGAGAAATAAGTGGAGAGAGATTTTGCAGACAACTAAGAAAGAGGAAACAAAGTTAGCCATAAAAATTTTCAGAGAAAAAAGAATGTTCAAAAGGAAAAATTAGTAAACTGACTATTTGAAGAAAATAGCAATTTATGGGGTAGGGGAGAAAAAAAGGTAATAAAAAGGTCATCCTTTTCCCCCCCATCCTCCTATCCTTCCTCCCTCCACCCCCAAAATAACTCAGTAAGTACAAGTTCTAACCCTCATCCGGATTTTTAGTAACTGTGTCCTGTAAGGCCAATAGGCCTAAAACATGTCCTGGCTTGCCTCACCCTTCCGCTGATGGGGGAAACAAGGGCATGAGGGAAACAAAAGCTTGGGCCATTATGTTCTTTCCCAAAAAATAAACAGGTACCCACAGGTGTTTATGCACTTGTTAAGTGTATTGGCCAAACAAGGGTAAGCAAGCCCTGGTTTCACCTAATACAGTGAGTTTGGCAAAGTGCCCTTCTGAGCGGTGAATATCTGTGGCCAAAGGAGCCATTACTGTTGGGCAAATAATATAAATGGAGCTAAATTGCAAGGAGTCTCTCTGCTTTGCCCCCATGCTTCAGACCAGCTTATTTTTGATGTATAAGCTTTGACTACCTCAAAACTGGCCATGTCTGAAGTTTATCAGGAGAAAGCATTAAGTGCCTCACAATGTGGCAACAAGTGCCACCGACATCACGGTCTCTGCAAGACATCCTCCCTGCACCTCTGCAAACCTTCATGCCAAGTCTGGAGTCCAAGAGGAACCAGGATCAGGTCAGAGATCATCTGCCTGTTTCCCAGTACCCTGTTAGAGCCTGGGAAGATCTAGAAGCCTCTCAATGGCTATCAAGACACTGACAGAACTCCCTTCAAGTGTTTGGGTACTGTCTGGAAACTGTAGTTAGCCCCGGGAATCCGGAGATAATATTTTGTGAGTAAATATTCAAAAGCTTCTCTATAACTGAATTCTATTGTGCCTTCTGCCTGAGCAGAAATGAGCCTCTTAGGTCTACCTCGAGGGCAAGCAGCATATTTGCCACAAGATTCTCTTTCAAACACAATTTAATGTTTGTTGTGTTATTGCTAGATATTTCTTAAGTGTTCTAGATTCCCTGTTCTCCCTTGTAATACTTTCCATGACCATGCAAAGAACCTATTATTAAAAAGTATGGTCTGTGGTAAGATTGCTAAATATTACAATTAATAAACCGTATTATTTTGGAACAGATCCCGCCCATACTGTTACAAACTGATGTACCCTGATGCTGTCACCTGTGAGTCCTTTCCAAGCATCAGCAGGTCTGTGGTAAAGTGGGTTTATTGTTCTGGTATTCTCCTTATTTTTATGTACGAGCTCAGCATTAGGAGGAAAAAAATCCCAGCAATCTAAATACTTTTTCCACACACTGAGTAAACTTGATCCTGATGCACAGCTTAGTCTTGGTTGGAGGCTGTTATTAGGCTGCTGGAAAGCAGTTTCAGTCCTCAGAAAATAAAGAACATTTCCTGTATTAGCTCTGCTGGAAAACATACAATACTCTTGAAAAAGCTGGCAAGAATACCATTTAAGGATCTACTTCATGTTTAAAAAACGAGCAAAATGCCTAACAAGATGGGGACTACTTTTATCTTACAGACTTATCACATGGGACACTGATTCTGAATGGCCTTTCTTGTTAATACAAATATTTAACAATAAAAGAAAACAAGATAATATGCAAAGGAATGGCATTTGTGGCGTGACTCATATGTCACGTAAAAGTTGCAGCAATCCCTCTAAGACAGGTAGGAAAGAGAAACTGCTTCCTCCCAACACATAGCATTGTTAATTTGTCCACAGTGAAGGCTGCCCCAAACAGCATTTCTGATCTCATACCATCTTCTAAGCAAAACACAAATACATGGTACTATCATTAACTTTTACTCTTTTACAGATTCAAGAGCTACAAAAATCTCAAAAGGCTTTTGGACACCAGTGCAGTATCCTTGCACTTCCTAATCATAGGGAAGAACAGTTAATAGTTTTTATTCTCCTCTTTATGTCAATGTCAAATTATTTACAAGTAAATTGTTACCTCTTGGCATCAAGTGTTAAAGACAACCTACGTGGCCATCCAAAAGTTAAATTATTTCAAGGATGCCTGAATTCCTAGTGCAGAATAAACAAGGACACACAGCTTCACAAGAATTTCCTGAGAAAAGCAGCTGCCTACACAAACTCCATCTAAATCATCTCCTGTTATGATGCAATTGTTCTAAATGTGGTATTTCATCAAATATTTATAGGATTAAAGACAAAAGAGTATTGACTAATAACTGCATCTTTCCACATCATTAGATCAAGCTGCAGGGCCACAGCAAGCAATGGGGTTTTCTCACTTGGCCCGTCTAGTTATAGGTGTAATTTTATGAAGAGAAGTGCTCAGTTTAGGAAACTCAGACTGTTAAGTATTTGGAAATTTTTCAGGCAAATATACAAGTTGCTACATATGGAGATTGCTGAAGTCTTAAGCGAAAACAGTATCTTCATTTTTAACATCTTAACGGTATCATAGCTAGGATCACAGAAGTATCCAGGATTTCTGATTATTAAGAAGAGCAGCTGCAGGTCATCTGGGGTCTTCATGGAAATTACTGTCAAGTGCAGTCACTTTCAAAGCAAGTTGCACTATACTGCACAGATTTCTCATTTCATGTTATTCAAAAACAAGTTCAAAACCAAAAATTTCAAACAATGCTTGCTGCTTTAAGTCTACTGTTTATGGTAACAAGTCTCCAGTAAGTGTGTGTTTATTGTCCCAGGAAAAAAAAAAAAAAAAAAAAAAAAAAAAAAGAAAGAAAGATATATAACCAAACTGGTTTAAATGTTTTTGTAGTATTTGAATGTTTTAAACAGGATACTGAAAAAGTGTGCTATGACAGGGGTACAACATACACCATTTCATCTTCCTTACATCTACAGAGTGAAAAGCAAGGCAGACAGTACCACTGCCCTGTGATACCCAAGTACAGCAAGAACAGATGGACAAAGGAAGACATTAGTTCTGGTTCTATTACAATTCTTTCCTTTACAATTCCCATTGCCAAAATAAGTACCCACTACAAGGGTGTTCTAAAATGGCCATTAAATACTTCAGATACAACTGCCATAGCCCAACTGCCAGCCTCAGCTCGCTCCCACAATCATTTTGACTAATAGCACTATGGCCAGGATGCAAACAGCATTTCAGAGAATGGTTCCATAATGCCACTTCCTGATGACATGAAACTGGGAGAGGTGGCTGACACCCTGTCAGGCTGCACTACTATCCAATGAGATCTGGGCAAAGGCAAACCTTGGAGTTCAATACGGACAAATGCAGACTACTGCATCTGGGGAGGACTATAACCAGGCATCAGGCACAGGAGACATCCTGCCAGAAAGCAGACCCATGGAGAAAGACCTTAGGATTCTACTCAGAAGTATCCAGAGGGCTTGGGCTCTAGAAGGAAGGGGGGCCCAAGATAGCTGGGCCTCTGTTACCTCCTCCAAGCTCAATAAAAATTTATTCCCTTGAAGGAGGCAGAAGATCTGTATGGATAAGCAAGGAGCTCCTAGGAAAAAACAAAAACAAACAAACAAAAACAAACAAACAAAAAAAAAAAAACCACCAACCACCACCTAGGTTTACAATATGTGGAAAAAAGGTCTAGTCAATTGGAAGGATTATAGAAATATTGCCAGAGAATGTAGAGATGCAACAAGAAAGGCCAAGGCCCTCTTGGAGCTGAACCTTGCCAGGGAGGTGAAAGAAAACAAGTAGAGGTTTCTCAAATACATCAATAACAAAAGGAAGTCTACTACTGAACAATATGGGAGATATGGTAACTGAAGATGCAGAGATGGCAGAGTTGCTGAATGCCTTCTTTGCCTCAGTCTTTACTCCTAAGACCAGCCCTCAGGAACCCCAGTCTCTGGAAGCAAGGGAGCAGAACAAGACACTCCACTAGTCAGTCAAGACTAGGCACTTGGAGCAACAGAAAAAAACACGAATCCAGGGCCTTGATGGGGTGCATCCACATGTGCTGAGAGAACTGGCTGATACTGTTGCTGTCTCTGTCCATCATTTAAGAAAAATCACAGAGAATGGGAGAGGTGCCTGACAACTGGAAGAAAGATAGTGTCACTCCAGTCTTCAAATAAGGCAAGGAGGAAGACCCAAGCAACTAAAGACCAGTCAGCCTCACCTCCATCCCAAGAAAGATGATTGAGCAGCTCATCTCTAATCACATGAAAGAAAAGAGGGTTATCAGGAGTAGGCAAGATGGATTTACCAAGAGGAAATCTTGCTTGACTAATGTGATAGCTTTCTATGAAACCATTACTAAATGGGTAGACAAAATAAGAGCTGTGGATGTTGTATACCTTGACTTCAGCAAGGCTTTTGATCCTGTCTCCCATAACATCCTCATAGAAAAGTTCAGATGTGGTATAAACAGTTGGTCCATAAGGTGGATTTAAAACTGGCTCAGCAGAGTTCAGAGGGTTGTCATTAGTGGCAGAGAGTCAAGCTGAAAGCCTGTAGCCAGTGATGTTCCCCAGGGATCAGTACTGGATCCACTTTTGTTCATTATCTTTATCAACAACCTGGATGAGGGAATTGAATGCACCCTCAGCAAGTTCACTGATGATACAAAACTGGGGGTGGCTGACACCCCATCAGGGAATGCAGCCATCCAACAAGATCTGGACAGGCTGGAGTTGTGGAAGGACAAGTGCAAGGTCCTGCATCTAGAGAGGAATAACAACAGGCACCAGTACAGGTTGGCAGCTGCCCTGTTGAAAAGCAGCTCTGTGGAGAAACCTTGGAGTCCTGGTGGACAGCAAGTTCTCCATGGGACAGCAATGTGCCCTTGTGGCCAAAAGATCCAATGGCATTCTGGGGTGTATGAAGAAATGCATGTCCAGCAGGTCTAGAGAGGTTCTACTCTGCCCTAGTGAGACCACACTTGGAATACTGTGTCAGATTTTGGGCATCCCAGTTCAAGAGAGTCAGGGACCTGCTAGAAAGAGTCAAACAGAGAGCCGTAAGAATGACTGGGGAACTTGAGCATCTTCCCTACAGAGAGAAACTGAGAGACCTGGTGCTGTTTAGTCTGAGAGGAGATTTCATCAATGCCTATAAATATCTGAGGGGTGGTGTGTTGGTTTGAGCTAATTGGAAAATTTGTGTGAAAAATTAGACTGCTGCCTGAGAGTGAGAAATTAAACACTATGTCCCTTCACCCAGTTTTGAATGAGAGAGAAGAAAGAAGGTTGTTTTAGAACGTTCCCAAAACATCCAGATAAGGCAGTGTGCTTGCGCAGTTCAGTCGGCTCTGGGTCGGCACTGGCTTCACCAGCTTCTTTCCTTTGTCTCTCTGCCTTTGAACTAATTCAGAGTAAAATCACTAAAACCATTCATTCCTTCCTGCCACTAATCTTTCTGACCGATCTTCAGCTTATCTGCAGCATCATCAAGTGGTGAGATAAAGCTGGGGGAAGGAGGGAGAGGTGGTAGGTGGGGTTTGGTTTCCCTCTCCTGGGGATTTTAGTCTCCAGGAGGGGTGTGGTGTCTGTATTTCTATTCTACTGTATATTTCTGTAAATATCTGTTATATCTTGTAAATATTTGCTTGTATATTCGCATTGCTGTAAATATAAAGCTTCATTTATTAACTTCCAGTGTGTTTTTCTGAGTTTTAGCCGGGGTTCTAAAAGGTGGGGGGGCAGGTCACTGCAAACCCACTACAGGTGGGTGTCAAGTGGATGGGACCAGTATCTTTTTGATGGTCCCAGCAATACAACAAGGTGCAACATAGGAGGTTTTACCTCAGCACGAGGAGAAACTTCTTTACAGTGACGGTGATGGAGCATGGCAACAGGCTGTACAGAGAGGTTGTGGAGTTTCCTTCCCTGGAGACTTTCAAAACCCACCTGTGTGGACTACTCTAGGCAATCCTGCTCTGGCAGAGGAGTTGGACTCAATCCCCGAAGGTCCCTTCCAACCCCTAATGTTCTGCAATTCTAGCAGACAGCAAGATATCCATGAAAGAACAATGTTCCCTTGTGGCCAACAGGGCAAATGGCATCTTGGGGCACACCAAGAAAAGCATGTCCAACAGGTCTAGAGAGGTTCTTCTCTCCCTCTGCTCTGCCCTGGTGAGACCACAACTGGAGTACTGTGTCCAGGAGAGACATAGTACACAGAGGAGGTACTAGTTCAGGAGAGACAGGGATCTACTGGAGAGAGTCCAATAGAGAGCTACAAGGATAACTGGGGGACTTGAACATCCCTCTCATCAAGAATGACAGACAACTGGGACTGTTTGGTCTTGAGATGGCTGAGAAGGGATCTTATTAAGGTCTGTAAATATTCCAGTGGTGGATATCAGGATGAAGGTTATGAGCTCTTCTCAGCGGTGCCCCATGACAGGGCAAGGAACAATGGGTTCAAGCTGGAACACAAGGGGCTTCACCTCAACTTCTTTATGGTGGAGGCGACAGAGCACTGGAACAGGCTGCCCAGAGAGGCTGTGGACTCTCCTCTGGAGATTTTCAAAACCTGCCTGAATGCATTCCTGTGCAGCCTGCCCCAGGTGATCCTGCTTTGACAGGACAGTTGGACTAGATGACCTCTAGAGGTCCTACTGAAAGTCCTTCATCCAAATGAATGCCACTGTCTCTTCAGAGCAGTGACAGTATCATCTGTTACATATTCAAAAACAAAACAAAACAAAACAAAAAAAAAAAAACAAAAAACACATGGCTCAACTCCAAATAAACTTTTCATTACTTACACCAAGCTTAACAACAGAACAAGGATTTCTCAGAAAGAAGATGGGTGCACATACCTATCACAGACCAGAAATCCAGTGGCTTACCATGAGGAAAATTAAATCCTCTGAAGAACACAGATAAGCTGTTTGGCTTCTGAGCATAAACTAAGCTCACAGATAAAAGAGAGACACCAAAACAAGTGCCACAAAGATTAACTGTGCCCTGAAGGCTGGTTGGTGTCTTCCCCAACTGTATCAACAGACCAACATATATAAACAGATACAAACAAATAGATCCAGCAGTTACAGTCACCAATTTATATTATTTTAATATAGTTAATTAAAAAGGAAGAAACAATCCAACCAACTGCTAATACATGTTAGCTCAACATGGTTTTAGAGACAAGTCTTTATGTAAAAAAAAAAAGTATTTATTAAAAAAAAAATTAAAATGACTAAATAGCCCAGGTCTGAAAAAAACAACACAACTGTTTGATCATAAAGTAACAGAAATTTGAGTTCTGGCAGTGTCATAATACAGAAAAAATAATAATAATTACACCAGAATATATTCAAAGGCAGGAGGTCTGAGGAGCAATGCAAATCCTATCATTATGCAGGCATTATCCAATTTACTTTTGGGAGATTGCACAAATCATTAAGATTCCCTTTCATTGATTTGCACAGATGGAATTTTCCTGCTTTCCCCACAATTAGACAAATTAAGCAGTATTTAATTAGCAACTTTATTACTGATGAATAATATATTTATTAGCTAAATTAATCTGTACTGATTGGTACTGATTTCTTTCAGCATCTACTCCCAAAACATTACCTTGTGTGACAAGCCTCTGACATAAGAGTTTATAGTCTGTAAAATAAAAACAAATTAATGCATGAGATTTCTTCACCTCCAAAGAAGGAAAAAGAACATGGACATTATCCTCATGGATAATGATCAAGAGGATTCATTATAGCTCTTGATCAATACAAATTTCAGCTCTCTCCTTTCAGGTTTTTGCAACTGACAAGTCATATACACAGGAAAATCCATTCTCTTAGGTGATAATACAATCTTTAAAAGAAAACACAAGATTAAAAGCACTAGATGTTCATCCTCTTGCTCTTTAGCAACATTTCTCAAGCTGAAGGCATGGATACATAAAGACTTGGATGAAGACAAAGAAAGAAGCAATCCTTCTTCCATCACGTATTTTTCTGCTTCCTCCAAATCTTGCTTGTTGCTTTCAGATCTGCGGCTACAACCTGCTCTTTCATCTGCTTGACTTGGCATTTATCACACACAAAGGACAGAGGACAGACATTAAGAATTTTATTTTCTGCCAGAAAAGAGGCAGTAACAGAGTTCAAGAAAAAATGTCACAAATCAGTACGAGGTGGATAAGCAGTAGGATTTCAACACTGAACTAATAGCATCCAGTACCTGAAAACATCAAATTGGCAACAGAAAAGTTTATCTCAGTGCTGTGTCTTTAAATAAGGCATCTTAATTAACATATTCTTCCTAGCTGATGAAGTTGATAACATGATTGCCCTGTTCATTAAGAAGCTGCAAGTTCATAGCACATTCCTAAGGCAGAATAAGCCTTCCAGCAAAACCACCGAGGGTCAAACTGGTATTTCTAGCACTTCTACATGAAAGCAGGGGATGAGGGGGAGGAAGGGTAGAAAGTAGAATAAAAACAGAAGTATTGCTTTCTGATGTAAAAAGGAAGAATGAATGGAGACAAACCCATTAAAAAACATGGGGAAGAGCAGGAATTCAGAGACATCCCTAATTTAAAATCTGCCAGCTACAGCTAGTCGATAATTTCCACTTGAAAAAAAAAAAAAAAAAAAAAAAAAACGACACATTCTATTGAGGTAATATTATTTTCCTCAGATGGTGAATATTAATAAGCCTATTATTTTATTGCTATTTTAATAGTTCTTATTGATGGGAACGCCAATTTAAAAAGCCATCCACCAAACATACATCACAGAGATGTAGTCCAGTGATCTCTCCGCTAGCTGCGCCCCAGTTCCCTAAAGTCTTAAACAATAAAAAAACTACTGTGTTTTCAAACAACAGTAAATTGTATTTTAGATCATTCAACTAAGAAAAAAAAAAAAATCAAACCAACCACATACACAAAAGCAAACTCAACGGCTCTACTTAGAATAGGTCTCACTAGTTTTACTTAATAGCTTTTTCCTTTTGTTTCTAATGCAGCGTTATACTCAGCTTTCCTCCTACTTCATGAAACAACGTATTTGCATACCTCAGAACAACTTATCTGCAAGTTGCTTCACATTTTCTAGCCATCAAAAAAAAAAACAACCTGTAACTCTTTCCTTGCTCACAAAACATCTAGAACTCAATGGGCATTTTTACATAGACCTATGCATTGCTAATTTTTGTATCTTCGCTTCATAGTTACTATAGTAACATGCCACCTCAAGAGAGGATGATTTCACTCAAAACACTAACAGAAAACAAAGAAACATAACTTAGGCAAAGCAAGACACGCCTCAAGTTGTAGGTTAACTGCCCTTTGTTATTCTAATACCTTTCTAGAACACAAAGGCCAGACTAGTCTGATCAGAGTCACCAAGCAGTTGGGTGTGGCAAAAGGGACACTGAAACATGCAAAGCCACCAAGCTTCCACAAGATCGGATGGCAAACAACAAATCTGCCCCCTCCAAATTCTAACAGCATGGGTCTCCAGAATTAGAATAATTGGTGCCTATTTGCCTTCTGCTAGTAGCCAGGCTCCCAAAATCCTTATCCTCTCCACTCTGGGCACTGGAAAACATCTTCACAATACACCAGTCATAAAGTTATACCAGAAAAATGCATCAGAAACTACTGAAATAACATAAGATGCATCTGCAAGTTACTTAAAGATTGTATTTTCCCACTTGTATATCTCCCAAAGCTTATCTCTCTCCTGAGCAGCAAAGTTTCAGACTCCAGACCTTAACCTTTTATATTCCAATGACACTCACTGTTAACCCACCTGTAGATTAGCTGTGGCTAAAGGACTTGACACTTTTCTAGCAACTCTGTACTAGCCAACAGGAGAAACCGCTGACCAGAAGGGTTAAACGCTGTCCTCTACTTACAAGGGTGCTCTTGTTAGTGGTTATCTGTAAGAAGTTCAGTGGTGACACAACAGAATGGACAAGACAGTTTTCACTATTGCAAACTTCCTTAAAAACAGCTAGGAAGGAAAGAAGAAATGGGAAATAAAGAGGGAAAGAACAGCAGTTCTTCACTATCTCACTCGTGGTTTGTAGGTTTTCATCTCGAAGGGCAAAATTCTCAATTCAAAACTACCCTAAGGGCAACATCATTATGTTAGGTGGAAGCTGTGTGGTTTTATCCTGGAAAGCAAGTCAAGGAATATAGTATATGTCTATTAAATTTGGCAGGACCACCCTTGCACGTACTTCTGGTTAACAGAAGAAACAGCTGCTTGATTTTAGAAACGCCTATACTTGCTGAATTACAGAAGCAGGCCCACCGTGCTAGACATGTAAGGCGTTCTACCTTTTGTACCACTGGGTTATGACCACCTCCCCTACAACTTTACTGACGACGTTTAGAAAAAGAAAGGGTCTCGTACCTCAAAGAAACATTAAAGACCAGCAAGAACATATTTTAGTATATGAAGGGTGCAAATTGAAGTCACCACTGTATTCAAGGACAAGTATTTTTTTCCAAGTCAGGCTGCATTCTACCCTTAAAATCCATACAACTTCTCTGTACCAGTGTGCATACAGAGCAGCACACAGAGAACTCCACAACACAAAAAAAAAAAAAAGAGGACCAAAGATTTTGCTTTAGAAATTGAATGAGATAAAAATTACACACTCTACAGAATGGGTGGAATCACTCCATTTAACCACCACCCTCTGCAGCTAGAGCCAATATGGTGAGGCTGAACTCACCATGTTAGTATGCTACTGGTACAGCTCAGGGCATCCCTTGATGACCTACCTCTCCTTTACACTGTCTGGCACATCAGCAAACTCTTCATGAAACCTCCCCTCAACACTGATGAATTAAACCAAGTTCTATAAAACTAAATGGAAAAACAAGACTAATAACATGCTGTACAAAAATTTTGGTAATCAAAACATTTAAGAAATAATCTCTCAAGAATTGCAGGGTTTGCTACCCATATAATGAGTAGGGGAAAAAAATGTCCAAGAGTGTAGGTTTTACTGCAGTCCTCTTATTTGTTTCCTTCTCCAGCAAGTATTTTTATTAGCACTGAAGAAGGCAGGCTGCTGATGTATGGCCAGAGACTTGCATTTTATCTAATTATATCAGTCTCTTGTAAAAATGACCTTGAATATTCCTAATAGTAGCTACAAAGATTAACTTTTGAAAACACTTTCAGATAGCTGAACAATACATTTCAATGGGCCACCAAGCAGTCCACACATTTGCTCTGTTGTTATACTGACCAAAACCAGCACCATTGCCTAAGTTTAATTATGAAAAGAATGGAATATTATTAAAAAAATCTAGATTATCAACTGCACTTCTCTGATTATATGTTGAATGCCCATAACTCCAGAGAGAGTGAACTATCCCAGCACCTGGCTGTCCATGTAACAGTCACTGACACAGGTGGGAAGTGTCAAATCAACTTTGCCTATTTCACATCCAATCTGAAAGTGAACCAATTTGAACTAAGAAATATTTTGAGTTTTAACACTAACTGCTGGATGCAAAACTAAAAAAAAATGCTCCATGTTCAAAATAGATAGTTAATGTGCTTGAAACTAAGTACTCCAGACCAACATATTCACGACTAGACAATTAACAAAACATTTTTTTCCTCATCTAATAGTTTCAAGTATTTAAGACATAGTCTCCAATATTCCAGCTTATCAATAGATAAGCATTATGTTATACCACCTTGTCTTTGGAAATCTAGAATGCACTGGGTTGCAAAGGACCTTTAAAAATCATCTAGTCCTCCCTGCAGTAAGCATATAGATATCCAAGCACATTGGGTTGCTCAGAGACCCATCAAGCCTCACAGAGACACCAGTTCTCACTTCAGAGCTCTAAACTAATCACCACTGATTAAATACAGTAATTCTGCCACTACTTCTCAGCTACACTACCCACTTAACTCAAAGTTGTTTCCTCTACTTTAAAAACAAAGTATTTCAGGAATTACTGTGTTCTTTGTCTTATCCATCTGAGTAGAAAAATCAGCTCTCAAAATCAACTTCTATCATTACTCTTCAAATAGGATTTGGTTGATCCTATTTCATCCATTCTGTTCTGCTGAAACCTTTCAAAGAACCTGTCTAGAAAAAAAAAAAATCTGTTCACCCATTAGAGTCTCGTCTCTCAAGTCTGTTGCAAGCTGCTGTCATCATCTGTCCTCTAAACAGTAGAAATAAAAAAAAAGTCCTCAACACACTGCTACAAAGAGCTACCAGGACAAAAAAGCACTTAATGAAAGGAAGCATCACAACTAATCATAAAGTCCTCTCATGTATGCAAATAAGATGCATTGTGTAACTCCCCCAACAAACTAAATTCAAGTTTAGTAGGCCTATGTTATCATTCCAGATGCTTTTTTTAATTAAGTCTCAAGTATCACATCCACTCATAGCATGACATCAAATTATATTATCAAAATCCTGCATCCTTTAAATAACATACCAGTTTACAATATACAACCAGTATACAATATACCAATGACAACAGCAATGAAGATAAGACTGCACCATCACTGTAATAATGCACATTGATGTGTTAATGTTCACTGCTTTAATGGCCTCAAGTTAGCTTCTGTATTTTGAACTAACCAGAAACAGCGCCAAGACACAACTGCAATCTGCATGCAACACATTAGTCATGCTGGGTCAGCTCCTGAATTAGATCTTGCAAGAAGGCAAACATTAGCAACTGGCAGCTCTACACTGCTCAGGGGGTGGCAAGCCCTCCACTACAACAGTTTTTAACTCTGTCTCAGCATTAAGGGGTGACCACTTCAGACAAGCTTCAGATGACGGCTATGGCTAACTGCAGCCATCCTGGGAGGTACACGTAGGATGCAAGACTGACATTTTACTCTGCCACACCTACAGCAGCCAGTACGCCTTTTGTTGTCAACATACATACTTCATTAGTTTACATTCCCTCTTGGGGCTTAAAGGTTCATTGTCTGAAGCCGGAAAGTGGGGCTGGCCGCTTTGCCAGGCAGGCTGAGACGCCCATCTCCTCACTTTTCGCCAGGCACCCTGAGGCGGGTTTAAGAAAGGGGGCAGCGCTGCTCCTTCGTTCCTCAACCTCGCCTTTCCCCGCGAGGTGATTTGTTTGAAATGAGTAAGATTAAAAGCATCGGCATGTCCCTCCTCCCCCGCGCTCCCACGGCCGCAGCGGCTATCCGCCGCAGGGCTGCCTGGCCTGGCCTGCCCGCCGCCCGGACCGCCCTGCAGTTAAATCGTGCCTGGGACAATGCGACGAGGAGCCGCTGAAACAGACAAGCAGATGTGGGGTCCGGAGCCGCCACACCCGAGCGGGTCCCCAAAGGGACCGTTACATCGGCTCCGTCCCGCGTACCCCACCCCATGCCGCGGCCGTTGCCAGGCGGCGGCCTCGCCCCCGGGCAGCCCATGTGCGAGGCGACGGCCGGGGCGGCGCTTCCCCCCTTTTGCAAGAAGGGGTATGAAGAGAGAAGAAACTAAAAATAATAAAACAGGAGGAAGAGAAGTCTTTTTTTTTCCCCGCACCATCTACGGCAAGGCCACGAGAAGTCGGGCCGCGCCCCAGCCGAGGGGAGGGAGTGATGCCGCAGTTGGCGGCCGAGGGCCGGCAGACAAAGGGAACCCTCCCAGAGGGACAGAAGCAGGAACCGGAGCGATTCGAGAAAAAGCGCCTGACTGCGCTAACCGCTACCCCTCCCTCCCCGGCCCTAAGCGGAGGCACTCACCAGTCGATCCGGAGGACGACCCTCTCTTCCGAGGGGCAACGGCGGCGGCAGGCTCCGGCAGCTGGGGCTGAGAGGGCCGTATGGGGGCCGAGGGCTGCTCCTGCGCGGGGGACGGTGTGGTGGCCGAGGAAGAGGAGGACACAGCTCCCGGGGGGCTCCAGCCGGACTGCGGTGGCTCCGGAGCGGCAGGGCGCGGCATTTCGGCGGGGCTACCGAGGTTCAGTAACTGCGGCGGCCGCTCCTGCAGGGCTGCGGTGGGAGCGGGAGCCGCGGCGGGTTTTCTCTCCATCACCTCCAACTGCTCGTCGAAGTCTTCGTCCTCCTCTTCCTCCTCTTCTTCCTCCTCCTCCTTCTCGTCGTCGAGCACGAACTGATAGTTAAACTGAGGCTGCTGCGGTCGCGCCGGTCCGGAGGAGGAGACCAGGGGTGACTGGTCCATCTCGTCCATGGTGCCTCGAGGTGACGGAACAATGAGTGCGCAGCGCTAGGGCTGTGCCGCTGCGGGGGGAGGAGGCAGGGCGGACTGCGCTGCCGCTGCGGGACCCAGGCTCCACGCCCTGTTGAGTCACCGGTGGTGGAAGCGGTGAGGCGTGCGCTCGCCGCCCCGCCCGCCACAACGCTGAGCGATGGTGGCCACAGCCATTGAGACGGAGAGAGGACCGCGGGACAGCCAATGATGGGCGGCACTGGGTGCGGCTGCCTCATGAATATGCAGCGTGGGGGCGCGGCGCGGGGATGGCGAAGTTGGCCTGGAGAAGTCGGATAAAGTTCAGCCCCGAGAATGTGGGGTGGGGTTGGAGTGGGCGTCGAGGCTGGGGTGAATCCCACCTGCGTGCCGGTCTGGGGCCCCACGGCGGGGCGGTCCTGCAGGCAGCCTCTCTTATTAATGGAGTGGGGTGGAGAGGGGAATCTCTCCTCCATCCCTCCGTGGGCCGGGAGCAGGCAGCAGCGTGACAGACATTTTGTGAGTGCGTGCCCTGATTCGTCACTTCTTGCGGGAAGAGTGTTACTTTTTTTCCCCTTTTTTTCTTTTATTTTTAACAGGAGCCAGAAACACTTTGGTCTTCTGTAAAGAAGGGAGGACTATCGTGGGGCTCCTCAGAGGCCCGCGCTGAAAGGCACTGATCGTTCGTCTCACCCTGGATGTGACGAGTGGGTCCCACGGCATCCCGGGTGGGTCCGCATGCGGGGCAGGAGCGAGAGAGGTTCCTCCTCATCCCGCTCCTTTGCCGAGGGCATCAAGCAGACAGTAACATCACCCGCGCGGCGAGAAGCGGAGCCAGCAAGTGGCTTCCTCCGAGTGAAACGAAAGTTTTAACCAAAACACAATGCAAAAAAAGCCTTGCCATGTCGGGAGTGGGGAACCAAGTTAGAAGAGACAACCTTGTTTAGCCATTAGTATCATCTTAAGTCAGCAATCCGAACAGATTTAGCCATCTCTCCAAAATCTGAATTACGCAACTTGTGTGGGAAGAAACGGCAGCTTGCTCACGAAGGAAAATTTTGGTGTCTGTGTTAGGCTCTGGTGTGATCTCTTTCTTTCTGCTCAGAGGTGGAACCTTGGACAAAGTCCTGATGGTAACACTTTTAATTTAACTAAAAGGGCATATGTTTGGATGCAATTTCCACCCACACAGCTACCGTAATTAGACTAAAAGGACTTACAATTCTGTATTTAATAACATTCCAACATAAGTATTGTAACCCACAGATGATTTATGATCACATGTGTACCTGAATAAAGTAGTTTGTGGAAACGTTCAGAGTAAGCAAACTCAAGTTCAGTGAGACACAAGGACTTAAAGAAAAGAAATAGCTCTCCTGTTACTTCCACGTGGGGAGCAGTGTAGGCAGAGTAATATTCAGGTGAGCAGCCCCATTAATCAGACACACTGTAATGCACTAGAAGAGATTCTCAGTGGGCTCTGCTTAGCATACCTGAATGTGTGGAGGCAGTGAGGGGGCAGCTATGTTTCAAACTGCAGAGGGAAAAGTCTCCGTCATCAAACCTGGGGCAGATTGCCGGCATTCAGGTCCTTTCTGAAAAACAGGATGGCAGCACATGCATGGAGTCACAGCACTGAGTCCTCTCTTGTCACAGAGAAATATAATCTTTGCATGAGCTGTCTGAATCCAATTATTTGAGCATGGTCTAAGTTGCTGCTAGCTTGTCTTGGGAAGGCTAAATAAAGTATCTCATTTTCTAAATAAGAGACTCCTTCTAATTTCCAGTCTTAATTGGATCGAGGCCAATGTACATCCTTTTCTCACTTTATACCATCAGTTTAAATTGTTACTTTGATTTTTTTTTTCAGCCTGCTTAAAATAATGTACTTTCTCCAGCCCTTGCTTTCGTAACCTAAAGCTTAAGAACTCCACTGTCACATTGCTTCTTGTTCCTCCAAGCAGCTTTTCCCTGCATCCAATCCCAGCTCAGCTGAGGCACAGGAAGTTCCAAAACAGACTTTTTTTTTTTTCCAAGAATGCATAGATGCTAATGTTCTGTATCTCCACCAGAAATTATTAGAAAGAATATGAAAAGTGTTTTGATAAATACAGTGAATGGCAACACTGTTATCTTGATGGAGATTTAAAAATTCCCAGCAGGTGAATAAGCACTGAACTGCCTGTGAGGTCTTTAGACTTCACTCTTTTCCATTAGTGTATTGCACTGCTTAGGACAGTGTGGTCAGCCTAGGTATCAGCCTATTTTTCACATCTATTGGATAAACAAGCAAATAGCATTTTAGCATTTAATTAACATATAAGGCAACAGGGTACTTTTAAAAATGTGTAAAATTCTTTATACAGACAGCACTAAATTTATTTTAACACAACTAACTGCAGTGCTTATTGGTCATCTGCAAGTAGGAAAAATCTATATGTAATTCAGCTGATTTTATCATAATGCTTGAAAGACTCTATGATTAGTTAATGACAAGTGAAAGGTGTGTAGGTTTGGGGTTTTTTTTTTTGTTCTTGTTATGTTTTGTTTTGTTTCGTTTTAGAGAAAGGAACTGACTAAAGGTCTTGAAGGGAAACAGGAAGGGAGTTCCAGATATCTGGAGTAAGTCAAATTAACAAGACAAAGGAAATTAAAGCTTTCCAGTACTGAAACTACAAAAAACACCCTTTCTTTTATCTTTTCAGAAAAATATGCTAAAATTCTTAGATGCATACTGTCAATGACTAAGAGTACTTTGCAGATATTTAGCAATTTAGGTATTTTTAGAAGAAAAGCATTCAGCATGTGAAACACCAGTTTGTGAATTTCTGAATTTCCACAGCAATGCTGACGATGGCACTGGATGGACTTGTTTTCTGTCCACTGTGACTTGCTTGATCTCACACAGAAGTAATATGATATCACAGCATATCACAGACTAAGAAAATAATTGTAATGGGACAAATAGAGTATTATCACTTCACAGAGGGATCAAACAGGAAAAATAACTATTTGGCATCAAGTAGCACATTAAAAAGATGGAGTTAAAATTGCAAGAATGGTTGGATTTTTGTCCCTTTTTAAAAGTCCTCCGGGTGTCAAGCATCATGTCTTTATCTCTGGAAGGATAAAACTGATTCTGTTGTTTTCACATTATGCCTGTGCTGTGGTGCCTTGGGTATCAAGTGGATTTACCTAGCAGGTTTGTCTCTGTTTGAACACTCACTGTTCTTCTTTTCCAGATCAGTAGAGGGATATTATGACAAAAATCACTGCTTTGTTTTTTCATACAAATGCATCATATCACAGAACGTCAGGGGTTGGAAGGGATCTTGAAAGATCATTCCAGTCCAACCCCCTTGCCACAGCAGGGTCACCTATACCAGATCACAAAGGAACACATCCAGGCGGGCTTTGAATGTCTCCAGAGGGAGACTCCACAACCCCTGTAGGCAGTCTGTTCCAGTGTTTTGTCACCCTCACAGGGAAAAAAATTCCTTCTCGTGTTTACATGAAACTTCCTGTGCCTCAGCTTCCATCCATTGCCCCTTGTTCTGTCATCAGGCATCACTGAGAAGAGCCTGGCTCCATCCTCCTGGCACTCACTCTTTACATATTTATAAACATTGATGAGGTCACCTCTCAGTTTCCTCTTCTCCAAGCTAAAGAGCCCCAGCTTCCTCAGTCTCTCCTCATATGGGAGATGTTCCATTTCCTTAATCATCTTTGTAGCTCTGCGCTGGACTCTCTCAAGCAGTTCTATGACCCTCTTGAACTGGGGGGCCCAGAACTGGACACACTACTTCAGATGTGGCCTCACCAGGGCAGAGTAGAGGGGCAGGAGAACCTCTCTCGACCTACTAGCCACACACCTTCTAATATACCCCAAAATGGCATCAGCCCTCCTGGCCACAAGAGCACATTGCTGGCTCATGGTCAACCTCCCATCAGCTAGGACCCCCAGATCCTTTCCCTCTTTGCTGCCTTCCAACAGGTCAGTCCCCAACCTTAACTGGTACTGAGGATTTTTCTTTCCCAGGTCCGCTTGCCCTTGTTGAATTTCATTAAATTTCCTCCTGCCCAACAAGAACAAATCTGCCCTGGCCAGAACAAGTGTTAAAATCAGTAGTACAGAGGGATTGCCATCTCTTCATGATAACCAAGTCAGGTACAGAATCATCAGGCTCCCTGGGGCCTGATTTTCATTTGGTTCCTCTGACATAATTAACATTTTCTTGACTATAGTTTTTAAACCTTTTATGTTCTCTAGTGTTCCAGGCAATTCCTATTCTGAAATTGTCTCTAACATCCTATATGCCGATTTAGATGGAGCAAATTTTTTCCACAGACCTTTTATGGCCCAAACATAATCTTGATCAATCAAACCAGTCAATTTCTATAATAAATGTCCTAGCAACCATGTCATTGCACTGTGCTCTTTAAATCTTCCTTCAGCCAGCCTACTAGATACAAGCCAGTCCATCTATATAAATAAGCCTGATTAAAGACAGCTCTAAACTACACTGACCGCCATGAGTACTAAGTTGCTTTTAGCTGTACCTTTAAATTTCTACATCCAGGTAATATTTTCCTAGGCCACAAT
Organism: Psilopogon haemacephalus; assembly: GCA_013396835.1. NCBI lineage: Eukaryota > Metazoa > Chordata > Aves > Piciformes > Megalaimidae > Psilopogon > Psilopogon haemacephalus. Next base: position 128,454 of record VWZI01007895.1, read on the forward strand.
TTCATCAATTTAAGCTTTCATTCAAAAGATCCAAAGCTGATGCATAATGTTAAAAAATTATGTTACAACACTGAACAAGAATCTGTTTGCTCATCACTAAAATAAATCAGCATTTGAACTGAATCAAAGCAATGACAGTGTTCTCCAGCAGAAGAGATGATGAAATACAAATTCATCTCACTAAAACCGCACAAGAATCTACTGTAAACTGGATTTTAGTCTGGTTAATCTTTGTCTTGGAGAGAGCTATTTGGTTTTAAAAGACAATACACAGTCAAGATGCCATTTTTATATCTTACTGACATACAGGACCCTTAGCAGTGGGGTCCTTCCACACCCCAAGAAAATGCTGTTTACACTTAAGAGAAATGAGAGTTCTGTGCAACAGCCTCCGACATTTCCTGTAGCAAATGCATGTTTCTGGAGAACCTTCTATCTAAGCACTGACCACAAAGAAGCTTGCTTAACTTACAGGACTAACAAGTTCCCAACAAGCAGACAGTGTGGATTTAATATAAATCTTTTCCTTGAAGCTCTCTCTCTACCTTGACTCTCTGTGGAGTGAGGGTTGGACACTCTGAGGGAGCATGCAGTCAGAAAAGTTAAGTGAAAATAAAGACTAAAGACTTATCTTTCATTATTAAAATGATGCAATGCATTAATAACAAAAATGAACCAAATGTGTGCATTCATATGTTGATAATGGTGTACTAGAAAAACAAAGCCATGGGATTGTGTCAGAATGATGTACTAACTGATTTTTAATGCTGCTTTCTAAATTCATAAGGTCACTGTAGAAAATTTAAATATATGAGAATGTGAACTTCTGAGACTCCATGAGCATTCCTAAAACTTTCCATGTAATCAGAATTAATGATTAATAGTTTTCAAATTACACAGAAGTAATTCCCCATTTTTGGTTTGATATTAGAATCATAGAATTGATTAAGTTGGAAAAGACCTTTAACATCATAGAGTTCAACAATCAGCCCAGTGTTACCAAGTCTGCTGCTAAACTATGTCACTCAACACCACATTTACAAACCTGATATTGCTACTTTTCAGCCCTTCACCCTTTTATGAAATACAATTAAATTATTCACTTAACAGTTTATTAAGCAGAACAGTATTACAAGTTACGGTGTACTTCGAGAGGAGAAAGAGAATATGGATGGTGTGTTATTTTAATAACACTTTTAAAACCTAGGAATTCATCAAAGTTATAATAATTTGGAATTTAAATTGGTTTACCTTTTGTAAAGGAAAGTGTACTTAATTTAAATTTAAATTCCTTTTCTTGCTCTTTTTCAGCATTTTAAAATTAAACAGCCTGGTAACCAACATTCAGGGTTATTCCCTTGGCTGCCAAATATGCCTGAGGAGCAAACAGATTGAGAATAGCAACATTTTCACCATTACTGTGCAGACAAGCTTGATGGCATTGCTCCTGGGACTGTAAAACTTAAATATGCAGGCAAAGTTTGCACTGGAAACAACAGTATTGATTTTAAGTGGTACCAGCCCACCATCTTCTGGCACTTTTCTCACTGCTTAATAACTTGTCTCTTGTTTTTATCTGCTTTTATCCAACTACAGCAAACTGAGTCTTCCACTTGAGTTATGGTGGTGTTTTGGGGTCACAGTGCAGTTTTGACTTTCAAAGAGAGAAGAGATGGCACACCACCAAGACTGCTGACTACTGCTCTTTGCTTATGAGCATTTAGGGAGCTCTTCCTTTTATCTGGGTCAAGTGAAGATTGGACAGAAAAAAAAAATCAATACAACTACTGCTTTCTCAGTATCACATCAGGCTGATCATACACTGAAGCCTTTTATCTCCCTCACGTTTCCCTACGTAAGACACTCCGGCTTCTGAACACTTTGGACAATTTCAGTTAACGATGTCAGTGTCAGAAGATTCAAGAATATTTAATTCCTGATAGATCTGTAAAATTCATCATCTGGCTAAATTACAGAGATCTGAGAGGTGGGCCATGAGGACTTGGTTGTTACCCATTCCATTTGGAAGCCATCAGCGAGTATTTACAAGGATGTCTGTCTTTTACCCAGATGGCAAAACTAAAAAGGAGAACAACAGAGATGTGAGAATGACTTAAGATATTCCAGAACAGAGATGCAAACAATCTAAGACCTGAAGCTATAGGAAACCTGAATTTGCTAGTTTTACTGGTTTTGTAACTACTTCCTAGATATTTTAGATAGATATGTATGTGGGGTGAGTCAGGACAGGACAGGAACCATAAGCTGGTGTCTCTGAGTACCAGACAGTACAGTTTCTGCATACATTAACCATGCTTCATGACTGAACTTACGTGGCTAACATAGATGAACCAGGATGGCAGGTGGTGTGTATTCATTCTCCAATTCCTTTTGCTTGCAGTTTTAATTTTTACATAATCATTTTTCACCTATATTCTTCATTAGAATAATGACTTTCTTAAAATTTCTTTCTTTTATTTTTTTCCCCAAAGTGTCACCCAGCAAATTAGTTTCAAATTATGTCTGCTGTACAGCCAACCTCACTGAGTGGTGACAAACATCTTTTTGATACTACACCAGTTGATATTTCTTTTACCTAGACCATAATCTAGAGGAAGTGCTATGCTTACCTGCTACTTTCCTCTCAGAAGAATCCTCAAATTCCTTCCACTTTATAGACAAATTCCCTCACCAGGTCATCACTTCCATGATATTGCTAGCTGCTCATATTCATACAGATGTTCAATAGTTGCACTGAATTCTTTGGAAAAAAGTGCCCTTTATTTTTCTTCACAACTGTAATAAGAAGAAACATCATAAGACAGCAAAGTGTATACATGTATCAGCATACTTTATCTCAATTTTTATTCTGCCTTCCCCAGAGAGAGGGTGATAAGCACTCTCAGACTTGAGCCTGCAGACTTGGCCTCTCTGCCCTGATCTTGGGCACTTCCCCCCAGCCTCCAACCCCCATAAATTTATTCCTATGGCTTACTGAGGATGATGAACTTGTAAAAGTAATTTGTGCATCCCTCAGTGGGATAAGAAGAAAGACAGCTGGGAGAGGACAAAAAGGGGTTCTAAAATGGACTAGACCTCCAGCTGCTGGTCCACAGATTAGAAAGGTCAGCACTGGCAACTGACACAGGCTTAAACTATTACCTTTTTGTAGCCTCAGACTACAACAGCCCAGAACTCCTTAGTTCTTACTTCTTCATATAGCATCCATCTATAACTGCATAACTGCAACCAAATAAAGATAGACATTCCTAAAAATAGTACAGATTCTCATCTCCCAACTTTTTCAGAATTACCAAGTGCTATTTGAACTGCCTTAACAATGAAATCAAGTGCTCCCATATAAAAACATACACTGGTTCAGTTTTAGATCATTAATGTCAACTGCATGACATTTAAATTTTTACAGCACCCCCACCAATATAGAATTTTGGAAAAAAAAAAAAAAACATACTAGGGATTTTGTCTTTCTCTCTACCTGGAAATTTCAGTCCAAATTATGGATATTCCTTCCAAGTATTTATGCACTTGTGTGTGGAATATGTATGTCTGTATGTATAAATGTAAACCAAAAAAGCAAAATATATTGTCTCTGGCCTGACTGGCTGTTTGGCTTTAATTAGGCTGATGTTTACCATATGGAGTGCTTAGGCTTCCCAGTCAAGGAATGCTCACAGCATTATGCAATGTACTGGCAAGTGTAGAAGTTAATTCCTCCTACATGCAGATCACAAACCACAATACAACAGGTGGATGAAAGACATGCTACGTGGGGGTGTTCTGGAAAAAGCAGGTAACAACAAACCAGAGAGGTCAGTGGAAAAGAGCAGTCAGTTTGCTATCTACTGTTCTTGATTAGTTAATTCCTCTTGCAGATGTTTTGGATTATGCTTGGACTGGAAATACAGGTCTAGATACAAGTGAGGAAATATATACATTCACTGAGGAAAAAAAAGAGTAAAATAAGTTCTTTGGTGTGCTAAGAATATCATCCTGTAATACTAAACTTAAATACATAAGCAGACCAGAATATGACAGATAGCACATACAGGCACTATATATTATATTATAGGAATTATATATATATAATTGCTTCTGTGCATGCTCCTTAGTTGTTCTAAGGCAAAGACTATAATCTCCTATTTACAGAGTGTAACACAATGCATCCACAATACTGATTGCAGCCCCTGCATGATACACAGATGTTATAAATACCTCTTGCCAGGATAGGCTGATGTTTTTTCTTTTTCAATCTGATTTCTCACAACTCCACAGACAGGCCAAACATGTCAGCTGGGAGCACTGCTGAGCCAGGTGTTGGTAACCCATGCTGCAAATATTCAGAAGAATCATTAAGCCCAGAAAGACAATGACACAAGGTACAGAACAAATTAATTTCCATTTATTCTGCTTCATGTCAGCACATGACTAATTTGTTCTAAAACCCTTTCTGAGTATTGGCAATGCACAGACATGCAGGATATGTGTATGCAATGTTTGTAGCCATGTCACCTGGGGCAGCATCACATGGGATGTGATAAGATAGGCAGGTTTGAGGTTGGGCAATACATGGATAAGGAACCCACACAATTACTGCAAGAGATTATATTGAGTATTTGTGTTCCCAGTGCTGCTACACAGAAACTCTGACACTGCTATAAGCTGTGTAGTACTCTTCCAAAAATAATGGCTATCTAATATAGCAAGCATGAGGAACAGCTGGCTGTTCCTGTCCATGTGTCAGAATTAAGTCATCTTCTTAGGAAGAGCAATGCACTACTGAAGCTGGGAGATTTGGGACTTGTCAGTGATGGTTGTATGGGAATGGGATTGAAATCGGACATGAGAAAGGTGGCAGTTTGTGCACAGAAACTATGACAGCCGAGCAAGTTCCTAGTGATTTGGAGACTGGATGGGACAACAAGTCAAGCAGTGTTAGTCAGCAGGAGCTGGAAAAGAGAGTAGCAAGAGCAAAATGGAATGTGTATTCCTAAGTTTTCCAAAGAGTGGCCTGTGGCCAGACATGAGAGCATTAGGAGAAAAAGAGTGAAATTAATCGAGACCAATATATATAAATTGTAAAATATGAAGTCAAAAAAGAAAGGGCAAGAAATCCTCTTCTCTAGCACAAAAATAGATGAGGCAGAAAACCAACTAAAAATCTAAAGTTCCCTTGCTGCACTGACTGTATTCATAATTTGACTCAATTCTGTTATTTTGGATATACGTTTAAGCCTATATTATTCTCTGCTCTCCCTTCTCATTCAAAAATTAGTTCTAAGGACCAGTTTTATTCTCAGGCATGTGTATGTAAGTGTTACCACAGTAAAGTGCAGCTGCTTGTGTGTATCTAGAGGCAATAGGACTAAAATCTGCTGTAAGACATCTCAAGAGGCAGTTGTTACAGTGTTTTGGAATGACAAGGACTGGTTTTACAGCCTGACCTTCTGCATTTTCCAGTTGTATCAAGATATGAAACCAGGAAAGTGTTACCCTAAATGGCACAATATTCTGAAACAACAGTGCATTTATTTAATGAATAACAACAAATCTGACTATCTGCATTTATGAATACCTCTTGGGTTAAGTTTGTAGACTAAGAATTCATCCCCAAATCACTATTAATAATTAAAAAAAAAAAAAAAACAACAAATAAAAGCTGCAAAGACATTTGAATGTGTAATAATAGGAATAAGCAAACCCCTTACTATGATTAAACCCTTAACATTATTAAAGCATTTTGGAAGGATTACACCTGAACTCTACAAAGCACCACAGAGCTGAGGAAAAAAGTTCAAAGGTATCTAAACTTGTAAATTAACAGTTCAGGAGCTGAAGTGCCCAAAGCTTGGCAAAGCAATGTGAGCACAGCTCACAGGAGAATGTTTAAAAATTAACTCATTTTGTCCTAACACAAAGTTACCAATATTAATATAATCTTCAATGCTTATGAGTGTTTGAAGTACCACAAGAATAGATCTGACATCCTGCTGAATCAGTTGGAGAACTGTGTATCATGGACCACTTTATGGGTATGCCAGAGCCCCTTGTTTCTCCAGAGGGAACTTTCTTTTACCCAGCTCTGCAGTATAAGGAGTACAACCTCATTCTAAGAATACCACCACACTCTGCTGCAGCTTTACAGGTTAGTGACATTGGCAGACTAGACTTTTCGAAAGAGAACCCCAGAAACGTATGAAATCACACAAATGTCTATTTGCTTCTGGGAAGAATGAAGTGGTCCTTATTTTAAACCAATGTGAGTGAAGACTAGCTCTAGGGATGGGTCTGATTTAAGGGAACTGCCACTAAAATCAGACCCATCCTTCTCATACACAAAGCTACTGGATACATTTAGGCTGTTTCACTGAAATCAGCTCACTGCTGGGAACTAGTAGTAGCTGAGAATCTGGCTTGCTACAGTTACTCTTAAAAGGTTCAAAATTAAGTAAATGTTATGTGGGCTACATGAAAAGCACAGTATCAGAAGATACCTCTGTGCAGAAGTATCTTTATCTTCAAGCTAAAGTTTGATATCAAATTCGGCACACATCACCAGAACATGGATGTGAATGGGACCATCTGACTCAAAAAAAAACCACTTTCTATAAATTTAGTCCAGAGATGTCAAAAGATCATCTGTTCTTTGCATACCCATGTACTATGAGCTAAAAAGAAATACCCCACAGCCTCCTACAAAATTTCAGTCCATAGCAAAGACCAAAAGCTAGACTTGTTTCCTTGTTTTGAATGAATGATGGTAGGTCTCTCTTCACAGATAAACTTTAGCAATACTCTACCCCCAAAATCAGTTATATTCTGTTTTCTGTTATTGTTTCTAATGCTCCACAGCAATATTCCCTCATGTATTTGAAGAAAACAAACCCAAACTGGGAGTACTGCTATTGTTCAAACTTGAGCCCACGCTCCCACTACTTTAGCAAGACAGTTTCTATTTGGGATGGTATGCAGCACTCACACCAGACAGATTTAGTAGGCCCATGCTGTGATCTCAGGCTGACAATAAACAAGTCAGAAAACGGCTCTGCAAAGTCTGAAAAATCAAGCAAAGAAACCTTTAAAGCAACTGTTGCTTATAATCTTTTTAGAGCTGCATACAAGGTTTTATGCCACATGCATACTTAATGGTACCTGGCTTAACTATTAACTGTGTCTTTGAAAGGAAGTGAATGTTGCCACTGCCTGTATTTTTCAGAAATTAATGGAATGGGATGTACCCTTCAAACAGTCTTTAACTGCACCCATGTTCTTGCACCTACGGATTTCATCTAATCATTGTACTTGGTTCTAAGGTGAACATTCTCCTGAATAAAGCCCACATATTTCTAAAAACAAGCAGCTCAGATATTTCTATTCTAGTTACCACCATACCAGAAGAACTGAAATAGCATCAATTAAAATTGTCATTGACCTCTTACAGAGCATAGAGAGCACTGATATAAATGCCATTCTCCCTGTGTCCCAGCTGCTTTTTATACAACAGGGTACTTGATTTCCTCTGAACATTTGATAGAAAGATTAAACTGTCCAGTATTTCCAATTAAAAACAGTTTTGTGTTTGTGTTCCATGGCAGATTTAACTACTTCATTAAATCAGTCATTACAAATCTCTTCTCAGCAGTATTTTCAGTTCTTTCAGTCTGTAAATTTTCTCTCTTATGGCTCTAATAAAATCATCAGGAGGCTTAAATTTCATTCACATGCCAAGTATCACAAAGATGGAATTAAAAACCATTACCACTCTGTCTTCTGCCACACCTGTGTGTTGTCAGAGCACCTGATTCCTCTGTATGCAGAGTGTTAAGAAGTCTGCAAATTAATGCAGTATGAACAGAGGACATGTCTGGGTTATCTAGATACAATTTAAACAGCATTTCTTTTACAACATCTCACACTGCTCCTTCTCAACCCTAGGAATCTCTGGTCCAGCACACAGACAGTGTGCCTCATGAGAGGAAAATGTTTCCCCTTTCTTTTCGGGAATACTGCCAATACACTTCCTTGTCTCTTTCAGATGCAACTGCCCTTCTTCATGTCTGTGTTTTGTTCCATTTAGCTCAGTGTAATGTTAGACCTTTTCTGTTGTATGTGTATGCATGCAGAATTAATAGACTTCATCTACTACAAAAAGATGTTGGCAGGGGTTTTGTTGGCAACAGACAGAATAAGCACATATCTCTCTTAGTGGCTTAGTTACCCTGGTTGCCAGCCACATTCAATATTGGCCTCAAGGTGCTTCCTCTTGACCTTTAAGGCCTTGTGGAATTTTGGCCCAAGTGCTTTGTCCAAGGCAGTGATTCCCTCATTTTCCCAAGTGCCAGACAGGCCTACCAGAACCCTCATGCCCATCTAATTAGCAGTTTTGACTGCAGCTACAGCTTTTCCCCTGCAGAAATGCCCAACCTGCTGTGATCAGCAAAGTTACAGAAAGATTGTATTCACGGGGTTTTTTTCTTCCTTCTTTTTTTCTTCCCCCCCCATCCCCAATATGCATCTAAAGTTACACTTAAGTCCTTTATTTTTATATAAAGGCTATCTTTGGTTACTACAAATTAATGTTGTGACTCTTAGTCTCTTAGCAAAGTAATACTCAGCTTTAAGAAGTAGGTGACAAGCATATACTGATGACAGTTGATATTACTGGGTGAAAAGATTAAAAATAGTGAGCTCCCTTTAGTATAAATCAATCCATGTAACCTACCTTTATTTCAGTCTAGTAAAACTTCCAGCGAGTAAATCCTGGTAGTGCGCAATACATAATTCAAAAGTTTCTAATTCTTTTGACCACCACATCCATAAATAAACCCATAAGCATTCTCATTTCTTTGTATCCTAGTAGGTCTGTATTCTGCAGTGCTTGTATATTTGGATTAATCTTCATAGTCACAAACTGCCCTATCCAGTGTCCAGAACTCTGCTTAATAGCAAAGTATTAGCTGGACTGTACCTAAGAGCAGGATTTATACTAAAAATATTTTTACTTTAAGAAATTTGGGTTATATTCTGAAAATAAAATACAAGTCAAAACAATTTATAGCCAGCTTTTGGAGGGAGAGGTCTAGATTATGTTAAAGATGTGGTAGCTACCTGAATAGCCTTTCTGTTCTCTGACCCCTTTGTCCTTCATGGCACTCGTTTCAATGTAACAGTTTGTAACTATAATCATAAATTAATCTGTAGAACAGTTGTATGCAAAGATATCATCACAACTGCATTTCAAAATATTATTTTAAACACAAAAACTAACTGAAAAGATTGTTTAAACAATAGGCAATAATAAAAATATTTTATTTCATTTTTATTTCCCTTGCCTGTTGTCCTCTCACAAAAAATGGTTTTCATAGGTAAAAATGTTAAGCTTCTTTTTAATCATACTTCAGCTTCCCAGTAAACATTCAGCTTTTCCAAATATCACCTTGTGGGAAAAAAAACTTACATTTTTTTCCAAAGACACACATTGGTGTGTTTGAATGGAGGACACAACCAGTGTTTTTGAAATCCTGGTTATACTTAAAGTATTGACACAGGCCTGTATGACAGAAGGCTTATTTCAGAGTGTTAAAAGGATAAACATCTTTACTGTGAGGGTGCTGGAACATGGGAACGAGTTGCTCAGAGAGGTTGTGGAATGTCCTCTGGAGACTGGTATTTCAAAACCCACCTGGATGTGTTTGTGTGTAACATGATCTAAGCATACCTGTGATAGCAAGGGGGTGGCACTCAATGATCTCCAGAAGTCCTCTTCCAAACCCTACCATTCTGTTATTCTTTGAAAAGTAGCACAAAATAAGAAAGCTGATACTGGCCTCTTTTCATCTTGTTGCTAAGTCTGGCTCAGCTCCAACCTTCCCTCAGTTTAGGCAGTAGTTAACAAATGACTCGTCAGTATAAGAAAACAAAATTACTCAGCCACTTTACCTTTCTGGAATCATTTTCTGTGAGGTCAGTTTCCTAGTCCTATTCCATCTGCCAGAGTTTTCTGCAATAGAGGTTAACGTAAAGTGAATGTGATAAAACCCACAAGTGATACTTTTGCAGTAATTGCTGCCACAGGTACAATGTAATTGCTACAAATATGTAATCTTTTTTATCATAGTAAAAGAAAGTGTGGTTTGGCTTGTGCTTGTCAGAGGGTCTGTAGGAGTATTCACAACTGAGAATCAACACTGCTTTTATTTTAGCAACAAGAGCTGTTCAAGTGATGGTATTTAAGGAATGAGGTCACATATTCAAGCTGTTTAGATACAACAGTGTTCAAAGATGTCGCTCAGGCTCCAGGCAGATAAAAAGTGCATCAGCTTATCATCCAGGCATTTCTAGTGCTGCTGTGCTCCTTGCATTGAATAAAGCAAGGCACACAAAGTGAACTCCATCCTGGCACAGAAAGATGCTTCTGAAGCCTTTTATGCTATACCGTACAGTCAGAAAATATGAGTTACAAGACCTGAGGAATGCTTACACTTCAGTAGTTCTTACCTGAGTCAGCAGGTTTTTTTTGTGTTACAAAATATTTCAGTAAGACTGATGTAATAGCAGGAAATCCTTTGTAACAAAACACATTTCAATTACCATATTGGCTGTTTAGTAGTGTAAACTACTAATACGACTTTCTAACTTCATCCATATATATTTAATTTATAGGGAAGATTTAGTCCAGGGCTTTTGGACAATGGCAGAATATATGTGACTGTTCCCATGCCTCCATTTAGAAAAAGATCTAATCCTTTAATTATCCTTTTTATATATTAAAAAAAAAAAAAAAAACAGATCAATAGCTGACATGTTCTGAAATTAGTTGGCATGACTGTAACTGCAGTAGAAATTTTCTTGATCGCAACTAGACTTAAGATTAACAAAGACTAAAGGTGCAGGAACAGGCTGTCCTCATGTGCTGTAAAACGAGACTGTGGCAAAGAGGATCAGCCTGGCTGAACAGGGAGCTCTGGCTGCAGCTCAGGAAAAAAATGAGAGTTTATGGTCTTTGGAAGAAGGGGCAGGTCACATAAAATGACTACAAAGATGTTGTGAGGTAGGGCAAAAATTAGAAAGTCCAAAGCCCACACAAAATTAATCTGGAAAGACAACACAAAATCTTCATACATATACATCAGCAGCAAAATTAAGGCTAGGAAGAGCCTTCATCATCTGTTCAGGAGGAAACATATTGACTAAAATGAGGGAAAAGCTGAGGGACTTAGTGCCATCAGTCTTTAGTAATACGAACAATTGTACTATGGCAATTCAGACCCCTGAGCTAGAAGACAGAGACCAGGAGCAGAATAATCCCCACAATCCAGGAAGAGATGGTCAGCGACCTGCTGTACCACATGGGTGTACACAAGTCTCTGGGTGGATGAAATCCACTCAAGAGTTCTGTGAGAGCTGGCAGGGATGCTCACCAAGCCACTTTCCATCATTTTTCAGCAGTCATGGTTCACTGGGGAGGTCCCAGCAGACTGGAAGTTAGCCAGTGTGACAACTATCTACAAGAAGGGCCAGAAGGAGGATCTGGGAAACTACAGGCCTGCCGTTTTACCTTTGGTGTTGAGAAAACTGATGGAGCAGATCATCCTGAGTTGGACCATCACACAGCCCATATGGGACAATCAGCATGGGTTTATGAAAGGTAGGTCCTGCTTGACTAACCTGATCTCCTTCTACAACATAGTTATTCACTTAGTGGATGAGATTTGAAAGGCTGTGGATGTTGTCTGTCTGGACTTTACTAAAGCTTTTGGCACTATTTCTCACAGCATTCTGGCAGCTCATGGACTGGATGAAAGTGCACTCTACTGGGTAAAAAAAAATGGGTGGATAGCCAGGCACAAACAGTGGTGGTGAATGGAGTTAAACCCAGTGCATGGATGATCACGAGCGGTGTTCCTCAGGGCTCAGTGATGGGGACAGTTCTCTCTAATATCTTTATCAATTATCTAGATGAGGGGATCAAGTGCACCCTTAGTAGGTTTGCAGAAAACACCAAGCTAGGTGGAAATGTTGATCTGCTTGAGGGTAGGAAGGCTCTGCAAAGTGATCTGGCCAAGACCAACTGTATGAGATGCAGTAAAGCCAAATTCTGGGTTCTGCACTTGGGCTACAACAAGCCCTAGCAGTGCTACGGGCTATGAAAACCTGCTCAGCAGAGAGGGTCCTTGGGGTGTTGACTGACAGCCAGCTGAACATGAGCCAGCAGTTTACTCAGGTGGCCAAGAAGGCCAAGGGCATCCTGGCCTGTATCAGGAATAGTAGGACCAGAGAAGTGATTTTACTGCTGTACTCTGGTCTGGTGAGGCCACATATTGAGTACTGGGTTGTTTTGGGCCCCTCACTACAAGAAGGGCATTGAGGTACTAGACAGTGCAGAGAGAAGGGCAACAAAGCTGGTGAAGGGTCTAAAGAATGAGTCTTCTGAGGAGTGGCGGAGAGAACTAGCGTTGTTTAGTCTGGAGGAAACGAGGCCCAGGGAAGACCTTCTTACTCTCTACAACTCCCTGAAGGGAGGCTGTGGGAGTTGCTTTATTCAAAAAAGTAACAGGAGGAAACGGCCTCAAGTTGTGCCAAGGGAAGTTTAGATCAGATTTTAGGAAGAATTTCTTTACTGAAAGGGCTGTCAGGCATTGGAACAGGCTGCCTGGGGAAGTGGTGGAGTCCCTGTCCTTGGAGGTAGTTAGAGATGTTTAGGAATAAAGTGTTAGTCCAACAATTGGCCTTGATGATCTTAAATGTCTTTTCCAATATAAGAAATTCTGTGATTATATGTTATAATTGAGAAAAAAATAGGCATTATAATTGATTCTCTGAAGAATTTACACTGACCAAGGCTCTACATTTGAAATATATGCATGTATGAATTCTATTAAAGCAGTCACATCACTAAAGTAATTCGGGTGTGTAAGTGTTTCAGACTCCAGCCCAAAAGATGATAGAACTTAATACAAAACCATGGGAATTGTCTTTAATATGTGCAGAATAAACTAAACTGTTGGGTAGTGATCTGTATTAGATTTTTTGGAAACGCTTTATGCCAAATATATTTCCTCTGACTTCACAAATGCAAAATGACTTATTTCCAGACCTTGCACTAGCAGATACTTTCATTAGGCTTTAATAATTTACATAATTACAGCGATATCAAGACTGGGCCGTTTGCACTGGTAGGCAAATAAATCTCAGTATTTAAGTTTCTAGTTTTTCCTGAATTATATTTTACTGTTTGTGTATTGAAGCAACAAGATTGCAACAGCAATGAAAAATGTTTACAGCCTGGTTTGATTTGCATTGCTTCATGTCTACACAGAAGCCAAAACTATTCAACAAGCCTCAGCTGTACATGTGAATTTTACTCAGGGAAATGAACCTGTGTTGCTTAACAGCACTCCTTAGATGCATAAATAATTAGCTCCATAGAGAGGACCTGAATTTCAGGAATTAACTCTGAGAACTTGCTGAAACACCAACTCCCATTCTTTTGTACTGCCCCAAGGGATGGCAGAATTAGTCCTAATAAAATGCCTGAAATCCAAGGATACTTATGTATACTTGAACACAACTTCAGACTTTTCTAGGTACAATCTTACTTACTAATTGTTATGCTAAAAAAAGGAATAGAAGAGAGATAGGTAAAAAAACCTTTAACAGGAATTTGATTCACTTGATTTTACTGATAGAAACCTTCAATTACAAATACTTTTCAAGCATGAAAAATATCAAGCAGTGAATTAAGCAGACAATTATTTCACTAAATTCTGACCAAATAATACTAACAATTCAGTCACTATTGCTTTCCCACTTTTAACCTGGACAATAGCCATCTGTACGATATTCAGTATTTATCTCATTACAGAAAGAAAAAATGTGGAATGTCCAACTGTAGAAATGACCAGTGAAAGTACTGGCATATACAAAGTGAAAGGTAGCAGCCAGAATATTCTCATTCCTTTTGAACTCTCCCCATGGTGGAAGCTGATACAGAGAGGCACAGAACTCCTAAGGAGCATTTACACTGGCATTGGTTGCACAAACAGATTTCACTCAGGGTAATGATAATGAACTAGTCCTTCAGCTAATGGAAGCTATCATGACAGCTTCTTTTTTGTTTTGTTTTGGTTTTGTTGTTTGTTTGTTTTTGTTTCAGGTTGGGTTTTTTTTAGAAACATGGTGTCACTACACTGAACATCTATGTGGACATACGAGGTTAGATGTCACAGTTGCATAGTTTCTTAGAGTCATTCACATTGCAGGATTTTATCAGTGCTGGAAATGTGGTTTTCAAGTTCAGGCTGGACTAACTTACTACCTCTCATGTCTGCACAATAAAAGAAGCATCTTAAAATGTCCATTAAGTATTTTTCAATCAAAGTAATGTATTTCCCTTATAGACAGTTAATAGGGTACTAAGAGCACTTTGCCACTTCATTATTTACTGCTATCAAAACTCTGGATGATCTTCCACGTTCAAATGTCTCATTTCATGGCTGAACAAGAGCTATCAAAGTAATTTTACATATCTGATTCAGAAAATCTGCCATTGTTTGCTCCAGAGGGGGCTGAAATAGGAATTAATGCTTGAACGAATTTCAGTTATTTGCCAGACACACTAACAATTAGAAGTGTTTCTAATTTTCAGTTAATTGAAGGTATATTGCTACATTTCAATTATGCTACATACAGTACTTGGCCAGATACTCAACTACAATATACCAGCAGAGTTCAGTTACATTATTTAATCTGTACAATTTAGGCCAACTGCCTTGATGATTTTTCTATATTTCTATGCTTGCCCGTATTATTGCACTTATTTCTTGTGGAGAAAGAGAATTACTGACAATAAATACAACCAGAGTCAAGTCTGGAAGAGTAAGTCTGGAACAGCCTCTTAATTTCTCTCCTATAATAGCTTTAAAAAGAAATACCCCAGAACTGTACTGCATAGTCATGTTTCAGTCAGCTGTAGTAGATATTACCTCACAAACCTTTCTGCCCCAGCAGACCGCTGAAAATGGTGTTAGAGAACTGATTTAGCCCAGTCACACAAAGATGCTGAGTAACTGACCCTCACTGGGAGCGACTTCTGCGGCAGTGTCTTCTGAGTCATTACATTTGCTGAGGAAGTAGCCTCCCCTGCTAGCTCAAACTTTCTTTGTTACATTGATGCTGAGTTCAAAGTATGCTGAGCAACTTCCCACAAGAAAACAAAACAATCAAGTAAGTTGACTTACTGGATATTTCTGCCTTACTTTCTGTTTCTTTTCTTTACACTGAAGGAATCAGAGAATAAACCAGGTTGCAAAAGACCTCTAGGATCATTGAATCCAACCTATCACCTATCCTTTCTAATTAACTAAGCCATGGCACTAAGTGCCTCATTTAGCCTCCTCTTAAACACCTCCAGGGATGGTGACTCCATCACCTTCCTGGGCAGCCTGTTCCAATGGGCAATCACTCTTTCTGTGAAGAACTTCTTCCTAAAGTCCAGTCTAAACCTGCCCTGGTGCAGTTTGAGACTGTGTCCTCTTGTTCTGTCACTGTCTGCCTGGAAGAAGAGACCAAGCCCCACCTGGCTACAACCTCCCTTCAGGTAGTTGTAGACAGCAATGAGGTCTCCCCTGAGCCTCCTCTTCTCCAGGCTGAACAACCCCAGCTCCGTCAGCTGTTCTTCAAGGGCTGTGCTCCAACCTCCTCACCAGCCTTGGTGCTCTTCTCTGGACATGTTAAAGCACCTCAACATCTTTCTTAAATTGAGGGGCCTAGAACTGGACATAGCACTTAAGGTGTGGCCTAATCAGTGCTGAGTATAGGAGCAGAATGACCACCCTGGTCCTGCTGGCCACACTATTCCTGATACAGGTCAGGATGCCGTTAGCCTTCTTGTCCACATGGGCACACTCCTGGCTCATGTTCAGCTGCCTGTCAACCAGTACCCCCAGGTGCCTCTCTGCCTGGCTGCTCTCCAGCCACTCTGTCCCCAGCCTGTAGCACTGCATGGGGCTGTTGTGGCCAAAGTGCAGAACCTGGCACTTGGCCTTGTTAAAACTCATGGCATTGGACTGTGCCTATCTGTCCAGCCTGTCCAGGTCCCTCTGCAGAGTCCTCCTGCCCTCCTGCCCAGATCAACACATGCTCCCAACTTGGTGTTGTCTGCAAACTTACTAATGATGGACTCATTCCCCTCATCCAGATCATCAGTGAAGATATTAAATAGGACTGGACCCAGCACTGGTCCTTGGGGCACACCACTAGTGACTGGCCGCCAACTGGATGTGTCTCCATTCACCACCACTCTCTGGGCCCAGCCACCCACCAGTTCTTAACCCAGCACAGAGTGCCCCTGTCCAAGCCATGGGCTGCCAGCTTGGCCAGGAGCTTGCTATGGCAGACAGCATCAAAGGCCTTGCTGAAGTCCAGGTAGACTACAGCCACAGCCTTCCCCATGTCCACCAGGCAGGTCACCTGGTCATAAAAAGAGATCAGGTTGGTCAAGCAGGACCTGCCCCTCCTAAATCTTTGCTGTCTGGGTCTGATCCCCTGACCATCCTGTAGGTGCCCTGTGATTGTATTCAGCATAATCTCTTCCATAATCTTATAAGGCACTGAGGTCAGACTGACAGGTCTGTAATTTCCTGGGTCCTCCTTTCAAACCTTCTTGTGGATGGGCACCACATCGGTCAGCTTCCAGTCTTCTCCAGTGAGCCAGGACTGTTGATAAATGATAGAGAGCAACTTGGCGAGCTTATTTGCCAGCTCTCTCATGACCCTAGGATGAATCCCATCTGGTCCCATAGACTTGTGAGGATCCAAGTGCCTCAGCAGGTCCCTAACTGCTTCCTCCTGGATTACAGGAGAACTGTTCTGCTACCAGCCCAGGAGGCCAGCTGTCTCAAGGACAACCTGCCTTACTATTAAAAATTGAGATGAAGAAGGTGTCAAGCACCTCTGCCTTTTTTTCTCATTCCCCTCCTTCCTTGTCCAATAAAGAGTGGAGGTTATCCTTGCCCCTCTTTTTGTCATTAATATATTTATAAAAACATTTCCTGTTATCATTCGCAGCAGTGCCAGTCTAAGTTCTAACTGGTCTTTGGCCTCTCTAATTTTCTTCCTACATGACCTGGTAACATCCTTAATTTTTTTCCTGAGTTATTACCCCCTCTTTCCAAAGCTGATATGCCCTATTTTTTTCCCTAAATTCCCTCACAAGTCCCTCACCCATCCAGGCTGGTTGTCTTCCTTGGTGGCTCTGCTTTCAACACTGTGCGGGTTTGAGGCTAATTGGAATATTTTAATGAGAAAAATTAGATTGTAGGCTATGAAAAGAAAACAATGGTGATGTCTACTTCACCCATAGGTTTCCTGAGACATATAAAAGCAAGGATACAAACACAGATAAGCCAGTGTGTCTCTGTTTGTGGAGTCTGTTGGTATCCCTCTCTCTCCCTGGCTTCTAGATGGATCTGTGTAACCCAACTAACCAATTCTGCTTCTAACTCCTCCTTGCCAATCTTTCCAGTTCACCTTGCAAGTAAGGTAGATTCTAGGACAAGGTTGGGGGTTGGAGAGAAGGTGGAAGGGTGTTTGGGAACCCCTCTTGGTGACTCTGATTTCTGTGAGGGGTATTGTGTTTCTGTACTACTTTTAACTTGTACATTTCTGTACATAGCTGTAAATATTTGTAATATATTGTAAATATCTGCTTGTATATTGTGCTAACCTATGAATATAAAACTTAATTCCTTAACTTCCAACTGGCTGAGTCTAGTCTGGGTGAATTCAAAAGTGTGGATGGGGCAGGTAACTCCTGAGCCATTACAGGCACATCAGCATAGCCTATTCCTGTGTCTTCAAGATTTCTTTCTTGAAGTAGCTCCAACCTTCCTAGACCCTTTTGTTTTTAAGGGCTTTTTCCCAAGGTACTCTTCAAATTCATTTTTTCAACAAGCTGAATTCTGCCCTCTGGAAGTCCAGTGTGGATGTTTTGTTGCCAGTGTGGAGCCATGCTCTGCAGAGTGCTGAAATTACTTTTCTTTCCCAACCAACCTACGCAACATCAGCAAACTATAGATAGGCTTTTTCTAACAGCTCCTTTTAGAACTTCACACATCTGTGAGAGTCCAAGTACCTGGTCAGTTTTGCCCCACATCAGGTTTTGATCAGGGGAAGCTCTCTCACTTGCAGTGTGCTCAGACATAATTACTTCTATGCAGTCACAGAATCACAGAATGCTAAGGGTTGGAAGGGACCTCAAAAGATCATCTAGCCCAACTGCCCTGCCAGAGTAGGATCACCTATACCAGATCACACAGGAATGCATCCAGGTGGGTTTTGAATATCTTCAGACAGGAAGATTCCACAACCCCCCTCAGCAGCTTGTTTCAGCGTCCTGTCAAATTCACAGTGAAAAATTTTTCCTCATGTTTACATGGAAGTTCCTATGCCCCAGTTTCCACCCATTGCCCCTTATCCTGTCATTGGGCATCACCAAGAAGAGCCTGACTTCATCCTCTTAGCAGTCACCCTTTACGTATCTATAAACACTAATGAGGTAATCTCTTAGTCTCCTCCAAACTAAAGGGACCCACATTTCTTTGTATTGAGGCTCAAACTGATGATAATGTTATCACAGACTATTAACAAATGTAACAGGTTTTGTTTAAAAAATAAAAAATCACATATGCCAGGGTATCAGCTTTCAGAAACATGCCATGTGAAGTTCTCTCAAATGTTTCAGGCATGCTGAGACAAAAAATGTAGCTCAAATTGTCTATACATATACCTTTCCATGAAAGTAGGTTTCTCTTTTCAATACCCCATTGTCCTTCATATATTTTCACCTTCCAAAGCACATTTTAAAAATAATAGAGCTAGAGCAATTTCTTCCTATAGACATCCCAGTAGGACTCCTCAGTTAAATAATCTCTGCATTCTAACTTTCAACACAGTGTAGTGGTATAATCATCATACGCTTTTGGAAGCAGCTGATGGCTCCATCTGTTTGGGGACTCCATATACTTCCAAAAAAGTCCACACATTATTAGATTTTTCAGCTCTGAAAAAAACTTGCCTATATTAAGTGGGCTTTTTTTCCTGCCTTAGAGGCCTTACAGCTTCACTGAAGAAAGGACATATAATCAAGATGGACATCATTGCTTTCTAATTGAATTATAAAGGTTTATTTTTTTCTTTCCTATATAGGCAGGAGTATTCTCAGTTCATGAATCTCCCTCATTCTTTTCTCAAAACTTCAAAAGTGAAATATTAACAAAACACACTTCCTACAAACACTGTGGCATCATGTATGCCAAGCTCTCTGTAGATAGAGTGCAAGCATTGGACATCAGGGAACTGACTCCACAGAGTTTTCCTTGAAGTTGGAATTACCTGCTAAGCCTGATGGGTGAAATAAAATTTCACATTTCTTAACCTTATCAACAAAATCATTGTTTGTTGTACATATTCTAGATAATTAATATCTGGACATCTGAAGCCTTCCAAAAATGGAGAACGTGGGCTAAAACAATGCAGAAAATATGAAGGTTTGCAGTCTTTTATCTCTCCACAGTGTTTACCCAGCATATTTGTGAGAGCACAGATGCAGCTATTCAAAGAGGAGCCAGGTAGTCATAATGGCTGCAGAAACTAAGTGTGCAGAACCTAGTAGGTCACAAGCAATAAGCCCAGGTGTGTCTCGTAACTTCCTCAGAGAGGAACAGCATCAGGGTAATTTTTTCCCATAGGCACCCCAATAGGAGTTTTCACTTCTCAACTGAAAGGTCTCACACAGTTACAGTGCAAGAGCTGAGCACAAACCCTATAGATATTGACTGATCATCTAAAAAGATACTGTGCTGATTTTCCCAGTGAAATGTAGCAGCTACAGAAAATCCATTTACAACCTGTAAAGAGAAAGTGAAAAAAGGAAAAGAAAATCACAAAGGAGCTAATTCTTAATATTTTTTCCTTTTCAGCCATTAGTCTGAGCCCATTAAGATCAGCTAAGAGTCCACTATTAAGAATAGAAGACTCCTGCAGATATAATGGGAAATTTGAATGTGCAGTCTGTGCACCACCATCTGCCTACCACCAACTTCCTTTTGACAATGCTTCATTACCATGAAGATCTTCCATTAGGAATCTTGAGCAAGCTTTGTCCTCTTGGTGTGAGTTGTGCAATGTGTCATTACAGCAATACCAGTTGAACCAGGCCATTACTCTCAGGTTGTCTTACTACACAGCTATGGCCTGAGAAATCATAGAATCATAGAATGGTTTAGATTGGAAGGGACCTTGAAGATCATCTAGTTCAAACCCCCGACACAGGCAGGGACACCTCCCACTGGAACAGGTCGCTCCAGGCCTCATCTAACCTGGCCTTGAACACCTCCAAGGAGGGAGCATCTACAACCTCCCTGGGCAACCTGTTCCAGTATCTCACCACCCTAACTGTAAAGAACTTCCTCCTAACATCTAGTTTAAATCTCCCCTCTTCCATTTAAAAACCATTACCCCTCATTCTGTCATTACAAGACCTTGTAAATAGTACCTCCCCAGCCTTCCTCTAGGCCCCTTTCTGTTCTGTTATTTCACAGCTGGGACCAAATTTTTATTTTAGATATAGTCCCTCAGTCTTAGCATTCTCCATTTAGGGCTACACTTAAAAGATTCCAAGAACACTTAGCACCTACTGAATAAATGCAGGTGAACAGCTCAGAAAGGAATCTATAACTAATCTCTTTTTTCATCCTGACAGTTAATAAAGGGATGAAAGGACACAAACATGGACATAAAAGAAATGTTGAAGATACAACAGAATGAATGAAATTTCTCATGTCAGTAAAATACTAACTAGAGGTATTCTGCAAGAACTTACTAAATCTAGTACTAAACCTACTTGTCTTTTCAAGGGTATGGAATAATACTTAGCAACTCTGAGTCAGGTGCTCCTGGCTCAAGGACTGTATAATAATATAGCAGTATTCACACATGCTGTAATTTAATACAATATTGACTAATGCTTTGGAACACAATTCATAACTTAATGATGCCTTTTATTTACTACTAAATAATATGGGAGTTAAGTCTTCACAAAATCTTCCTGACAGAATATATATTAACTGCAGAAAGGTTGCCTCTCAGGGTGGTAAATGTGGTGCCAAAAAGTAAGTAACTTCTTGTGTGCGTGGAAATAACGTGGCAAGCTCACAGGCTGACTATGGATACCTCCCTCTTTACATTCTGCACACACTCAGCCTATACTGCATGAGCCGGTTTTGTTTGCAGGTGACAGTGTTTCTCACCAATGTAAGAATGTGAACATTCTTACAAAACAGCATGTGTCAAGTACAAACAAAGCAAAATGCGTTGGTTTCCTTTCACTTCTGGTAGTTTTCCTTTCATGCATTTCCCCTACTATGCTTTTTGCCTGCAGATTACCCAACAATTTTCAGAGCTCATCTCAGGTGCACTCCTGCTTTGTGCACAAAAAATGTCCCCAAAGAAAAGGGGAAATGAAGTACGCAGATGAAATTGTACAGCTTCACATGCAGCTACAGAATACAAATAAATGGATTTAGGTCGTGTTCTATACTGTGGGGAAAATATCAAACCTGATGCAATTTTAGGTCTGTTGATATGCAGAATTGCAGCTTCTTAGGTTACCTCTAACATTCATCCCACCTAGATTATGAGTGCCTCTGAAAAATCATACAGGTTTCATCTTACCCAAAGGGGACAAGTTTAAAAGAGCTCTAATGGTTAGTTTTAACATTCTGGGAACAAGCATACTTGATTTTCTTAATTCTTACGTCTTGAGTAGAATCACTGGTCTTTTTGGCAACATTTGATTACCAATAACATTTTTCAGTACTGATACCATCATATTAATTAGCTTTTAAGTGCAGCCCCCTAAAAGTCCCTGAGAGCTGTTTCTTCACCATCACTGAAATTAATTCTTTTGCACCTCAAACTGATACGCAAGAAGGTGAGCTACAAAAAACAGGCTCAATATAGCCAACACCAAAGCGGCAGCTGTGATTCACGTGGGCACTCCTCAGCCTAGGAGAAGCAAGAGCCACCTTGAGACTCAGCATTCTGTGTAGGGTCCAGAAAGCTATCTATGCCATATTCACTTACCAGCCGTAGGTTTGTTTGCAGAAGTTGAAACCCAAGTGGAAAACAATGCAAATAACTCCTTGCTGCTTAGTTCGATTTGTTCTCTAGTGGCATATCTTGGGGAAGGAATGAAACTTGTTGCTGAACACCCTCCATGCCTTCACAAAGGGAATACAAAAGAAGGAAAGAAGTCATATCTCAATTTCACTATTCCCAGCAGGCTTATGTCCTGCAAACTGTCAATCCAGTCCTGAATATTTATATCACTACCAGTCAGTCAACCAATTGTGTTCTTTCAAAAACTGCCAGGCAAAGTGATTTCTCACAGCCAAGCAGCTGCTGTTCTTCCCTGTCCTTTCCAAGTACTCAACTTCACAGTCACTAGAGAGAGAATGATCAGGGTAAACAAGGGGAAAAATTCACATTCAAAACAAGACAGCAGACAGATTTCATCCACAGTCACAAGAAACAATTTTTTTTTTTTAATCCAAAATCTTTTGGAAGAGGAGTTTCATTAGCAAATTTTATAAAAATAATAATAACATTTTGGTAGCTGAGTCTGTGAAGAGGGCAGTTTGAGCATCACAGTGGAGATGACATTTAGCTGATCACATGCCAGGGATCAAACACCCTGCCTGATAGAAGAGGTGATGGATTTCACAACACTACAGGAACTCAGCACTTCCAACACACTGGATGTCACCCTGATTGTTTGTCTAATGCATTCACCACCTGACTAAAGTGTCACTAATGACCATGTGATCAGATGGGATAAGTGTCAAAGTTTTAAATCTGCAGCATTAGTCCCTATCTTTCTTAGCAGGGCATTTAAAATTTTATTAATACTATCTGAAGATGTTACCTTGGAAAAAGAATCACAGAACTGTTCTGTGGCTCATTCATCAAGGGCTAGTTCAGCCTGCTGCAGTTTTGATCTTGTACAGCACTTAACTTTCTGGATATTTTCTTCTGTTTTGAAGCTTCATATTTTACAAATTTCATCCCCAGTCTCAGTCTAAGATACTTTGACAACATGTGTATTCACTGCCTATGAGCCATACCACTGTATGTGTATCTCAGATCTCTATTTTTCTGGAACAATTAAAAAATGCTGAGGAAAAGATAAAAGTATTTTTTCTCTTTCTTTTTCAAAGCAAATGTTAAGTCAGCTGTGTCAGAATAGATTAAACGGTTAGAACAAAAATTGGGAAAATATACAAGTTAATGAAACTAACTGCAAGCCCCATTCAAAGGTGTTAAAAAGAAATATCTAGAAAATAAACCTTACTTTTCTCCTGCTTCTGAAGCAGAAGGAATTAATTCCTCCAGACACTGCTAGATGACGGATTACTTCATTCATTCAACTTGTAGCATTCCCTGAGGTTGCCAAGACTCAGAGGAGACAAAAATTGCTTCTGTAAATTCCAGCATAGGTCCCCAGGCTTTGCATTAGAGCAAGTCAGCTCTGAGAAGTCTGATGTTTCTTTTCATGGGAAGTACACTACTACATGGGAGACAGATATTACAGTGAGTGTTAAGTGGCCAGGTGGACCTTAACAGAATCGTTGGCTTAAAAAGGTATTGAAGCTGCTAAGATGCTTTACAGAACTTGGCCAAGTTCATTACTTAAAATGCCAAACAGATTCCAACAGTACTGTTATTTCCAGCTCCCAGTCTCTTCTAGCATAAGCAGCAGTACAATTTTAGGTTTCTGACTCGTTTATGCAAGGCAAACCTCTGTTAATCTAGTGCTACTGGAATGGAAAAGAGTTTCTGCTAGCAAAAGAGGAAGAAAGCTGCAGTCACATGCAGTATCACACAGATGAAGTCATACAGTGGCATAACAGCAAGTGTTGTCAGTTGTCAAAGGCCGTCTGTAGCCAGCAGACTTAAACTCTCACCCTGGAAAAAGATGCAAACAAGCCTAATGGGAGATTCCATTATCCTCTCCCTGGCATTCAATCAAATGAAGCTTGTTCCCTGAACAGATACAGAAAACAAAGGGCCACATTCTTTCACTTTCTTTTTAATTTGTTTTAACAGTAAAATAATTAATTTTTGGCAGTTTACATATTTTCAAAGTGACAGGAAAAACAGGAAGAAGTCCATAACTGAGGAGTCACTCATTAGCTACCATGGGGTAAAAGTGGTTGCTATGTTGTTTGGTCTGCAGAAGGGACTTGCAGACATCATTTAGGAATTTGTTATTTCACACTGTCTGTGTACTTTCCCTGCTTTTGGGGGTGGGAGAAATTATTTTTACAATGGCAAACCCACTGTGGCCACTGCTGGAAAAGGGTATTAAATAAGATATCAATTCCTTGGAGCAGGAAATTGATACGCGCTTGGAGATGTTGCATTAAGTGTTGCTGAAGATGTGTGTAGTGATGACTCCCAGTGTACTTTGTGTATCCTCTAAATCAACCTGAGTAGAAGACAGGAGAAGTGCCTGGGGAGCAGTATTCATTTTACCACATGTAGGCCCCAGTAATGCAAGAGAGGAAGTGTTCTTACTCTTTCTTCTAGGAGGTGAAGATAAATAAATGTGCTTGGTTGGTTGATTCTACTGCAGGCAGGGGCCAAAGAAGAGCAGCACTGAAAATGAGCTTTGGGATCTGTGCCTGGTACTAATGCAAATGAAGGTGAAACTATACAAACAGCAACACAATAAGACCATTCATCATTACTTCATTAGCAGCTTTTCTTTGCAACACCACCACCAAAGAAAAAACCTTTCCTCTTTCTATGAACGACAAAGAGGACTGAAAAGAATGCCTAATTGGTGAGTGTACAGTATGCACAGTTTGTAAGACTGGTTGTTATGCAAATAAGATAGCCCCGAATCTGGAGGTGGTGCTAGTGTAATTCAATTTACACAACATTTGTAGTACAGAAACTTGCTGAGTATGTGATATGGAATCTCAACTTATAGCAAAACATTTGTCTGCTATGAACAGAAAAGCTTCAAGCCACAGAGCTAAGCAGATACAAACTCTACACTCTAGATGAAATTGAAGAGCTGCTATCTTGCTCAGATTTACAGGAAAGGCCAGATGTTCATAATACATACAATTCTAATAATGCCAGCCTTGCTTACTCACATGAACATAATTACTATTAGTGAAAAATTACTACATTAGTTTAAAATATTTTACACTCATTTAAAAGAATAAAAGTCTTTCATGTTCTATTCGTTCAGACAATCTGAACATCAAGGTTATGTTCATGTGTGTGTATTATACTCTGGGCTCAGAATTCCATACTGTACAGCTTCCTGTGCAGTACTCTCCAGTAAGACCACTTCAGCCTCTTATCATTTGTGTGAAAAATTTCCACTGGCTGAACATTTAGGAGAGCTTTTCTGCAAGAAATGGTTCAGCTGTTTCCAAGAAATAAGTGAGAGAGAAAATTACATTGTCATGGCTATATTAAAAAACTAAGTCTTAAGAGGGTTGGGGTTGCTGTTGTTTATTTCAAAATCTTGAAGAGCATGTAATGGGTAAATTGTGCATCTTAATGTTCCTCAAATAAATTTACATATAATCCTCAGAAGAATTTCTAAGTACTTTGCACAGTTTCTTGAGTTGGATGCTACTATATTTCCAGAGATCCTAGTGTCTTTTACAATTCAATATGCAATCAGATTGTGCAAGCACTATCCACTCAGTGTGAGCTCCAGAGACTCACAAGGACTTTCAACTGTAACTTGCTGAACCCAGATGCTAGAAGACAGGGCACCGCAAATTAGGTCAGGAACTTCCCTGTCCCGCTTGCAGTAACCTCTTCCTCAGTGCAGTCACCCACGAGTAGGTAGCTGTTTTCTTCAGAGCGCCCATAGGAGAGATGGACTGACACAAGGACATTATGAATGAAACAAGCAGAATGGGGGAAGATGCCTTGCAGCAGAGCAACAGGCAGTTGACTCTACTATCAAAATAAAAGAAAGCATTACCTGCAAAGATCATAGACAGGTATTTTGGGCAGCAAAGCTTGCTTCTTAATTCCTCCTTTTTGTTTCAGTTGTAATATTCATAATACTCATTAACACATCACACAGGCTAAATGATTCCACTGTGGTATGATGGTGCTGAGATTTCTGTGCTCATTTTCAAACTTTTAAAACCATGGGAAGAAAAGTAGAGGCTATTTATTCAGCTTAGGATCTTTGGAGCAGTGCCCTCTATCATACTGGTATATTGCCGCTGGCTGACAGAGAGGCACTGACGCTATTCAAAGTGTGCTTATATGTCAGCTGAAATGGAGTGCTGCAGAAGTAGGATTAAGTGAAATTAATACTTCAAAAAGAAAATAATAATCCATAAGTGACGTGAAAGACTGCTTCAAGAAAAATAAAACAGCAGCAGAAATATCATTAAGTTTTCTGGAGGAATAAGGAGCAACAGAAGAAACTCAAGACAAAAAGGAATTAAGGCTTTGGAAACAGACCAACAGTCAAGGATTCTTTGGATTTAAGGTCAGCCTTAGCCACTAGCTGCATTGCAGAAATCGTATCTGAACAGATTAGAACAAATGCAGATTTCAGCATTATGGTGCCTGAGTCTGAATACTTGCCAGCCCTGTCCTTGATTTAACTTATTAAGTCTAGCCCAAGCCTGAACAGCACTTCTTCAGATCATGACTGATCAATAAGGACCTTTAATGCATGAGCTGCCCTGTTATAAAATATACAATACAGATAACTGACAGTAGGAGACAGATGAATTCACAAATGAAAACTGAATTACAGCATATGATATACTATTAACATAGGCAACGTGTTCTTGTGTGCCTGGATGTGGCAGATGGAAGTTTGATAATAGTTGGAGCTTATCTGAGACATCTATGCCAGACATAAAGCTGATGGAGGTATATAAGGATGTCCAAGTCCAGAAATTCACAAGTTTTTTTTCCAAAATATCTTGTCAGCTTGGAAGAGAATTAATTTATTTCAGTAAAAAGTAGGGAATGCAAAACAGCAGGAATTGGAACTGGAGAAATCACTTCAGATGAACTGTGATGTTCCTAAAACAGGTTTGAATGGAAGGTTTTAATTCTAGCAAAAATGAACCCAGCTGATATTCATTAACCTGAATTTGTTTCAGACTGTTTTCACATCCACCTATATATGAAAATAATATGCCTTTAGACCAATTTAAAAGGCACAGCTGCTGAACCTGTTTGAGCATGGCTCAGAATGAAACATGATCTGCACATAGTCCTTACACATGAATTTTACACTCTTGAGTTGTTACTCTCCATTATTCCCATAGCTCTCATTTGACTTCAAGCATACTACACTTAGGCAATATCTAACAAGCAAGTGACCATAGTGGGGCATAAAAGGACTCAA
This sequence comes from Psilopogon haemacephalus, assembly GCA_013396835.1. Classification (NCBI taxonomy): domain Eukaryota; kingdom Metazoa; phylum Chordata; class Aves; order Piciformes; family Megalaimidae; genus Psilopogon; species Psilopogon haemacephalus. The sequence goes on from VWZI01007895.1 coordinate 155,944, forward strand.
ACAAGGATCAGGAACAGAGCAGAGGGACAGTTTAGTTTACTTCCTCTACAATTAAGTCCTTACAAATTGGAATTGTACAGGAAGTGCAATATCTGTTTGGTAAGGAGGAGACAGGAGAATCTGTGTAGCCCTTAACCACCCTTAGGCACAGTTCTGAGAAAGATGAACAACAATCAGCTGATAAAAGGCTTCAGACAGCCTGGATGAGTGAACGTCTGGAGAAAAATATATCACTTGGCTATACTTATTCTGAACATTGTTTTCATTCTAAAAAACACAAGCCCTGTGCAAAGAAAACAGGGCCTTGCAGATTTTCTCTGGAGTATTTCATCACCCCCTTCCAAAGGGCAGGACATATGCACAGCCACCAAAAGTGTTCCTTTATAATTCCATGTGTAAAGTATTCTCAGCCTCAAAAGTTTGAGATTGACTAACTTCAGTTTTGTTTCTGTTTTGCATGAAGCTTATTCAAATTTTGCAGATCACTAAACAAACAAATTGTCAGGAATAATAATAAAAAAAAAAAGGCTGCAAAGAAAGCTACTGAATCTTTCTGACAGGAATTTCAACTTTAAAGATGTTTTCTAGAGAAGCTTATGACAGCACAGCAGAGTCACATTTGGTCTTTGAATTAAAAGCCATGATAAAGCCACATGCAAATATAACAAGATTTAAAACTGGATACCTAATTAAATTCCACAGATTAGATAAAAATAATTTAAAACATTTTTTCTCCTTTATCAGGAATTTAGCTTAGTAGTACCAAAAGAGAGTTATTGCCATTTTGATAAAATATCTCTTTTAGAAAGATAATGGACACAACACATGATTCCTTCAGCACACTTTCTTGCCTGGCTGCTGATGTTAGCACAGCCCTTAAAAAATAAAGGCATTATAAAAAAACTACTGCCCCACCTTACATTTGTTATTCACAACTGATAAAGCTTTTCCTGTAGCACACATAACATTTTCTCTAGATTAAAGAGGGAAAGCAGAATTAGACAGATCCTTACTAAAGCCTGAGATATATGTGTAGAAACCAGAATAAGTTTTAAATGAGCCCAGCTAGTTTGATCAAGACCTGGAAACTCCTCAGCTCCACCAATGCTGAAGAGAACCTGCCATGGCCTGATTTTCCCTGTTTCTGGAGAGTCTAATTCAGGGTCAGGGTGGATACCTTTAAGCTACACTGTAATCTCAAGTGCAGACATGTCCTGAGGGAGAAAAACAGTGAATTGCTAAGGCACATATATTCAGCCTACAGTTGGTAGGACTGTAACATCAGGATTACATCACCCCCTAATTTACTTTTCCTTTTTAAAAATAGTATTTTCATATGCCACAGGTCAAAAATAAAGCAAAGAAACAGCAACAGAAGTAGACTGGATTCTTCAGTTCAGGGACAATAACTGTAGTGGTACACCAACAGTTGTTATCAACAACTCTTATTTCTATATCCTTTAAAAAAAACTTAGGTATTTATCAAAACTTGTTGTGGAGATACCAAGAATAAATCCTGATGGATGATTTTTGTCACTAATACATACATAGTTAGGAGCTATGCTGGTCTTTCTGCAACCAAGATGTCCTTTTGACTGGATGTTAGTCTGCAAAGACAGGAAATGACAGTCATACTGATGCAATGAAAAAGAGGGGAAAAGAGAAGTTAAGTGAATCACAGACACAATTTGTTTGTGGCCATATTTTGAATGAAAGACAGGCTGGATGTGAAGAGCCCAGTATCTCTACCTGTTTAATCTGAATGAAACTGTTGGCCAAAAGAATGCCTTTGTTAGCATATGTACTGTATTGAGGTCCACAGAGCTTGGCACATTAGTCACTCTTAATCTATTGTAAGAAAGATTAAGACATATTTCTATTGGATCAACACTGTCTCAGTGCTAGGGGAATATTTATTCTTCCAGTTTCCTCTGCAATATAGGTGCAATTATTCTTCTTCTAATTTTGCACAGGGGAGAATGGCAACAGAGACAGATCACTTAATTAGCATCCATAGAAAAATTGACAGCATAGTTTCAAGTTAAACTTTGTTCTCTAAGATAATACATTTTTTCAGCATCTATCACTGTCTTTATCCTAGGAGGGATGAGGAGCTTAACAAATATGTTTGAAAATTGCTGCTTTCCTGTATTCCAGGCTTCAACAGTTGCAGACTCATGTGTCCAACTGGGCAAAGCAGAACTTCTAAATTGTAAATATGCTTTAGACAAGGACATTTTCAGTCACAGTATCATGAAGTCTATAGAGGCATAGCTTTTTACAGACAGTCCAAGAAACATAGTGTGATATCATGTCTGCAAACTAAGTTTCACTTTTTCTAGCAGAAATTCAAGATTGGTATTTAATGCAGAGAGCTTCTACAGGGGTTGCATAATGTTAGCAGTGTGCTGTGAGCATAAAATATGCCTCCAACCATTAAATATGTGACAAATGCACCTGCATAGAACTCATTAATTCTAATTTCTATTCCTGTTAGTCTAGAAATATTAGCATATAATTGTCAGTTTCTAAAATATTCTGGCAAACTTTTTTTTAACTGAAAAACTGTGTCAGCATTAATTTTGGAACATCAGATGGAGTTTGTTCTCTTGTATGCCCCTCAAGTAGCATGTTACAATAACCTCAATTACCTAACAGGAAATGTTATAACCTCATCAAGGCTTTCTGCAAGCCTTTAAGCAACAGGAGTGAAACTTCTCAGTAAGCCTAAATGAAGAAGCCTTCAGTGTGACAAGAAAATTCAGAACGGACTACTCTGAAAACGAAAACCCAAACCCACATACACACACACAGAGACTGTATAGCAATGGCACGTGTATTTTGAGATTGTATTGCAGTGCCAGCCATGGAGCAAAAGGCTGAATGAAGCAGCAGCCAGCCATAGAATGCCATTAAGTACATTGTTAGCTGTAATCACAGTCTGAAATCCAAAGGAATTTGCATATTTTCTTTCCTCAGAGTATGGTAATTGAAGAAACATCAAATTTCTCTCATCTGATGTTTGGATTTTTTTCTTTTGGAAGTCTCAAAATCAGTTCATTCTACCCAAAATCAAAGCCTGGAAGTAGTATCAGACCAATTGACAGCCATATACAAAAGCCCTGCAAAAGCGAATACATCCATCTTAGAAACAGTCACAGTTACAAACACTGCTTCCCAGCCAGAATGGCAGAAGGCCACACAGTATATGGGGCCCAGGAATTTATTGTCTGGTTCCTCAAACTGCAGCTTTGGGGATAAATCTATTGGCTTAGACTTCTCAGACTGCTTTTGCGTCTGGCGTCTTGAAAGCCTGGCAAAGGAAAAGTTAATTTCACCAGAAAGATACCAAAAGATAGATGTGCAAACAAAGCGCAGCAGTATCTCTGCAAACACTGCATAAGAATACCAAGTGTATATGAGAAACTAGACTATGAAAAAGAAACACAGCTCTAACTCTTTCATAATGCCTACACCATGGAAATCTGCAGCAATGACAACTCTGGCCAATAGCAGATCTGAAAGTAAACATAGGAGCCAATAGATCTTTGTAGGAAATAAGCAATTAAATTATGTTGGAAGGAAGCTAAAGAAAGGAGAAATGCATTAAATCAATGTGTGGGAATGTAAACACTTGCCGAACATGGTATCACAAGTGTGGACAAGAGAAATCACAATGTGGTTTTGCTGAGCTGTTTCCCACAGATTGTGATTAGATGATTAAAGGCTACATAATAACCCATGTGAACAGAGTGGGGAATGAACTAAATTTACATAGGCAAATCAGGGTAAATCTCCCTCTCTGCTCACTCATGCATACTTTATTTCGGATTACTTTTATTTCAATGTTCTGCTCATCTAGAACACAGATCTGTCTTAGGCTGAGGGTTGTCTTTGTATATGGCATAATATGATTAAGCACAGTGCAGCAGAATACTGCAGAGAAAACTTCAAAGGCACCAGCTACTCAAAGACAGTGTCTTACAAGGGTTTTTTTCCAAGTATGTACAGTGAGATGGAATACTTTGCATAGTATCTGAGGTGTTTTACTTCTTCAGTTTTTCTTTTAATACCTATTAAATATTCACAGGCTACACAGCTACCCCTGACTTCTTTTTGTCTGGATGTTTTTTTTTTGTTGTTGTTGTTTTTTTATCAGCACAGTGTGGCATCCTGCCATGAATAAGAGTTTACATCTGCTTAAGCAGATTCTTGCAGTATCTTGCATTCTGCAGTTTCATATGAACAGAGTTCCAACAGAGCACGATAAAAGTATTTGAGATCTGTTTCTGAGCAGTATTGTAACTCTTAAGCCTCTAATAGTATTCGTAATTTGAGAAAACAAACTAAATTTGTATCTGTGATAAAAAGCAACAACCACAAAGCAGTTTCTGTGAAACAAGTCATGATGCATAAGCAAATGGCACTGAAGTGCAGTACAACTCAAAAAATGTTTCTGACAAGTATATGCGATGAAATTCTTCATTTGGCACATTTCCTTTGTATCATCCTGAACTACACTGAGAATTCTAAGGAGCACATTTAAAAGAGTACACATAGAAGAAAAGAGGCAACAGAAAGGATCAATTAGTTTGCCAAAATCCATGGAAGAGACAGAAATTATATACACCAGTTTAATACTTTCAATCATATATGGAACCTCAGTAGAATAGTGTTATACAATTTATGTTATATATTAAACAGCCATAGATAGTTAATGCATTGTATGCCACAACACATTGAAAACAACACTTTAAAGCAACTTCTATTCCATATACCAGGCAGGATTTTATCTGTAGGACTAATGAAATGTATTCATGCTACCGTCTCACAGTAAAGCTATTAGTAGAGATGAGACCAACTCCCAGTGTCACAGACAGCATAATGCTAAAAGGTTTAACAGGCTATTTGGCAGGAGACAGACAGAATAGATTCAGCTGCTAAAACTGTGCCACTGACATTTTGCCCTTCGTTACCAGTGTTCTTATCTTTCCCCACTGGAAAAATAAGTGTTGGATGGTGCAAGCTGTCAGTCTTAGGCTGCACTACACAATCCCTACTTCACATAGAGCAATTTCTTTCTTTGCAATCTGTTGCTGTTAAAGGTTCAATTAAATATAGGCACTAATTAACACATAATAATTACATTCTCTGACTATCCTCCACACTCATCATCTGGAAAATATATGAGAATAAATAAAAATGGGTGCACAAAGCATATACATGTCATGGCCTCACTTCCTTCCCACTGAATTCAACAATAAAGTTCTGAAATAAATCAGGCAGAGAGAACTGCTCAAGAGAATTGTGTATCTTAACAAGTTGGAATTGCACAAGAGTTTTAGTATTCATTTATGGATCACAGTTTTATTTCCAGTCCTACTGACATTTTAAGACACGTAGGATAAATCACAGAAAGGACATCCTAACAGAATTGTGAAGACACACTGGATACTCCAAAACAGTTAAAAAGAAAGTCTGGGAAACTAGAAGAAAGCTGTAAATGAGGTATACTGTGGTTTTACTATGATTTTCCAAGCCAGGAAAAGGCCAGGCGGTTTTTGCATCCTTTACAATTAATAGGCCAGGCACTGTTCTCAGGGTTCTCGACTCTCTCAGGAATGCTTATCTAATCCACTTTTAATTCCTGTGTGTTTCCCTGAAGGCTGAGAGTAAGAGATGAAAGCTTCCACATCTAGACATCCCATCTTATTCTCTCCAGCATTTATGACAATAAAGAAGTGCATGTCATATGTTGCAAAGCATGACTAACAAAAAAAAACCCCAAAAAACCAACAAATCATTACTGACATATCACCAGCATTAAACCCACCTACCCAAGCAATTCTTTACTTGCAATTAACTGGCCTTCTGCAAGGCTTTATAAGGGTCTTATTTACCATAAGCATTTGTTTCAGACAAGTCACTGCTTCTGAAGTGAAGCCACATCTGGAACACTTTTTTTTTCCTCCTTCCATGGGCATTACTCTATCACTAGCACATTACTTCTATCACTAGCACTGCAAAACCACTTCTTGCTACAAACAGCCTCTGGATAGTTTCAGTTCTTATATGTAGCCATAGGTGGCTGTTGCCAGATGGAAGTTCTTTGGAGAACATTTTTCTATATGTCCAGGTAATCCATGAAAGCAAATTATAGGGTGCCCCTGACTGTTCTCCACTCTCTGTATTCTTGGGCGCCATCTTCAGGCAATTTATTCATTAATGCCACTAACGCCAAAGATGCCTAGGTCAAAGTTGAACGGTCACTTCCAAAGGGCATCTTCCCTTCCAGAGATGGAAGCTATATTCACCCACAACTTCCATCAAAGGTCTAGAACATAGATATTTTCAGTTGCAACTCACTCCCACCCACAGCAGCTAAAGGTGGGCCAGGAAACCCCATCGAGTAGAGAATCAGAGAATCACAGAATGTCAGGGGCTGGAAGATAATCCAGTCCAACCCTCCTGCCAGGGCAGAATCACCTATGCCAGATCACACAGGAATATGTCCAGGTGGGTTCTGAACATCTCTAGAGAAGGCAGCCTGTTCCAGTGTTCCGTCAGCCTCAGCGTGAAAAAATTCCTCCTCTGCTTCTGTTTCCACCTTTTGACCCTTGTCCTGTCATCAGGCATCAACATAGGTAAAGAAAACCCAGGTAGTACCTTGGCCTTTCATTAAAAGCCCATGCCCTGCAGTCAGCAGCCCTGTCTCTTACACCTTGAGGACGAAATTCAGCAATGCAAATTGCCATGGTCAGAGGTTTCCTACCACCACCAGCAAATCATCAGAGCATCTGAATGTGACTTTTTTCCTAAGCAACTAAATGCCACAAATCTATTTATACTGCTATTGTTAACCCACTATATGTCTCATGTTTAGACAACAGTTGATCCTAAGCCACAAAATTTTAGTCTTCACTGTGGCTATGACTCTAAGTCTGCAGTCATTCTTACCATCATTAAAGACTGTGATTCACCTTCTTAGTAAGAGCTAAAAGTGTATTGAGCCAAGATCTAGACTCACAACTGTGAATCCCCATTTCCCTACAACTAAAAAACCCATGGACGTAATATTCCAGTTTATGTCTCTTCCTAGTACAGACAAATTCTCTCTTTGCATAAAATGGCACCACACACCACTCTAGAAAGAACAAACTGTACAGGTCTCATTCAAAAGCCAACAGAATAAATACTTCTAAGAGGCAGACATTCTCATAAGGCTCAAGAGAATTAGGCATTATTCATGTGTGACAAATAAAACCTGAATCTACAGGAAGGGACTTTCCAGAAGGGTTTTGTAATGAAAGGACCATTCAGCTGCCCCTCTTCAAACAAAAACTTCTGCCCCATGTTGGCTCTGGAATGAGGAAGAAATTTATCTCTAAAATTCTCTGCCAATGATGCAAAACTCAATTTGGAAATATCGGCTAATGAAAAATAAAAACCTGTTCCTACAACCACAGCTATGAAGATAAATTGAGTACACTCACTGAATGGAAATTATAAGTATTTTAAATAGCTGGGCTGAGCAGAAGCACGTGTTCAACCATTAAACTCTGTCATACTTTTCTTTTTTTTTTTTTTTTTCTGGAGGATCAAACCTAAGAATAACTAAACCAAATGCTGTGAGTATATGTGCAACTAATGAGAGATGTACAGATCCTTATGCAAACAGATATATTTGCCCATTCTTGGTGCTGAAGGAAAATTTTGAATATAACCTCCCTATTTAAATATTCCATGAGCAGATGACAGTTCTCAACTGCACTTCAGATCCCAGCCTGGAATGCAACTGTTAGGAGTCAGACTGAAATTCGTGCAGCATCTTATCTGTAAGTAAGCGTTACTTATCTGTAAGTCTAATTAAAGATATGGATCTGATGAAAATGTTAAGAAAGCCATGGTGGTTCAGTTGCCATGACACAACACACTGATTCTGCATAGTCCATGTTCACAAACATTCAGTAAATCACTAGTCACCTTTCTGGGTTTCTATCCAATTCAGTTTAAAATATCTCAAAGGGCAAAACTATAATCTCCCTTGAACAACACTTCCATAATATTCACTCTGTTAAGAAATACCTCCTCATAATCAGAATAATTTAACCCAACTCTCTCAGCCTGCCCCCACAAGGGAGGTACACCAGTCCTCTGATCATCTATGGCCCTCCTTTGGACCTGCTCCAACAGTTTGATGTTGTTCTTGTGTTGCAGGCCCCAGAATTGGATGCAGTATTCCTGATGGGGTCTCTAAAGAGCAGAATAGAGGAGGAGAACTACCTCACTCATCCTGCTGGTCACACTCCTTTTGATGAAGCCAGGACACGTTTGGCCTTCTGAGCTTCAAGAGCACGTTGCCAGCTCATGCTTAGTTTTTTATCAACCAACACCCCCAAGTCCTTCTCCTCAAGACTGTTCTCAAGCTATTCTTTGCCCAGCCTGGATGTGTGCTTGGGATTCCTCTGACCAAGGTGTAGGACCTTGCACTTATCTTTGCTGAACTTCATGAGGCTGGCATAGGCCCACCCCTCAAGCCTGTGCAAGTCCCTCTGGATGGCATCCCTTCCCTCCAGCATGTCAACCAGACCACACAGCTTGGTGTCATCTGCAAACCTTCTGAGGGTGCACTCAATTCCACTATCCATGTCATTGACAAAGACATTGAACACCATTGGTCCCAGTATCAACCCCTGAGAGATGCCGCTCTTCACTGGTCTCCATTCAGACATTGAGCTGTTGACTACAACTCCCTGAGTGTAAGCATCTAGCCAATTCCTTATCCAGCATGTGGACATATGCAATACACTTTCTCCATTCTTCCTGTTCTTGAGTCATACATTCTTTCACGGATGGAACTGGTAATAAAACAAAAGCAACTGTTTATGTACCTGATAATGTCAAACTTCCATTTTAATGGAATAATACTGCACATCTGTGGTACAAATTTGCAGGGTTCCAAGAGTGTGAGATCCTGGATTAAACACCAATTAAGTGTTTTGGATTCCTAACACTGAATTACTGTCCTTCTTGCCAGTTCTGATCTGTTCTTTCCATTACACTCTCTTTATGGAGTTATTTCACCTTCCAGGTGACTCTTAAGTAACTCTTCTTCCCTTTCTGACACTTTTTCACTTACCACTTCCTCTCCTGATCTAATAATATCTGTTTATTCCTTTTATAAATTCTGAGCTCTGCAACTTATTCCAAAGTATCACCTCTGCCAGGACTGATACAAATTTAGCCAACTGTACGTTTTGAGAGATGAGCTTTGAATGAAGACACAACTGTGAAAACTTGAATATTTGTTCTCAAGCAGAAGCAAAACCACTTCTCTCAGCATACCACAACCTTTGGGAGTGCTACACAGTGTCACACTGTTAACATAATAATTCTGCTGCTGCCAGCTCTACCTGGAGGAGGAGGTGATGATTTAAATTACAATGCTGCACAAGAGTCCAAATTATAAACAAGACTTAATTTGCAGGGTGCTATATAGAGAACAGAATACAACCACTGCTCTGAAAAATTTACTGTCTGAGACACAACATACGTAAATTTTCTACAAGGGGAGTAATAAGATAATAATATTGGCCAACATGAAAGGTACTAATCATGCAGGTGTGGTCAAGACTTTTGTAGACATCGCTGTATGAATTCATATTAAAAAAAAAATTAATTACTACAAAACCAAACAGGTTTGTCTAAACAATATCATAATATCAATCATTCCATTCCACTTCGACTGCAAAGCACGTTTTGAAGATTAAAACACCTCCTTTTTTTTTTTTTTTATATGAAGTGTGTTGGACACACTGTAAAGATTTTTTTTGCACAAAACAGCTAGCAGAGAACAGCTATGAAACGTATGTGAAGAAAAACCTGGATTCTTCATAATATGTTACAAAAATAAACACTAGTTTGGCCAATCAATATTAATCCATTGGAAATCAGAACTGCTAATATAGAGGTCTGCAAAGCCTACAGAGTGTTCATATTCTTAAAACAATTGGTACTGAAGAGGTAATGTTTGGAACTAAGAAACCTATTTTTCATCAGTGCTAAAGAAATTTCAGTAACAACTTCTCACCTTCAATATCTTTAACACTGTATCAACACTGCAAATACATTTGTAGAAACACTGATGGAAATGTCTGGGGGTTGTTCTTTTTTTTTTCATTTTTACTTACTATTTCATGCTCCTAAAGGAGGATGATCACAGACACCATTTCCCCCTACTTTGTAGGTCAGTTACCAAAACCCTGAGATACATACCATGATCTCCCCAGAGGCCAGGGAGAAGACGGCATGAGGACTGAGATCCTGGTCCTCTGAAGGATGCAAGTGTGAGCATGAACAGCTCTGCTGTTGTCTCAACACAACACTCATTCTGCATTTGACAAGATCAGATGCCTCGTGTTAAGTTCACCACATAAAGACACCTAAACAACTCCTTAAGAATGCTGTTCCAGTGTACAGGGGGACATTAACGCTAGCACTAGGCATCTCATTCAACCTGCTCACCTCTTTCAAAAGACAGAGAGGGAAAGTAGCTACACCAAACAGGAAACTGAAGCATTTTGAAGCACTTATGCACCAACATGGGCAAATATCTACTCTGGGACATGTACCAATATTCTCCCTCCTTTCTCCTCCGCTTTTTCTATAGCTCCTGGGAAATCTCTCTCCACCCACCCCTTACAGTTTCCTTCTGTTCTTTTCTGCTGGTGAACGATCTTGTTGCCTAAGCAACTGCAGCTGAGGAGGAAGCAGGGACAAGCCCAGTTGTGTGCTATCGGCAACAACACTGTGCTCTGATCCTGCGATGCATGATAGCAATGGTAGCAATCTCAGGAAATTAACAGCTGAGTTAGGTGCCTTGAATTGGGTGTAACCTCCTAACTAGGTACTGTGGATTTTGCAGACACTTTGTATTTTGGTTAAGTATGAATGAAATAACCTAACACTCAAGACTGTGAAAGTAGTTGTTAAGTTATGTTCACAAAGATTACATTCACAAAGCAGCCACATTTAATTCTAACCCTAATAGAACTCAGAAGTACAAATTGATTAATCTCTGGAATCAGAACAATCCACTCCAGAAATTCCAGATTATTGCAACTTTTTTTTTTTTCCTATCCCTTTGCTCTTTCCATTGTGCATTTTAGAGTTCAGAAAAGTAACCAGAGCAGAAGTATCTATCAATGACCTTTCCAGACCACTTCAGTGTTTGTACTCTGCTTTATTTTCATCTTTGCTGCTTCTCCCTTGGTATTTGAACAATATCTGGTAAAATGAGAAGGTAACCTTGGTGCTATAGCTGTACAAGAAATAATAATCTCTGCAAGAGTGCCAACAGAGATTTCTTTTCTAATATTTTTCTATTGGATTTTTTTTCTTTTTCAAGAAATATCATTCTGCTTGTAAGGTTTTGTGTTCCTATGAAACACATAGTATATGAAACACTATGGGCTGCCTTCCCTCTCCCACAATGGTTTGTGACTATTTGCTGCTCTGCTGGCTGCAGGTTTACCTGCATTTGAGCAAAGTGTTATATTGAACACAAACCATGGAATTATCCGCATCTTAACAGATATTAGGGCCAGTCTTAAAACACAAAATATCAGGGATTGCAGACCTAAATGAGTGCAACTACTACAGTACTTCATTCTTACTTAGTTTTCACTTCTGAAGTAGAAATGAAATTAGAGGTTCCAGTTACATCAGAAGTTAGTGGTGAGATACTGGGAAATTATTTGACCTTTTAGATTTCATATCAATGTGAACCTCATTGAAAATTAATTTACTGCATCTTATAAGATCTATCTTAGGCTTACTAATTCTGTTCCCTACACTGTATTTATAGCACTGTTTCAATATAATTTTTGGACTCTCTTTATTTTTGTTGAACATAAAATAGAGGACAACTGGAGTTTAAGCTTGACAGAACCCAAGCATAAAAGCTCAGAAACTAACACTTCATTCTTTGTTTTACTGTCTTCAAAGAGAACCTACTTTCGTATACAGCTATCTAGCAGAATGGGCAGAGTGAGTATCACTAGCGCAAAACACAGTCCAGAATTTATGGCTTACTAAATTCAGTGAGAAACTTCAACTAATGAATTCTGGAGCACCATGACTAGACAACAAATTTCATCAATACATTTAAAACAGAAATATCAGTACTCTATGTGTCTCAAATTTTCAGAGTCATCTGTCAAACACAATGTTAATATATCTAGGACACAAGTAGTTGTACTTGTGAGTCTTAGTTAATTGATTTGGTACATCCAGCACTGCCTCTTCAACAGCTCTTTCTGACTAACAGCGTCAGCAATGATGAAGGGAGGTACATAGAGTTATAACATACGGTGAAGGAAAAGGCTTAAGGCCAAATATTCTTGGTGTAACTCATGGATTTCAGTGAGGCTGCAGAAGGATGGAAATAGAGCACACTCACCATACTAGGTCACCATTGTAGTATCATTAACCTCTGACAGTGAAAGACAGCTCACAATCATGCTGTTAATTGGCCCATGGGAATACAACTAACTTAGATCAAAAACATGAAATAATGCAAAAAGCCTGAAGAAACAATGTTTAAAAACATCTAACAATTGAATAGCTTAATTTTCCTTAAAAGATCTTAATGACTGTCGCTGATGGACTCTTATCATTATTAACCCTTATTAATATCCAATTAGCAAAACAAACTCTTTTATACTGATACCCTCAAACTCTGATTTGCATTTGGTGAAAGCTCAATCACAAAACTTTATTCTGCATTTGGTAACTTTACAAAAGCTAACTCTTGTATCACCCAAGGGGTTTGTGATTAAAGCATACAATGAGATGTCTATGGTACAGCCATCTCCTTCTCTCCACAAAATTTGCTTAAGTAACGTAAAAAAAAACATTTCAGAAAGACAAAAAATACAGTAAGAATAGTATTATCACTTCTTTAAGGTTTTAAAAAAATTTCTTAGTTGGGGGTGGAGCAAAACCATCTTATATGTGCAAGGGAATGCACCTGGGAAGTGGATCTTGGATGGACTTTGTACTTTTTACAGTAAATAATGAATTAATTTAAACAGAGAAAATGAATAATGAATCAGTTTTAAGACAGAAGAACACCATGAAGCAGAAAGCCCATCTAATGAGTTCCTCCTTCAGGTAAGTGCTCTGTGCACCAGGTTACATAACTAACCTCACGACATTTCATGTTACCCCAGTACCTTCAACATCCCGTTCAGCACCTGCCTTGTAAGAGCTTATGTTTTCCAGTAAATCAAGGTGCAACACTGTGGCTCCCCTTTGTGAAGTCTGCATTTGAAGGGGTGAGTGCAGCACGCCAATTAAGGAATTATAGGAATTAGGTCAGCTGTTCAGGGCTTGGCAGTATAAATTGCAGATGACCATGACACTGTGTTTTAAATTTTGCTAAGTTTGGAAGTGTTTTTAAAACTTACAATCACTTTATTATATTTTGGACCATACTGCTTTATTTAAGTCTGTCAAATACTGGGAAAACAGTAAATTCTTGATTATAAAAAAAAAAGAAATCTGAGTACCATCAGTATCCAAACTGTTTTAAAATCTCTTACCAGCGAGTGATCAGACATCTTTTTTTTTTTAGGAAAAATTTCTTCACAGAGTGGTCAGGCATTAGAACAGGCTGCCCAGGAAGGTGATGGAGTCATTGTCCCTGGAGGTATTCAAGAAACATGTAGATATGGCACTTTGCGACACGGTTTAATGGGCACAGTGGTGTGACATCGATGGTTGGATTTGATGATCTTAGAGGTGTTTTCCAAGCAAAACAATGATTACATTAATTTCAATAATATGAACAGCAAAGGCAATTACATTGTTAATTTGTAGTTCAACCTCAGTAGTTCTGGCAAAATGTACTTGAGCATTGGCCAAAATTCAGATGCAATCATATGTAAAGCAGATATCATCTAAGTAATTTATTCCTAAATATGTTCTTCAAAATAAAAGTTTTAAAAGACAGATTTTTTGGACAGTATCACACCTTTGTCCCCTCTCCTGCAAACAGGATTACATAAACTGCCCTTTGACCTTTAAAACTGCTAGAAATTCACTCTCAGCATAACAGATAAAGTACAGAAAATGCTGTATCCAAATAAAAAAGATGTGATCCACAAAAGCATCCTGGCAAGGCCCTATTTCCCAGGGTCACAGAACTTACCCTTTTCTGCAGCACTGAACACACTTCAAGCATCACTGAACTGGCCAGTCTTTGACAGATCTGAATGATTATTGAGGCAGAAGTTCTAATGCTCATTACAAAGACTGTATCTCTAATAAAATGTGCATAAATTCCAAGCTCTTCAGAACAGTAATAAATCACAAGCATTTGGAAATGCACTACCAAGTGGCAGGCATTACTAGTGAAAATATTTAATGCTAATTTCTATCAGAAAATATCTCTACATTGATGTTTAACTTAAGAGTTATATTTACACAACATATATGTTGAAACTAAAACTTGCATACCTTTCTATGTTCTTTATGCACCTAATACTTACAATATCTGTATACTTGTCATTCTTCTCTTTTAAAGAAAGTTCTCCTGTGAACCCTAACTTTGCAGAGCTGTTTATGTAATAAATACAGCACAGCAGATTTTTAAAAGTACCAAAACATATTAAACTTGAAACAAAACTGAAGTAGTTATAGCTACAGACTAGAGAAATCTGTTATTTGGGAACATGTAGCACATGGTCAGTATTCTTGCTGTTCATACTGGTGGTGGGCTGACAGCTATAAAGAGGCTCTGCCAACATGCACTGGGCGAATGTGCTGGTGTAGGACTGTAACTGGACATCTTCCTTTCTCTGCCTCTTAACTATCAGTCTAAGCTACGTTCCTGTACTGGCTCTTACAGTATAATATAGTCCTAAAATCACACAGTCCCCAAAGCAATCCATGGAGTAGGTGAAGCGTTTAATTGAAACCTAAATTTGTTCTAAAAGGATAATCGTTGTATTTTAGCAGGCTTTGTTAGATTATTTTGCATTACCTTCGGGGAAGAAAAAACCCAAAGAAACAAACAAACAAAAAAATCAAAAAAACAAAACCAACAAAACTGAAAGATGTGTACTATACTAAAGGACAGGTGCGCTGTACTGAAGCTAAGGGGATGGAAAGTATATTCAGTTACCATAAGATTCCAGAGTACAACACACCAACACACGGAGAATATATCCTCAGTTAAACAAAGCACAAACATGCACACATTCTCACACGGACATAATAAAAGGGACTGATACTTGATGGTAGAATAATACTCAGCACTGTTTCTGCATGCCCAGTCTTTACTACGGTTCATACAAAGAGCTAGGCTGTTTCTTAGCTTGACTGCTGTAAGAGCTCCCTCTGTTGTTAGAAAGAAAAAAACTACCAGAAAACAGGTTCCATTATCCTCTCACCATCTTCCAGCAGCGAATTTTCAAACACTCCACCCTATGAGGTGAGAATCGGCACCATTTTCTGAGATAACTTTTGATGCTTATTTTCCAAACGAGCAAGTACAATCTTATTTTAGTCCTCCAAAGTGCAGACAGCATCACACGTCCAATGTATCTAAGAAAAAAACCCAAACAACTTTGCATGTACAGATTCTGCATTTGCCTTCATAAGCTTTGTACCATTAAGCATACTGCACAAATTATTAACTTTTTATAGACGGATTATAAATCCTAAAACTGAGTTTATAAAAAAAAAAAAGGGGGGAGGGGGGAAGGCTAATCAAACTGAGCAAATAAAAAAACTGTTAAGAAAATGTGTTTAATTTTAAAAGCTTAAAGGACAAAACTCCCGCTTGCGCTCAGAATCCGTTCTGACACTCGTAAGAGCAAGAGAATGATGAGGGGTTTACTGGAGTCCAAAAAATGCACAATATATGGAAATAACCATCCATTGATCCAGAAAATCTAATTTTCAGGAGTATTATCTTTAAATGTAAGCATTTTCCCTGACTGACTCTAGGCTGTAAGAATTAGTCTATCCGCAGAGTAGTTTCAGGACCTGGCATTTGCTGCCCATGTGGTTTGTTGCGGTTGTCTGCCCTTGGGTAGAGTTCATGCTGCTTGGAGAACTTCTCTCACTGTGCCTGGTATTGTTAAAAAACACCCTCTGAAAATTTGCAAACCTCACTACAAAGTAGGACATGTGTTTATTTTTGTGTGTTCTAAGCAGTTAGTGCTGGAAACACACACAGTGACTGCAAAGATATTTTCAGCGGCAGGATTGCCCCAAGGGCTGTTCAGCACAGACTGAACCTGCGCGTTGAGGGCAAGCTAGATGGGCTGTCAAGTATGACACTGTGACCCTCATCCCTGTGGCAACGCTGGAAAACATGAAAATGCAACCCACTGAAGGAAAAGCTTTTGTTCATCTACTTTACAAACACTCGAGTTCAAAGTAATTTAACTTTGGGAGCTGAATGACAATTTCAGGTTTGAAAGTTTGTTACTAAATTTTTGCTGTGCTTACTTTTCTTGCTCGTTTCCTCATGATCAGATCAGACTAGAGACAAGATCGTAGCCCACACGAATGAAAACAGTAGTTTTCTAATCTACTATTGACTGAGATGGTAAATTAATGCTGGGCTGGGACAGTTTTCCAACATAAAGAAGTAATTATCTGAAAAATTAAATACCAAGATTATTATGGTTTTGGTTACCTTTCCCTTTGCTCACCATAAACTTCCACCATCTTGACTGATGTCCCCGAATGCAGGGCACAAGCTAGCGACATTAAAACCTAACACTCTTTTAAAAACAAAGCAAAACAAAAAGACACCAGTTAAGTACCAGATGCCAGTTAAGTGCAGTTCTTAGTCTTATTCTGCCAAGGTTATGTTTTCGCTCTTGCTTTTTTTCATTGCTATCACCTGTCTGTCATAACTGAGACAGACACATTCGGTACTTAAACTGCCTCCACAGAGCTGGACTAAAGGCAGGGCACCGACTTCTGCTGCAGCGCAGACTTTTAGAGACGTAGCTACCTGAAAAAAA
The DNA here is from genome assembly GCA_013396835.1 of Psilopogon haemacephalus. Lineage (NCBI taxonomy): Eukaryota > Metazoa > Chordata > Aves > Piciformes > Megalaimidae > Psilopogon > Psilopogon haemacephalus. The sequence goes on from VWZI01007895.1 coordinate 172,989, forward strand.
AACCCCAACTATACGCAGTCCAAACGCCGCCACCCATCCTAGCTGGAGTGCGAAAACACCCTCTGCGCAGACACCTCTCCACTACGGCGCCGGCGCAGCCACCCTCGCCCCTCCTTCAGCGCTGACGCCAGCAGAAACACTGTCACGTCCGCGCTCGCGGCATCAGCGGGGATTACACTGCTCGAGGCGGTTCGCAGGGCGCCCTGTGAGCTGCAGTTCCGCTTCCTCTCTGCCCCTGCTCCCGCCTATGCCTCCCATGAGGCTCCGCGGCCAGGACTTCAACTCCCGACAGACCCTAGTGCGTCCGGCGGCGGCAGAGTGAGCCGGAAGGTGTAGTCGCGCCACACTTCCAGCCCCTCCTCCAGCGCGGGTGGAACCCCCGTGCGGGCGAGAGCTGCGCTCTTTTGGGGAGCCGCCATTCTGCGAACCGGTCGTGGAATAGTGTTCGCTCCGCGGCTGCACGTCTGCCGTGCCGCCTCCCTTCCCTATCCCCACCGCATTTAACTGCCTCTCCAGGTGCCTGCCTCGCCATGCAGATCTTTGTGAAAACCCTCACGGGGAAAACCATCACCCTCGAGGTGAGTCGCTGCGGATCCCTCATTTCACTGCTCCAACGGGCAAGGGGGAGGCGGGCGGGCGGGCGGGGAGCCGTCGCCGGTGACGGTTTTCCCTGCGGAGGCGCGGGCCGTGGTCCCAGAGCAGCACAGAACGGCGAGGCCTCGCCACATCCCGGTTCCGTGCGGAGGGAGAGCCCCGCCTAGTCTTCCTGGGGGTTTCCGTGATGCCCCATGCCCTGCAGGCCGCGGTGCACCGAAATGGGATGCGTGGAGAAACGCCGGCCCTGTTGCTGCTAGGGGCCTTTATGGGCTCCACTTGTCGGGCCTGCTCGGAACTAATTGCTTCGCCGGGCCTGAAATGGCCGTCCCTGCGGAGGTGGTGTGCTTGAAGCTCCTTGTGGTTCTTAGAGTTTTCTGGACTGATTAAAAGGCAAAGTGGATTTTCACTGTTGATTTGTTTCATAATAGGTTGAGCCTTCCGATACTATTGAAAATGTAAAAGCTAAGATCCAGGATAAGGAGGGTAAGTTGAAGATTATTTCCTTTGTATGTACACCCTTGCAGCAGCCTATTTTATTGTAGAATGTCATGATTCACATTTTTTATTTAATGTTGATTTATGTTACTGTTAGGCATTCCTCCTGATCAGCAGCGATTGATATTTGCTGGCAAGCAATTAGAAGATGGACGCACACTGTCTGACTACAACATCCAAAAAGTAAGAAAAGCTGAGTAGAGCAGTGTAATACCAACTGCCTGTCATTGTCAGAACTGAATGATTTTAGTGGATGGGCCTATGAACTACTCGAAGTGGATTAAATCAATTGAATCAAAGTTGGGTGACACTTGTGAATGAGGAAGTATTGATGCTAAGATTTCGCACTGAGAGTTGATGCAGCCTTGCTTAGGGTTTCAGGTCAAAAAAAAAAACGACACCACTACTAACAGCTTGCGCTTAAAGAGCTTCCCTTCTGTCATCCCTGACCCTCAGCATGCTGTGGTGGCTGGCTTTAGAGGTCTCATGTAAAGAGTCCTGCTCACTCCTGATAGGATAATCTGATAGTGAGTGCAGTGAGTGCCACGAGAAAGGAGGAACAACACATAGTTGTCAGCATGGCAGTTACATGATGAAATTCTGCATTGTTAAAACAGATTTCACAGTAATTGAATGTTGTGGGGTTTAGGATGCAGCAGCCCACTGTTGTTTGGAGCCTGTTTATTTGCAGATGTACTAGCGAGTAATCCTTTTAGAGTCTTGGCAGCTGAGACCCACCTTCTGTAAATAAAAATGTTTAAATGCTATTCTTGTTTTGAGAAAGCATTTTGAGTCTTTTTCATTTGTTTTCAAATAGGAATCAACTCTTCACCTTGTGCTGAGACTTCGTGGTGGTGCTAAGAAAAGGAAGAAGAAGTCTTACACTACTCCAAAGAAGAACAAGCATAAGAGAAAGAAGGTTAAGCTTGCTGTGCTTAAGTATTACAAGGTATGTAGAAGTAACCGTACAAGAAACCTAATAGAAACTTAGCGCTCACCAGTAACTAGTTTGCATTTAGCCATGTGTATTTAAATGCCACCTGTTAAATAGAAGACAAAGCTGACTTACAATTGGACACTTTCAGAACTTTACCTCAAGAAGTTTGATGGAGATAATTATCACCAAAACCCACTTTGCTGAAGAAAAATACTTAAAATTAGCATAGGTGCTGAAATGTGGAGAGTATATATATATATGATATATTGTGTGTTTGCCCTTCCCAGGTGGATGAGAATGGCAAGATCAGTCGTCTACGCCGGGAGTGCCCCTCTGAGGAGTGTGGAGCTGGAGTCTTCATGGCTAGTCATTTTGACAGACACTATTGTGGCAAGTGCTGTCTGACGTACTGCTTCAATAAACCAGAAGACAAGTAAACATACTAGAAAAATAAAAAATCTCAAGTTCTATATGGTTTAAGGATTTATTTCTCCTTCCTGCAGCATTGTAGTTAATCTGTGCTGATAAGCAAGAAAAATCTGAAACTTGCTGCTGACTGCTGAGTTCTATGAAATACTTATACTTCAGAACAAGCAGGAGCTGCTTTTGAAGACTGGGTTTGGTTAGTTAAATCTCCTTCAAATGAGATTGTGAATAGCAATGGCAGAGAGAAAGTAATGCTGATTAACCTTGTAAGTGGTTTCTTTAAGCATAAGAGGAGACAGTGCAGTAGTTCTAATCTGAAAATATGACAGGTCTAAAGTCATGTTTGCATGTGGGTCAATGCTGGAGAAAAGGGTGGTGGAGTCCTGCTAACACTACGAACTGCATGCTGAGAAGTTGTACAGCAGCATTAAGGGGAAGAAAGATGGCTCAGCTGCTTGGAACCAGTAGTCAACAGAAGTATTTATACTGTGGTAGTTTTATACACACCTGGAAGGGGTTGCAGTGCATTGCAGTTGATCCCATGTTCAAATGAATTAAGCTGCTTGATCACCAACATTTAAAAGCAGAATGTTGTTACAACCATCACCACACTCAGGCCTCTTTGAAAGCTCATTTAATGTTGAAAGAGCTCAAAACACCAGGAAAAATACATGTCCTTTATTGTTAAATGTATTTTAAAATCCTGGATCCCAGGAAGTTGTCCGTTCAACTTCTTTCTCTTCATAACAGATAATTTCGTCCCCAAGCTTGAATTCTATATTTGTGTCCAAACTCAATCCACAATCCATACCTGTTTTTATTAGAGGGACATCATCTTTATGATGCTTCAGTGATGATAAAGATCCTACAAAGAGAAAGCATATCAAGTACAAGAAAGCTGTCTGCCATTGGAGCATAGACATGCTATGATTTGCCTTTACAGAATTAATGTTTCATGTTGTAACTGCAAAATGAAAGCAAGAAAATGCAGGAATTAGGAGTACTTGGAGCTACTGAAAGGCAGACATTTGTTCTCTTAAGGGGAAATTATGTGGTGCTCCTGCTTTCCTATTAGAGTTGCTTAGAAAAGTGTCTGCAAAACATCACGGTGCCCTTTTCCAGCTTTTCTCTAGTAGCGGCAACTCCATGCCGGATTGTCCTATAATCACAAGTACCTTTTGCACTAACTCCAGAGCAAACAAGCAGTGCTTAGTGAATGAAAATGCATCATTGTAGTAATGACTCTTACCTTTCCAAATAACATTCCCAGTACGGATTAACTTAAATTTCTTTTTTTTGTCTAGCAGTCCCTTATGTACTCTGCATCCAGCTACTGGAATTTTGTTCTTTCCTACTGTTACAGAGAAGGTGTCAAGAACAGAAGCTTCCCCTAAAAAAAAAAAGTGAAGTTGTAAGAAGCATAGGAGAATAACAAACTGGAAATAACAGAAGCAAGCTATGCTCTTGCAGTGACCAAGCTTTAGAGCAGAAGAGAAGCTGCAGAGAGATATGAAATACTTGGCACAATAGGAGCACTTAACCAAAGAATAAACTTTACAGTGTGAAGGAAAAAGTTAACAATCTAGACTCACCTATTGTATTCTCCACCACAGATGGGGGTAATCTGCTATTTAGCTCATCTTTCAAATCTTCAATAAGTTTGTAAATTATATTGTGAAGTTTAATTTTTATTCCCTTTTTAGCAGCCAGCTTTTTAATACTTTCACTGGCTTTCACACTGAATCCAAATATAACACCTGAAAAACAAAAGCAATTGGTAAGCAATGGCTGCAGGAGTTAACTCCTTAAGCAGCAAGTGAAAGCATCTGTTGGGCCTATTCTGTGATGCTGAACTTGCAGCCCAAGTAGAGTTGGAAGAGTTAACAGTCTCTCCCCCTATTATTGCACATCAACTGCTACTAACCCTGTATCACAACAGATGACTCAGAAAAACCCTCAGAGAAAGGGAATAAGACCTACTCATTTCAATAGTTTGTCATAATTGTAAATAGATTTTTACATGCTTACCATGAAATGCTTCAGCAAGACTTATATCAGTCTCATTGATGTCTCCAATTCCAAAATGAATGACATCCAATTTACATTCATCATTGGCATCATAGCTATCCAGAATGTTAAGAATAGCTTCAACAGATCCATCTACGTCACCTGTGGGTATAAATGAAGTGCTTTGTGTACGCTGAACACTTGGAACTAAGAGCATGGCAACTCCACACTATGCAATGTAAAGTCTTGCACCATTCTACCATTATTACTCTTATTTCTCAGTAAGTACATTAAAACACATCTAACAAGTCTATTCCCAAAACAAAGTTAATACAAAAGGACCAGTTTTAAACTGACCAAACAGAAATGTCACTAATAGTTTAGAGCTATGCTTCAGACTGAGCATTTGGGAAGCCCAAGACCAGTAAGGAAAATAAAACACACCTTTAACAATTATCAACAACGTATTTTTGTCCATCTCTGTTCTCTCTTTAGGCTTTGAAAACATGAGATGCTTGTTGGCCTTGTATAGCACTGCTTTCCTCTGTCTCCAGGTCAGATGGGCTAGCTTCTGTTGCTTCTTCTCATATTCCATCCTGTGTTCCTTTTGCTTTGCTTCAATAACTTCCACATCCCTTTTCACCCTCTCCTGCTGTTCAGTATAGGTTCTCCAAGATACAACTTCATGTGCCCTTTGCTAAGTAGAATGACAGACATGTTACTTTTCAAAGCACTGCATCAGAAACCTCCATATCAATGCACTTCCATCCTTTTGTACTTTCCCTACAAGGTCACTTCTTTTAACAACAGATTTTGCTGCAAGGTCAGCAGAGAAGGAGTACAACAGCTTCCTCCCTAGGCTACAACATGACAAAAGGCATATTTTATGGTATCTGCACTGCAGAAGAGAATAAACTAATGTTCGTTCTTTCACATGTTATTTGTCCACCTCTTGCAACATCTATTCCAAGCTCTATTTTATGCAAATTATTTTGTCAGAAACCAGTTATTCCTAATTAAACAATTAAACACTGATACTACTAAGAACTTTGTTGTTCTCTAGGTAAGGTGATAGCATGATTATATAAATGAGAACAGAATTCTGTGCCTTCAGAAAGAGAACACATCACACATTACCCCAACAGAAGCCATTCACAACAGTAATGACTGCAAACAAGGATGGAGAAGGCAGGATGAAAAAGACAAAAGCATGAACCAATGGGGAGTCATCTTTAATTCCAGAGGCAGCCTGCTTCCTTCATGTGATTGTAAAGCAGGTTGAGCTGTGTACGCGTGAAGGTGAGGACAGTCTGGCAAGAGAGATAGGGTCAGTGGAAAATCAAGAGGCAATATGTAAATCTTTGTTCCTCTTACAGAACACCTAGCTCAGATCTCTTAATATCCATACTTGGACTTTGTCTTTCATTGGATTATCTAGGTTACTTAGAAGGAAAGATATAATTATTTTCTTGTTTATTTTGCTACGTAGTTCCTTCCCATTTACCTTACTGCATTGTAAGTTTTCCATTAAACAGTTCTTTATGTACCTCAGATTCTACTTCAAGGATTTCATCTCCTGCTGAAGGGACTTCCTTCCAGCCCATGATTTCCACTGGGATGCCTGGAGAGGCTGCTTCTACAGTTTTGCCATTCTCATCAAACATGAAACGCACTTTTGCCCAAGTCTTTCCTGCAACCAGGACACAGCCTTTTCTCAGAGTCCCTCTTTGGATGATGGCTGTGGTAACTGGACTAGTGAAGAGCAGAGAAGAAAAACAACAGACACAATTGAAATTACTATTTTCCCCATTTTCACTATTAGTGTAGCTAGGTAAACACAAAACAGAATATATTTGTGATTGATCACAGGTAGAATAGTTCTCTGATGCATTTTATTAGAGCACTAATAAAAGTTTTAATGTGACTTGCAAAAAGTTCCAAACCTATGCTATACACATTTCTGCATATCCATACAAAACTTGGCATTTGTGAAATCAGTAACGGAATGACCTTACGTACTGACTTCATGACAAAACTGAACAACTTTCTACAATTCAGTTCATGTATGTTAAACATGGCAGAATACACCTTTAGAGGGAACCCGCAAAACAATTATTTTAAAGGATAAAATATCACATGGTACACACAATTTTCCAAAAACAGCGTATACATTATTGACTAGGTGGCCTATGGAGGCAGTGAACATCCCATCCCTGGAAGCGTTCAAAGCCAGGGTGGATGAGGCCTTGAGCAACCTGGTCTAATGGAAGGTATCCCTGTCCATGGCATGGGTGGGTGGAACTAGATGACCTCTGAGGTCCTTTCCAACTCAAACCATTATATGATTCTACAACTAATAATTTCTATCATTCCTACATTTTCATGACATCTAAAATTACATCTCTTCTAGCATTTCGAAGTATTTCCTGTGCTTACAGTATTTCATTTCATGATAGGATGAATTTTGCCCTACCAGTTTATAACTGTTTTTTTTACAGAGTAAGTTTTCAATTATTTAGTTACAAAACACTGCAAAAACAGTGTTACAGTTCTATCTAACAATGACAACAAAAATTTCAATGTTAAACTTCAGTATTGAGGTACAGAACATATAAACATAAGTATCTCTGCATTGTAACAAATTATTTTGTTGAAGATGTAAAGACTGCAGATTACTTACCCCTTCCCCTTGTCTTTGCGAGACTCAATCACAGTTCCTTCTACCAGACCTGTGGGATCTGCCTTCAATTCTAACATCTCTGCTAAAGCAACAGTTGCTTCTGCCAAAACCATCAGGTTTTCACCCTGTATAAAACCATATACACACAAACGTACACAAAAAAGGAGTAAAAGGCAGTGCTCAAATTCTAATTTACTAAAAAAAAAACCAAACCCAACAAGATACCTCAATGGTCAGATTGGAACCTGATGATATCTATCACCCTCTCAAGACTCCATGACATCAAAGAGACAAAACTGTTCACCTGCTTTGATTTTGTTTGTTTTCTTCTTATTCTAACTCCATTTTATTTTTGACAATAGATCAAATGAACCAGCTGTTACTCAGCAGACTCAGATCTACAGGAATGAGGACAACATAGGCTTATGTGTAAAAACTGTTTCTCTGTTCATAGCGCATTTTAAGCATAAGGGTATGACTTGAAAAGGTCTTATAACTTCCTGAAATCTTAGGAAATTACTTGGAATGCATTGAGAAAGACAACAATAAGGCTAAGATATTGCTCCATCAGTTTGCACAAAGCTGCTTTGGCCATTCACCACAAAACTAAGTTTCAGATTTTAACCCAGATTTTATATATCAGTTTGTTGCAAGGAAACAAGGACAGCAAATCTTTTAGAACACAACAAGCTCATGTGATTAGTCATGGGTCACAAAATATTTATTTACTCCTGCTTTAATTGTTCTCTTCATCATCGGGATGTTAGGAGGAAGTTCTTCATAGTGAGGGTGGTGAGACACTGGAACGGATTGCCCAGGGAGGTTGTGGCTCCTCCCTCCCTGGAGGTGTTCAAGGCCAGGATGGATGAGGTCTTTAGCGTCCTGATCTAGTGGGAGGTGTCCCTGCCTATGTCGAGGATTTGGAACTGGATGATCTTTGAGGTCTCTTCCAACCTAAACCTTGATTTTGCACTGATTTAATACAGTGAGGAAAGAGCAATTAGGATTAACCTGACAATGACAAATGTCTACCAAACTTCTGATTGCTAAAGACCTGAGCCTCAATATATGACAGGAGTATGTTTCATGTAATTCAGGTGATAGCTAGCATCAATTAGCTTATGGCAAGGTTTCAAATAGTAGGAAAATAACCATCTAATTTTCCAGCCGCCAAACAAAAATGCAACTGTATGCACATGTTAAACATCCACAATGCCATAATGTTTTCCACCAAATCTTTACCTTGAGTGCAGAAATATTTACAGCTTGAACATCACCTCCAAATTCTTCACAGACCACATCATGAGCCAGCAATTCTTTCTTTACTCTTTCAGGATCGGCTTCAGGTTTGTCACATTTATTAATGGCAAGGATAAGAGGAACTAAAAAGAGAGCAAACTTATTACCAACCTGAACAAAATTTATTGCTACCTGCACAATTGCAATGAAAGGTTGGAGCACATTATGACCACTTAGAACAAATCATCAAATTATCCCACTTGGTGCCTATTCTCTGGGCGGCCATTTGAGGTCTGAGCTACTGTGAGTAAGCTGGAGGAGTTACTCTAGCAGGGAAGGGAACACATTCCAGAAGAAAACCTTTTTGACACATACCCAGTGAGTGTTTCTTTGGCAAATCTTAAAGATCTGTAAAGCTATTACTACTTTCATATCTTTATGTATTACTGCAGTATTCAGTATATTTTCAAACACTTTTCCTAGGTTGTTACTGCCCAAGTTCTCTAGATTCCAGTTCAAGGAGCTGAGAGGTAAATAATTTTGGAAAGCACTCATTATTCAAACTGCATAGGAACACACCCCTTATATATTAACTTTTAATACTGAGCTTGCCACTCACTATAATATTTACAAGCTGAACACCATACCTCCTGCATTTTTAGCATGCTGAATGGATTCTACAGTTTGCTGCATTACTCCATCTTCTGCCGCTACAACCAGTATGACAATGTCAGTGATCTGAGTACCTCTCGCTCGCATGGCTGAAAAAGCTGCATGTCCAGGTGTATCAAGAAAAGTTATCTTTTCCCCAGAAGGCAAATGCACTGTGAACACATACATACAGCACATTTTAAAATGAGCATTTCACAAATCTTTACTTGACCTATTCCAAATCAAGCATCACTCCTTTGAGGACTTATTAAATAATGACAATAATTTATTCTAGGGAGACAGGTAACTGTTAGCATGGTGCTTTTAACTCCTCAGGAAAGTGTCCTGGGATCTTTCATAATCCAAAACAGTCTAAATATAATCTTAACTGTGCAGGCTACAAAGTTCTATCTATGTAGTTATGACAGTTATCACAAGTTATGATTTCATTTTTCACTGCTTACACATAATCTGTTCATGTTATAACATTTTTCCCCAGTGAACTGGCAGCAAGTCAGCCCATTATGGAAGATGGAGAGTAAACTGTTTTATACACAAGCATGCACACTTGAATCATACCAAGAAAAGCACCAATGTGCTGCGTAATGCCTCCTGCCTCCATTGCTGCCACCTGAGTTTTTCGTAGACTGTCAAGTAAGGTTGTTTTCCCATGATCAACGTGGCCCAAGATAGTAACAACGGGAGGCCTTGGGATTAGTACTGCTGGGTCTGCAGGCGGTCTGCAATTAAAACAATTAGGTGCTTTGTAACTATTGAAAGAGTTCTCTGCATGGCCACTACAGCTAACGAAGATCCATTTACCAGAACTCAGTGATGAACGGGTGAGGTTTAACTTCACTTCCCTGTGATCACAAAGCCTAGGTACACCTCACAGCCAGTCCTCTTGGCACTCTGTCTTAATTGCTGCATCACTTAATACAGTATAGCAAAGAAGAATTGCCTTTTCTACAGAAAACATAATAGAAAAAGCTCCTCTAAAACAAATCAAGTCTGAGCATCAGTTTTATAGTTGAAGAAATCAAAATAGTAAATCTCACCTTTTAAATATTATCAGATTGTGACTATACTGTGATGAGGTTAACAGTTGGACTCAATTATCTTAAAGACCTTTTCCAATTGGAATGATTCTGTATCACCATACCACCAGAACAAAATAAATACAGTACACGAATAAACAGAAACAAACCTGATTAAAAGAGCCGAGTTCTCAATTTACCTTTTCACAGCATCTGTGTTTTCTCTTTCTTTTTCCTCTTTCAGTTTTGCTGATCTATACTTCATCCCTGACTTTTTAACAATTAGCTTGATATGGTCTTCATATAAGATGGAATCTGGCTCTAGTGAATCAAGGTCAACATCTGTGTACAGCAGTGCTTCATAAATATGATCTGAAAAGATAAGGGCATTTAAGAATTACATCTACAAAAACCTGTAACAAAAATCCACTCCATTTCACACATTTAAGACTTTTCCATTAATAGTCTGTATCTTGCTAATGTTTCATTCACAATGCATTTTCCCTCTAGTTAGACTGAAGTTCCTGTTAAACTACATCCTTGCACAGAACTTAATTCAGAATGGTTTACTGCCTCATTTAGATGTTACAATCTTATATTCACTCAGTTTTTCATAGCCTACTGAAACTCATCTAAACCAAATAGCCAAAGAGGAAGGAAATTGGGTAACTATTGCCTCTTTCTTTGATAATAAAAAGATAGAATGTATTGCTGATTGAAATACTGTTACACATCTATTTCAAAAATACACAGCTAGACATGACACACTTCTCAATGCTGAGAAGTTTGCCAGAAGTACCCAGATGCAGTGAAAGATTTTAGGGATTGATATTATACAGGTATGGGATTATTTTAAGCATCAGCAGTCACAACATACTGATAACCAACCTAAAACACCTCGGAAAACTGGTCAAGATGGAATGGTTCATGGGGTTCAAGGCACAAATCTGCTTCTTCTGGTGTTAGGTTAGTGGCCTCAAGAGAAGAGTGTTTCCAGGCCAGTCCTGCCTGCTCTCAGTTAATCAAGTCACTGTTAAAATAAAATATATATTGCTCCTGAATCCAAGATTTGTGATCCCAGGTGAATATCTAAGGGTTGGATTATGGGCTGAAGCTCTTTTGTGCCTTCTCTTTTTAGTCATTAATTTTTTACTCACAGGGTTTCAGGATGCAGTATTTTTTTCTTCCAAAATAATTTAGCACTTAGAAAACATAAAGTCATCCAGAGCCTACATGTATTTGAAGCCTTTCTGCTGGAGACAGAATAGAGTCCTGGCTTCTTTGTGTATTACTAGTAATTTTGATGGCCCAACACTTTTTCTCTTTAGTCTGCCCTTTTGTCCACAGTTTCTTCATCAACCTGCTAAGAGTGAGATTAGCAACCGGTAACTAATGCTGTTGTAGACATCTTGGCCTCTACCACTCCTGACAGTGATGTGATGAACTTTAGCTATTGTGTTTCATTCAATCTCAAACAATAGACCAGGCTCTCACCTATATCTTTACCCATAGCTTGTGCAAGCTCCTCAATAGTCATCGTCTGCCTTATCTCCACTTCACCTTTTGTCAGTGGCACCTTCTTTTTCCTCTCTTTTGTCTCCTACATGGAATTAGACACGTGTATAGGAACACATAGCTGGCATAAACCAAGAAATAATTAAAAAAAAAAATTAAAAAGACAGTGGTCTCAAGCTGTATGATGTAAACGTCTCTTTTTGACTACAGTATTAATGAATTAGAATAAATGAATAACACATCATATTAAGTATCTAAAGGTATAGTGTACTACACAATCTTTTTTTTCACTTTTAATTATTCAAAGCATAGGGTCTGGAATCAACAGTTTTCATTTATGGTAATTTCCTCCTGCCTTTGCAAGATGCATAATGTTGCTGGCATAAGTGCTTTAGGTCAGTATTTGAGAGGGAGTCACAATAGGCCATACATTAAGTAAATTCTGTCTTACAAATTTATACTAACTTTTCTATCTCCCCCCTCCCCTCCCCATTAAAATGCTCCATTTGATCTCTTGCACTTGGAAATTTCATATTAAATCAGAAATTATGGGACTTTGTTAATTACCTTTGTAGACAAATGTCTGCATTGGGGTAAGGCAACACTGACTAGCTTGCCTTTTTGCCGGAACTGTGGATACAGAACAGACCACACAGGATGTGCAGATAATGGCACAGGCTTCCATTGTGCTCTGTGAATTTTTTTGTAGGAAGGAGTGTGCAGCTGCCGGCAAGCACCATGTAACCAGACCAGATTTTCAAACTTCAGTATCAATCTTTGATTCATTTCCTCACTGAAAACACAAAGAACACAATGAAATCAGCCTGAAAGCTGAAAGATACTCTTTCCTATGACAACAGGGACAGGAACACAAGGCATATATATTCCAAAATAAGCCTTTTAATGATGCAAAAACCTGAAATGTTTAGTAGCTTCCACTTTTTCAGTTTCCTTAAGTGCTCCACCTTTTTCCATTATCCTTAAGCTGATCCCACACTGCCACCGATTTCCAATAACTTTTTGTATTTCATATAAACCATCAAAATCCCCACTTCAGGTTAACACCTGAAGGATTAACTTCAAGTTAACTTAAGGATTCCTTATGCACTCAACATGAGGAACTCCTCACCTTATACTGACTGTTACCCAGGTGCAACCTAGTGCTCTAAGCCAGTGGAATACCTTTGCAAAACGCCTCTTACATGAGCATATGCCACCACTAAAAAAATGTAGCACTGTAGTAATACTAGGCTGTCATACGGACATTCTTAGAAGCCGAGCCCTGACTTAAGAATTATGTTTCCCAGGATGCTTGTCAGATCATCCCACGTCTTATTTTCACCATCATAACCTCGGTTTCAGCAACGTTGCTAATTATCCTGCACAGTCTCCTATCTGATCTTCTCTGCTTCTCAGTTGCTTCTTTTGTCATTCTGCTAAGTGTCACCATTCTCTGTATCTTCCTATAGCAATCCTTTATATATTCAAGTGGACTGTAAAGTCTACACTGAAAAAATTCCGGAAGCAAAACAAGTCTTGGAAAGTGAAGTGAAGCTAGTGGTCTTCTGTCCTTCAGGAGGGGGGAAGTAGAATCTATGTCATCTCTCAAAGGTGCCTTTGGACCACCTTCCAACCAGCTCTAAATAAGTGAAATGCTATCAGTACTCTGAACGGCTACCGTTCCTTTAATAGCCCTCTTGCATCCCGCAGGAAGTGGGCAGATGATAAATTAACTACCCCAAACCAAACCGGCTGCTGTTGATTTTGTTTCTTTTTCCTCTCTAGAGAAAAATTAAAGGGGCAGAGTCAGTAAACCCGAGGAGCCTTCGGACTCTACACACACTGAAAACTAAAATAAGGTCGCAGAGAGAAATCCACGCCAGGCTGCTTACTCCCAGGGCCTTTGGGTGCCCGGGACAGGTACACGCCTATAGCCCACACCGCTCTCACGCTCATCGTTTTGGACGCTACCGCAAAGCAGCCATCAGCCTACACAGACTTTTCGCCTAATGAACCTCACTCGGTGCGAGACGGACAAACACGAAAAGCTGCCTCAGAAACAGCCTTACTTCGTTGCGAGCAGGGCTGCACCGCAACGAGACCGTGAAGCCCCCGAGATCTGCCAGCTTGCAACCCTCCCCGCGGTCGCACCGCCTCCATACCCTTCCCTCGCCGTCCCCTGTACCGAGGGAACTTCAGCTGACCGACCTGGCCTGGCCTGGCCCCCACCGTCAGAGACCCGCTGAAGATACCCAAGTCCCGCCTCTGCCAGACGCGGGGCTAGCTCCTACTGCGCGGGCGCGGGGAGGGGAGGGGAGGGCACCACGCCGGCGCAGTGGCAGCCCCTAGGGGCGAGAGAGCTCCTCAGAGGGCGGGGACATTGCCTGACGCGCTTTACTTTTAGCCTAGGGTGGTTTTGGGTTTGGTTGGTTTGCTTTTTAAAATTAAGTTACATATATATACTTACATGTGGTTTTCTTCTACCTTACCAGGATACAGTCACTTTGCAATGTCATCCCACCTACCTCCAATCTAAAGCTTTATATGCCTGATTCTCCCTAATTTGCCATCTCTACAATGAAAAGAGGAAGGTATCTAAGTAGTTTCTGAAAAATCCTTAGTATTCCCTGAATGCCATTTGTGAACCCAGAGATAATCCCAAATTCCACCCTACGGTGTTCTTCAGTCCTGGAGTCTGTGTGGTACGGCATTATTGCAGTGATCTCTGTCAGGTGGCTGCAAAGTGCTTGTTACCATAACCATAGTTTCCTCTGTGTGGTTGACATGAATTGCCTGTAACAAAGGACTTGTAGTAGTTCACACAAGTGTTTTTCTGCATGCTTGCAATAGGTGTTACTGCATGTTTTGCTGCACTCAGTATCTTGCTTTAGTAGGTGGTCATTTCTGCCAAGTATTGACAAAAGAGCACGTCCTGTATTTCAAAGGCACCATCTGTTGTTGAATGTGCCAGGTACTGATATCTTCAAATGCACGCAGCCTTCAGGGGCATTTCCAAAGGTAAAGTGGGAAAAATAATCTCAAAAATAGATCGTGGTAAAAAAACTTAAATATGAAAAGTTGTACAAATGGCATTAAACGCATTCTGTATTCCTGCACAGGAAACAAACTGGGCAGAATGATGGCAGAAGCACATGGATACCACAGAGCTGCCAGATTGCATGCTGAGGGCAACGTCCTCCATGTGATGGGACTAGTGAGCCTGTGATTGACCTGAAAAATGTTTTATTTGAAAGATAAATCTCTCATGGAAAAGTCAGCGTGGTGTACTGCAAATCTGCTTTGTGAGTTGATCTTACATAGGTTGCTGCATGGAAATCTATGAACTCCTGTAACGCTCTGGGAATTAGCGTGGGATCATATTTTTTCCACATGTCTCTTAACCATACATTCATACTGTTTTAATTTAAAGCTTTATTATAGATTGCTTCTTTTTTTTTTTTTCCTGAAGGGCAAACTGAAAACAAGTAATCTCTGATGTTGTAGGTCAGGACAATGGTCTGGGCTGCAGGAATACTTTCCATTTAGCTATTAATGCTTGGCTTTGTCCTTTAGCTACAATTCTTGATTATTATTGGCTGCCTTTAAAAAGCAAACATTTGATTGCATAGTTCTCATTTTTAGTATGTGTCATTAACTAAATAGTTTACTTTATTTTGATTTTTCTATATTTTAATATTTCTTCTTTTAGCTACATTTTCACCAAAGCTGTACAACAAGCTAGTACCTGAAAGTACAGTAAACACATATATAAAACAGTAACTGGAACATACTTGGAATAAATGCATTTTGACACCAATATCTGAAACAAATAGTTCATCTTGCATGTAAACATGGTGTGTTAATGCAATGTATTGTTCTTGACAAGGAAAGAGATTAAGACATGAAATATATTGAACTGCATGTGAAGTACGGTGAGTCACATGGAGAAGTGTTACGGAATACATTGTTGTTCTCCAGCTTAGTAAGCCTGAAGAAGTATCGCAGGAGGCTTGTGGAGCTATAAAATAGGAGGGACAACCATCTTTTTCTGCCCTTAAGGAGCGTGTGTGATGGGATCACAGAACTGTGGAGGTGGGAAGATTCATCAGGAGACCATCTCAATTTCTTTGGTGAAACAGGGTCACAGAAAGCAAGCTGCCCGGTATGATATCCCATTATGTTTGGAGCATCTCCACAGATGTAGACTTTGCAGCCTCTCTAGACACCCTGTTCTAGTGTTTGATTTTAAGGCAAGCATCTCAGCAATTGGCTCTGAGTTTCCTGGTTTTCAGTTCCACCTGATCACAGAACCACAAAGTGATAGACGTTGCAAGGGACCTCTGGAGATCAGGAGATAATCTAGCCCAGCCCCAGCAGGTTCACTCAGAGGATGTTTCACAGGATGGCATCCAGGCAGTCTTTGAATGTCTTAAGAGACAGAGACTCCACTACCTCTCTGGGCAGCCTGTTCCAGTGCTTTACCAGCCTCACAGTAAGAAGTTCCTCCTCATGTTTAGATGAAACTCACTACATTCAAGTTTGCACCTGGTACCTCTTGTCCTGTCAAGGCAGCAGTGAAAAGAACCCAGCCCAAAGCTCACAACCTCCACCCTTTAGATACTCATATGGATTTCAGTCATCTCTTTCCCAGGCTAGGCAGCCCCATGCCTCTCAGCCTGTCATTGTAAGGCTGATGATCCATCCCACTCATTATCTTTGTGGCCCTCCCTTGGACTCTCTCCAGTAGTTCCCTACTTCTCTTCAGCTGGAGAGCCCAGAACTGGACACTGCAGGTGCGCCCTCAGAAGGGCAGAGTAGAGGGGAAGGAGAACCTCCTTTGACTTGCTGGCCACACTCTTCTTGATGCATCGCAAGTACCACTAGCCTTCTAGCCCGCAGGGGCATATGACCGGCTCAACGTCCTGTCATCCACCAGGACTTCAGAGAGCGGCTGATGGCCAAGGCTACTCAGTTTTTGAACTGCACCCTACGTTCACATACTTCAGATCCAAACACGAGAATTGCGAAGGCAACAAAGCCCTCATCCCCAGCGCAGCTATCGCGCAGCAGGTGGCCAGAGCAGACCCGCGAGCTCCGACGCAAGGCACATGCCCCATTTTGAGGGGGCGGAAAGCGCGGCTCGACGTGGCACCGCCTGACGGAAGGGGTGGCGGCAGCGGCGGCGCTTCCCGCCTCTCTAGGCGGCCCCGCAGAGCCGGACGGCGATGGCAGCGGCGCCGGAGCTGCGGGAGGCGCTGATGCAGCGGCTACGGGACTTGGACATCGCCACGGTCACCGCCGACCACCCCGAGGTAGGGGCCGTGGGCGCCGCATTTTCCCCTTGGTCCTTTTGAGCGGGGTGCGGCTTGAGCCGCGCGGCCTCTTGGCATTCTCTGTCCCTTTTTAAATCAGGAAATAAAGCTCTCCATGTGTACAGGGCAGAGCCGGCTGCTGGGCCGGATTAGGACGTGTACGTGATTCTTGTAGTGTAATTATAAAGGAGTTTCTCAAGTGGACCTAGACTGGTAGGCGTGGCAGGTGACTGGGGCGGGGGAGGGTGGCGTTGGAGCGATGTTGAGTGGGTATGTTGGGCCATTTCCCCTCCATGTCTCAGTCTTCATATCCCTTTCCCCCCTTAAACTTGCCCGGCAGCTGTATGAGCTACGAGCCGTATATTTCACCACGAAATCACCAGCCTCCAGGATGCTTTCCAGACTTCGTCTAACACCCAGTTAAGAGTACACGCCACTACCTTCTTAGCTGTCTGGTAGAGCTGCAAAAAGTGCAGTCGGGGCTGGCTTTTTACGGTTTTAAACTGCTAATACAAAAGACAAATTATTCAGACAGTACAGGAGCAGTATGTCACATTTTATTGGCGTTCTTTTAAAATTTATTCATAAAAGGGTACAGTTTTGAGGCCAAGGATAACATTCAGTATTTTCTACGTATTTAACAAGAGATCCCTGCCAGTACGCAGCTAAAAGTTTAACAGAACACAAAAGCCTCATGCTACACCGATTGCATTTTCCAGGTGTTCACTGTTGAAGAAATGATGCCTCATATCCAACACCTGAAAGGAGGTCACAGTAAAAACCTTTTTCTTAAAGACAAAAAGAAGAAAGGATTCTGGCTGGTGACTGTTCTGCACAACAGGCAAATCAATATAACTGATCTTGCTAAAAAACTGGGCATTGGAAGTGGAAACCTAAGATTTGCTGATGAAAACATGATGCTGGAAAAACTGAAAGTGGGCCATGGCTGTGCAACTCCCCTCGCCCTTTTCTGTGACCAGGGGGATGTAAGGTTTGTGCTGGATGCTGGCTTTCTGGAAGGTGGCCACGAAAAGGTGTACTTTCATCCAATGACAAATTCTGCAACTATGGGCTTAAGCCCTGATGACTTGTTGAAGTTTGTGAGATCAACAGGCCACGATCCCATCATCTTACATTTTGAGGAAGATGTTAAGTAGATGTTTATTACTAGATGCAGATTTTGTAAGAGCAAAACTGGTGCAAATCGTATTACAAATAAATTTTGAAAAGCCAAGCATTACTCCTTTTTGTTTTCTCAACTGTGTAAATTTGTATAATCTGGTGGGAAAAAATACTGTTTTCAGAGTATTAGAAATTTAACAGAATATTTCTGAAAAGACATAGATGGCTGCAGTCCACCTCTAAGTAACAAGTAAGTAGAGGTGATGTTATTTTTAAAATGTTATACAGTTGTTAATAAAATGGATAAAACTGGAACTTCCTGGTTGTGGTACTGGCCTTGAAGGTTTAAACTTACTACATCATTAGCAAACAACAGATTAACTTGAAAATTCTAAAATATGTGTCAGTATGCACAGTTGTCTAGATTGTGTCCCTGTACCCATTTATCTATTACTACATGCCGCTTTCTTTTTATTTTTAGCTAGGAAAAAAACAACTTGTCTACACTACAAAAAATGTATCTGATTGTCTAAATTTTTAGTTGTGTTTTCACTTTCACAATATCCTGCTCCTAAGAAATACTGAGCTTTCTGGAAATAGCCCCATGAAGACAGGCATGTGCTTCACCTATTTCTAGAGCCTCTCTAAGAATGGGAAGTCAGGAGGGAGCCATTAGCAGGTGGGACAGGCTAAGCCCTAGTACCAGCTTCTCCTGGCAGAGAAGCTCCAAAGAATAATGTTTCTGCAGGTTCCTGACCAGGTTTAATATGTTCTGAGAGAAAACTTAATACAGCCTAGGACTGTATTAACTTTTGTGCACAATTTCTACAGATCAGCCAGACCATGGAGAATGTGCATTCTCCTCTCTGCTTCACCATAACTGGCACCTATAGAAATGGAAAGAAGACTACAAGTAGCTGTACTTGATTTTCTCCTTTCAGGAGAAGGGAACTAATGCACACACAAACATCCCTGTGCTTAAGAAGGGGAGAGTGATCTGTCTTTCAATTGATGAGTAGAAAATTAGGATATAAAACTATCTTTCACAAGAACAATACTGCTATTAAAATAAAAATGCTAACCTTTCTTCTGCCTAAATGAATAAACCTCCCTTCAAACAGATTGTTTGTTAAAGACAGAAGCAGCAGAAACTCCATGATGTCCAGTAAGCATACTGTGGCAACAAGGGCCTCCACAAATCCCAACATGGCAGCTGTGAAAGCAAGGGACAAAATCTAGAGAGGATGGGGGAAAGGGTTTTTAAACACAGCTGAACAAAAATGTACAAACTGCCTAAAGGTCAGTGTCAACATGAGTTGGAACAGAAAGGAAATAAAGAACACAGAATAGTGAACTAAAAACAACATATAGGACTTGCATTCTTGGATGACTGCATCATGCTAAAGGATGTAATACTAATAGTGATAAACACTTCAAAAGAATCACAAATCAGAAATTGGCCAATTTAAATCAATTTCTCTCTATATGGCCAAGATAGTACCATGAGATCATCCACATTGGTGTGTTGATGTTTCTTCCTCTTAAAAAAGTGACAGCTTTACTTCTATAGAATGAACAGCTACTATTAACTGTTTAAGAAAAAAATACCTAGGGCAAAAGGCAAGTCACCACACAAACATCCTCACCATGGTTTCCTTCAGTTCTGAAGTATTTGGCACCTCTTCTCAGAGATGTGAACTTAATGATAGTACTTAATGATGCAGCAGTTTTACATTCTCCCACCTCAGAAAGACACTAAACCAACCCCTTCTATCATGACAGTTTACTCAGCTGGGAAAGAAATGACCTAAAAATGCTGAAGCTATAGAAAAAAATCACTACAAGGATGTCCGGGTATGTGAGATTTTCTATTTGTTGTGAAATAAAAGACAAAGAAACATCTGGTATTTAGGAATACTAGGTTGATTAATGAACACTGATGACTGATATTACTAAATCAGCTAAAGATACTTTTTAAAGACACATAAGACTGTAAGATTTGTTTTACCCTCTGCTTGCCACTTACTCTTCTCCCCTTTAAGGGGATTCTGTGGTACCCTAAAATATCACTTCAAAACAAAAAAATGTAAATTTGACTTAACAAGGTTTTTACAGCCAGAAGACTTTAAATATTAAAAAAACTGATTTATAAACATGCACAATAGCTGTTTACTTCATGAATCTCAAAATCTGTACTACCCAACATTTAACTTCTTTTGTCCTCAAGAAGTTAAGAGATTTGTCTCAGCAAAACTAACGATCAAGCAAAATCAAAGCGTCAGAGACTACATTTGGCAAACCTAGAATGATTTGTATTTACTTATGAAATTAGTGTATTTTTAAAATAATGCCAAGATAGTGTATAGTTAAAAGCTACACAGGTCTATGCAAATGAACAACACATTGCCTAGAAAATTTCTGCTACACCTTTATGGGTTTCCTTCCAGAAGAAACACTGAACATGTCACCAACTGACCACCATGCCATTACTGAACACCAATAGCCTTCCAGTAATATCCATTTCCAGATAAAGTGTGTATAAATGTACACAAAACTAAGTAAAAAATATTTGGTTTGGCATTTTAATAACATAATTAATAAATGTATACAATGGCAAACAAAAAAAAAATCTACGTAAAGGAAATTATGGTTTTAAATAAGAGTTTTTTGTTTCGCACCTAGGTACATTCCTTTAAGGCAGTTTTATTAACATCAAAGCATTATTTACATAAACATCATCTACCTCTAGAAAACATACACAACCACCTTTGTGGAGGCTGCATCACACCTTGGAAACAGCTTAGAATTAGTAAGTGTTTGGAATGTTACTAAAGAGCAGATCAGAAAAGTATAAAAAAATTACACATTACGTAATACTACAACCTCCTTTGTCATCTTGAACTAGATTTGGCAACTGTTGTGTGTAGTAAAAATATCTTCGTGTGCACTCTCTTATGCTATCAGTAGCTGCCATGTTGTCTCATGAGAGTCTGTTTCTGAAAATGGGAAGCAACTCCCAAATTAAATTTAGTTTTTGCTTTAGTTTGATCTTAAGGGCACAAAATGTTAAGATTAAGAAAGGACAAAGAAAACATATAAAGTCATCAGAGCACAGAGAAGCTCCTGGCTGCTCTTCTGCTCTGAAAGGTATTGGCCAAAGAAAGTGCTGAAAGAAACAGGTTCTGATCTCTTAAACGCAAATGTATTCCTGCAAACAGTGCTGCTTTTGGCTAATCTAGCACATAAAACCTCAAGTGCTGTCCTGTCCTTTGTATGGAAGTGTGGCTTTGACAGGCACCAGCTAGCAGAACTCTAATCTAGCAGGATGAATTCTGCCCCTGAACTCCTCCTGATCCTCTCACACAAGGCTAACTGTTTTAGTTAAATAGCAATTTTAAAGTTTCTTAACTATGGCCTGGCTGTGATTGCAAGATGCTTTAAAAAGGTGTTAATAATACACAAAAAACATGCAGAGAAGTTACTACAGGTAGCCTCGGACAACTTAGTGATGACTGGAAAAAGCTGAGCTAATAAATAAAACATGAGGAGTTGCCAGTGTGATGAAAGCAATACAGCCACGTGTGGCTAGGGCAGGTTTTGTGTGCTCAGACATGCTTCTCACAGTAAAGAGGCAGGCAGTCAAGGCAATGGCATGGCAATCCTGCCTAATTCCCAAGGTCTCAGAAAATCTCCTTGAACACACAGCTGCTCAGATTCTGTAAATACAGACAGCATTTGGCACAACAGTTTTAACCATTAATTCAAGAACTGCATGTTGTTCTAAAAATATTACTGAATGGCTAGGGTGTAATAGTTTGAATAGTTTGAAATGCATCAGTTCTCTGCTGTCAAGAAAGTCAGGAGAATCCAATCACACTGAGACCACAAAATGAGCTTGAAAATACCATAATCTAAAATTAGCTATTCTCTTGATATAGTATTTCAATTCTCTTAAGAGCTCTGCCTTTAGTAAGGGCTAATGGCATTCCAGACTTCCTATATCTGTCTACGAAATTCTCCAACAATGATTCTTTTAGTCACTCTACTTATGCTGCAGTACAGGAATGGCACAGAAAGCAGGTCTGACACTGTATTTGTATTTGCTTCAGAGTGTTCTAGCCCTTGCCAACCATCTCACCCACTCCTCTGGTGACACCTCATAGTTCTCAGTGCACAGCTTGCAATGTACCAAATCTCTCTCAAAAATATCGAAGTATCAGTTACGAAATGGAAAACTATTCCAAATTAAACTGAACTCAGGCTCCCTAAAAAACATAATGGACAGATGGATTTCAGGAGTGTGCTGGACTTCAGATCACCCTGGAGACTGCTCATTTATGTGTGTAACCTGCAAAACTCACCATGCTTCCACCAGAACTAGTGGAAATCTTGACACCAAGGGACCAGAAATATGTACGTTGTCAGATGGTAATCAAAATAAACCAATTACTTTTATAAGATACCAGAAACATCCTCAGAGAAGAATGGATATTCTATGTAGCCAAAAAAATTTGATGATTCTTGAGGTCCCTTCCAACTTCGTATCTTGTGATATATGGTTGAGAGCTACAAAACTTAAGGAAAAAACCCCAACAAACCAACCAATGGATGTCTAAATTATCTGAGAAAACAATCTGAGAAGTATTTGCAATGTAAAACAAAAATAATATGTTTAGACCAGGACCTTCTAGCATATTTTATCACAAAAAATATCTTAGAAGTCACTTTGCGGAAAAAAAATATAATTTTACCTTTAAAGCCTGTTGAACTTTCCTCCTTTTTTTTTTTTTTTCCCTTTTGACAAATTTCAGCAAATTAAAACTTGCTAGGATGGCTTTTGATTTTCTGAATGACAGTATTCCTCCAGTGAAAAATGATTCTGTTCATGCTATCACTGGCATCCTAAGACTTAAAAAATTATACAACCTGCACATTAAATAATGAAGTGCTGTTGAGCTGAAGCTGCAGTACTTCACCTGAGCAGCTGTGTGATCAATCTACAGGGAGTCTGCTAGCTTGTAATGCTTACCTGTACTGATCTGAATGGAGACAAGTGTAGGTGAAGCTATCGACCTGCCTTCTGGAATAGAGGACACTAGGAGGTCATACAATTAACTGTTTAGAGCAGGTATCTGAATATGCTGATTGATTTGTAATGAAATATAATGGTAACTCCTTTTGGATCTGCTTGTACATTCACATACCACAAATGTATGCAACCGTTGAATGCACCAAGGACATCTGCTGATTTTAAAAGGAAAAAAATGAACAAAATGTATCTTTATGAGTGAAAGATAACTTTAAAGGGAACTGATTCTAAAATGTGTATGATATTATTTACATTTCTCTTTGCCATCAAGAAACCTCCTAAGCCACAATCAGCTCAAGTTGAAAGACAATTAAAAAAAAAATTAGTCAGTACACAAACATTGTAAGACAGTCTTATTCTGCAAATAGCATTTGGTGAAAACAGCCTTATACTAAAATAAAAGTAATAGAAAAAGCATACCTGACAATTTCCTGTCAGGAACACATGAACATATATGTATGCAGAGTAACTTGGGAATGTGGAAAACACAAATGACAATTTCTAGAGAATACAATTATTCCATTACTTCCATTTTTGTTAGCTACCCAACTTTTTCATGTATGTAAACAGATTTTTCTCTTGCAGTATGCAACAAAAAATCAGCATAAACCTTTTCAAGAGCAATTTCATGCAAATTATGCTAACCAAATAAGGCAGTGAAGTGCCAGTAAGCTGTGAGGTTTTGGATCTGTATATACAGTCAATTTCAACAAAATACAACAGCATTTATTTTAGATTTACAGAAGTAACTATAAACTGCTAGTTATGGGGAGGTTTGGTTAATTATTAGCAGAAGCTTAAGCAAATCAGTAGCTAATTTCTTAAATAGAAGATGAAAGGAATTTTTTTTCCCCATGGAGTGATTCTTGAGACCTTAATATTCTTGGTCTTTAGGGAGATGAGAACTGTCCTTTATTCAGTAGATCTTAACAGTGCAATGTGCAGTAATTCCTAAGATCATCTACAAATTTTCGGCAGTAGAATCCAGTAGAGCTCCTTGATTCAAGGAAGGAAGGTAGGTAGATAGGTTTTTATTTCTTGCCTGCTCTAGTCACGAAGAATGTAAAAAATTCCCTTAATTTTTATTAATGAATCCTACAGTTGCTGTCTTGTTACTTCAGTTAAAAAGGCTTCACACTGAGATACTGAAGGACACTTTTCTCTCTGTATTCAGTTGAAAGGCAGAAAGAGAAAAGAACATAAAAAAAGCTTGAAGTACAGAAATGTAAAATACAGAGTTAAGTCACTAACAGAACTAACAGCACTAATAGCATGCATCAAAGATGTTTTAATGAAGTCAAGAGAAGGACAGAATGCCAAAGGCAAGCTTCATAAAAAGGCAGTTTCCATGTAGCACAGAATACTTTATATGCTTTACTAAACTGTTCTTTTAGATTTATCTGTCCCATTCTAAGGACTGACTTTGATATTACTTCCGATTTCTTTGCACATCCTTCTTCAAGAGATTAAAAAAATTAAGTGTAATTTTTACAGGCAAAAGGCTAAACAGGATGCAGTCCCCTGCCTAAACAGGCAAAATAAATGCTGCAAAGCAACCTGTTCTGGCTTAAATACTAAGCAAAACAAAAGCCAGTTAAGCAAGCAGTATTTACATCTGGTTAATGCAGTGTGCACTTGGGTCTTACATGTAATGCTGTTAGTTTGTTGTAAATGAAATTAATCTCATTTACATTTTGGGCAGGAAACTCACCACTTGGCCCAACATCTCATGTAGTGGGCAATAGAATTAGGAGCTTTGTTGCTCCCTAGACCTGCTTTTTGAATTTCTGCTTTCTGGGATAGCTTCCACATCTGCAGAGAAAAGCATTTCATGTTATTCATTATGTTTATCAGGACACGAAAAAAACCTTCATGCATTAAAATACAGTCTACTTATTAGTAGAGCAAAAGGATATATAAACACTTTTTTTTTTTAAATTTCAGAGGAAAAGAGAGGAGAGGAATGGAAGAAACTCACTGGATGGTCCTGTTCAACTACACTCTCATTAAAAGTTGTCTTAGCATTTAAAATAACTGGGTATTACTTTAAAAGCCAGAGATATGCTTAACTTTTAAGATACACTAGCCCTAACTTTTGTGCCTGTATGACAAGGAAAACAAATGTAATCAAGGCTGACTAAACCTAGCAGAGACCTTCACTCATCTTTGCATTTTCACTTGCTACACCACACTGACAGAAATGTTCACATTCAGTTCTGCAAAACAGAAAACGATCCTTGCATGCAAGAGCTTAAACATGCAGAACTGAGTATCTCAATTTACTATTCCTTTAAGGCAGAGCATCAAGCAAACCTTTAACTGCAAGCAAGTTATTGAGCCTGAACAACAGAAGCTTTTCTGGTTGGCAGCCACAGATTTAGCGTTTATCATCACCATGCAAAGCCCAAATTAATAATTTTTAAAGATGGCAGGGACCAAGGAAGGAAGTACACTGTCTGCTTATAGTCAACTATTTGAATGGGCAAGGGGCAGTAGTGAGAGAGTTTCAGAGATACTTGTACTAGTTGAGCACAGACCAAAAGACATACATGTTGTTAAAACAAAAACGAAAAAGCAGAAGACAAAAAATGCTTCTGTATATTAAAACATTCGTTTTCTTTCCTACAAAACAAAAAAATGATGACCACTTCTCATTAACATTGAAGTCTCTAGCAGCATTGCTTTCAATGTTGCAGCTCATCTCAATGAAGCTAATGTAGGAGAACAAAAAGTTGTTATCGTCAGAAGTGAAATACAATTCACTAAAAACTTACAAAATCCTGCCAAATATCAGCTTGATCTGGACAAAGTTAGTCTAGAACTCCCACAGAAAATCTATGGGACACTCAGGTATTCCAAAGTCCTTTATCTTTAGCAGAGAAGTTGTTCTAATGCTGTCCTCCCCAGTGGAGTGAGGCTAAAAGGGCATTAAACGTCAGGCATACAGATTCACTATCAGGTAGCATTTGTGCATTAAAGCTTAGTGCTTTGAAAAGAAATTAAACAACACACAATGAAGTGTCCCATGGGCAGCAGCTGGGAAAAATATACTTTGTTGCCTTGACAGCAAGTTTCAACGTGACTACAGGGCTAACTTCTAAAATTATTCTTTAGATACAGGCCTTGCTCATGATTGGATTAAGTGGTCATGATGGAGATTTTGTGGTATCTTTGGAGACAATACTGAACTTTTTTGTAGCTGTGACAGTGCACAGACCTAGGCAAGGCAGGCAAAGGAGATAATAGCATGCCTGAAAGCTTATCCCATTTCTCCAACAGTAGCAGTTGATGGACACATAAGATACCACCTCTAGCTACAAAACATGTTCTGCTCACAACATGCAGTCTCAATGCAGGACACAGACTTGCTTGTTCAGAAAAATACAGGCACTGGTAGCAGAGTGTGTGTTTGTGTGAGTGCTCTCAGAGCTAAGAAGGTTTTCTCTCTAATTCCTTAAATAATTTGCAAAATGCATTATGCACACATCGCTTCAGAGAACAACACTGTTTAATCTCAAATCTAATTCAAAACACATCTACAGATTAATGGAAACAAAGTCAAATTACATGACCCAAGGTCTTGCTGTGTGGCAGTAAATGAAGGTGAAATTAAGTTTATACTTCATACGTGGATTTCTGTTTTTTCAGTGGTGAGACAGTTCTAGAAGGAATACAGCATTAACTAACAGCATGTTGTGAACACTTAAGAGAAGTAAGAATTTACTGGCTGGCTGGCTGATCTATATTTTAAAACTGTAATTCTGACCTCCACAGAATGTCTCTTCTCCTCTCATTCCCTTTCCCCGCCTTGAAATGTAGATGAAGTTCTAGAAAGGCTATCTCTGTATTTTATTACCAATTCTCCTGTGTGAAATGGAGACCATACGGACTACAACACAGGATGCCTGCTGCTTTTCCTTGGGAAATGGTGCATTTGTAGCACACCTAACCCTCCCTAGTTAAGCACAGGAATTAGTTCAATCCACACAGCAGGAACACGACTGTCACAAAACTGCTGCCAAAATACATTAATCTGGAAAACCCAGAGTATGACATTCATAATTTGTTATATTTACTTTAAATTAACAATATTTTCCCTCTAGATTTATTTTCATGATTTGTTTTATAGTAGATGCAATTTTTAGCATATAATAATTATCAGTAACTATTTCTTCCTGCAAAAAAGGTGCACGCATTTAAGGTCTTGAGTACAATACCACTTAAAACTCTTTATGATTAAAATGTTTCAAGTAATTACAGTCACATTTAAAGCGATTACCTGGCAACATCTCCCTTCAGCTTGTCATCTAGAATTAGTAAGTTATTTGCTTAAGCATTTCCCTACCCCTATAATTTTGCATGAAAACTTGTTATTTCTTCTTTTATCTAATTGTGTTATCAGGGGTTTTTCTGCTATTTTTGTTACACATCTTGTTTTCTATTATATTAGTGCTACTTGAAGAAAAAATGAATTTCCACCATAATCAACAGAGGTTTTTATTACCACACAACACAAGGTGTCTCCCAGAAATCTGTTATTTGACTTCTGCTAAGACCATACACTTCACCATGTTTGTACACCAGGTATGGAAAGACAAAGCACACAAAACAGAAAAGGTGGAAAGGCTCATTTTTTCATTATGAGTGCTGCATATTATGTGACTATTTAGTACCTTTTCAGAATAATTAGCATTTATGTTTAGACTTTAAAATGGTCCCTGTATTTACTGATATTAAAATGTTTTAGTAAGTATAAATAGTAATTTATATTTATTGTGCACACCAGAGACACTGAATTACTGGGCTGTAACTTGTTCCTTATACAAAGTGCATTTATGTCAGGACGTGGCATAAATGAGAAGGGTAGGCCACTGAAAGCTCTCTAAGTGCTTCTTTTCATTAGTATCTCACTTTTAAAGGAGTTTATGTCCAAATACATGATCAATGGGTTACTGATACATCTGAAAGCAGGACCGCAAGTGAAAAGCACTTTCTTTGTATCAGAAAGGATGTTGCTCACTGTGCCATTTCTGGCAATGCAGCATGCAATTGGTTTAACATGCATTTGGTAATGTACAGGAAATAACCAAAATACCTGTAATGCATGACAAATAAAAATATAGCCTGTATTATAAACACTTTTAAAGGCATGCAAAATATATACAATGCAATTAATTTTTCATGCAAACTTTGGTGAGGTTACAATTTACATTCAGACATGCTGGCATACAAAACTGTGCTCTATGCCGTTTCTCTTAAAAAACAACCCACAAATCTAACATGGAAGTATTTTTCAGTGAAGCGAAACTTAATCTAAATCCAGTGAACACTGAGAACATCATATACGTAGATTTAATAATACAACTTCTTTATCATACACAACCGTACTCATACCACACAGTTTGACTGTCTTCAGAAACCAGCAGTGGGGATTCAGCCTCACTGGTGTTTACACAGGTGGTAGCCACAACCTCACTAGTCAGACCTGGCTGTTGGTCACTATGATCAGATATTGGATTAGCAGAAGGCTGCTCTTGATTTTTCAGTACCGCTCGAAATGCCGACCGATTTGCCTGATCAGTTGTTTTTGACGTAGATCTTGGAGGCAATCCACTTATATTGCTAACTAATTCAGTGTTAAGGGATAAAAACGGTGGACCCAAAGTAACTGATCCTATGCTATCATTACCAGACATCCTGACTTTATTGTTAAACGTGCTTGTGCTTAGCAAGGTTCTCTCACGAATATCTGACCTTTCCATTCTTGAAGTCTTAGTTACATCAGAGTTACGTGCTAGATTATGTGGTTTAACTGTATTAGCTGCATCACTTTGTGGAACACAATCTACCCTGTAAGCCACACAGTGAAAAAAAGATAACTGGTGTGCTGAGTACTCACTAGAGGTTGATGGAACACTTCTGTCAGAGGTGGACGGTGCCGGATCAACTGATACAGGTTGCCTACTGTCCTTAGACAAAAAGTCATGAATGCTTGTCCTTCGTGTAGTTCCTTCAGCTGTAGAAATCACACTGCTAGCACGAGGTAAGGTAGCATAAGGATTGCAATCTTTTGATTGTCGCTGTGAAACAGTCACTTGTATCTTCTCTTTAATTGATTTGGCCTTCCCTTGAGTGCCTGATGTAAATTTCATAGGAGAGCTAGTAAAGCAGGTGTCTTCAGTTTTACAAAGGCTAGGCCTTACAAGTTGTTCTGATTTAATGGATCGTCCATCTGAAAAATCAACGGTAGCTTTCACACTTAACGATCTCACAATACCACAACCAGCAGATGGCTGTTTTCTTAGCTTTTCTCTTCCTGACAGCTCTGCAGATTCAGATAAGCTTTTCATTACTTCATCTAGAAGATTCTCTTCACTTGCAGATTTCAGCTGTCAAAAATATGAAACATTTAATAAATTACTAATTTGGAATTTTGGACCTTTTCTTAAGCACTCTGTGGACAGAAACAAAGAACAAATATAAAATATTTGTTAGCTGGGGTGTTTGGGTCTTTTTTAAAATTTCTCAGTTCTAAAAACTGATTAAATATTTACAGTATATACTCATTAGTCTTTTGTACAGGTTACAATACTTTGAAAACTAGGTCTCAGATCATAAGTAACTGGAATTAGTTCCTGCAATATTGATTAACTCAACTCAGACAATCGAAACTTCCAAGTCTGTTTTCTCATGCACTTGCCCTTTGCCATCACTCAGCAATTTCATGTGGTCTACTATTTTAACTTATACTGATCATCTAGAGCAAAAAGTTCAAATTCTCAACACACTCAAATAACAAAGACAAAAATCTTAGGAGTAATACAAAGCATGTAACCTTTAGGCACCTTTGGTACCTGTATCTGGACTGGCCAGCTTCCTGTCTTTCC
The DNA here is from genome assembly GCA_013396835.1 of Psilopogon haemacephalus. Classification (NCBI taxonomy): domain Eukaryota; kingdom Metazoa; phylum Chordata; class Aves; order Piciformes; family Megalaimidae; genus Psilopogon; species Psilopogon haemacephalus. The sequence goes on from VWZI01007895.1 coordinate 202,983, forward strand.
AGAGATAGGAAAAAAAAAGGTTTAGGTGAACACTATTCACAACCTTAGTGGAGAAAATCTGCAATATTTTTCAAAATGGTAAAACAGACAATTTGAAAGAATTAAGCTAAAAACACTATGGAAATATCCCAGATACCCCCCCTAACCTGAATGATTCTATGACACTGTGAAATGGATTCTGGGACTCACCAACAGCAGTGGACTAGACAACTTGGGTGATTTATTTCTGTTGCCAGAAGATTATTATTTAATACTTAGAAATCAAAAATTTTTGTCAGAGATCAGAGGTCATTTTAAGCATCTAACCAGAAATACAGAAACTTAATCACATTCAAGTCACAGACGACTCCAATCAATTCAGCTGTATTTTTCCATTTCAATTGTATCATTAAAATTAATGGAATCTGATCCTTACTCATCATAGGCCTTAGTCACAGTAACTTGCTTTATCCTAGAGCACATTTAGATTTTGGACATATTTACTCATGAATTAGTGATGAAGAAATTAGGATATTATCAGAGAGATGATTTCAGGCTTTTAACAAACTGCCACTGATTTACAGAAACACTGTCATATTCCTCTCAGATTTCAATGCACTCCAAGGTCAGTTTTTTTGTACAGTAGAGTTAAAAAGATGGTACTGAAGCAGACAAGAATCTCTTTTCAGGGAATTAAGTGAAGCAGCTTCCCTCCTGTTGACATAAGACAGATCTGGTAACAGCCCATACTGAAGACAAGTAGTTGAACTGGAAGAAGTAAACCTACTCCGAGTTTCTGGCCTTCCATCTGACCTCTGCTGAGTGTACACAAGTACACTGGACAATTCTGTGCAGTGGAGATAAAATTTCTTGCATAATTCAGTAACCAGAGAGAGTCAAGCTGCAAAATTCTACAAGTTTTTCTGTGTAATACAGCAAGTACAGTTTATCAGGGTACAAGCCCACAGCATTTGTTGATGCAGGTGTAACCAGAATCCCCACAAGATTTTAAAGCAATTCTACTCACTTGAAGTTGTCTGTTAATTCTGTGCCCGTATATGGGCTAATAGATAGTTAAAATATTTTTTAAACTAACCTCGCTTGAGGTACTTTTGTTGCTTTCTTCTAAAAACTGTTGCAGGGTAACAACTTCACTTCCAGGAGAACCAGTTTTGATCTGTTTTCCACGACCCTCCAGTGTTTCGGACATTCTTTGCTGGAGCACTGGACTAGACCTTGTATGACCTTTCAAATACTGAACAGGACTGCTGCTGCTGCTAGACCAAGCCTCATGTTCATGTAGCAGGCTAAACTCTCCACTGCTGTGGCTCTGTGGCCTGCTTTGATTGTTAACTGTACCTGCTTTAGGGGTAAATGGCATTAAGTATTCCATAAGAAAAAATATATGAAAGCAGTTAAGCAGTAAAACCTTCCTCAAATATGGAACATTGTTGTTAACAATAATTGAATTAAAAACATTAAAACACTCAGTTGTTATTTTTCACTCAAACCAAATATATTAATGCAGTTGTACTTCTCTCTCTCACCTCTTAAAGCTCTTTAAACATGTCATGACAGTTTAAAAAAAAACAAACTACCTTTCACTTATATCAGGGCCTCCATCTTTGTAATACTGTATTCCAAGGGATTAAAGATATGCCTCTACTCTTGTTCAGCATCACTGTGTGGCACATACCCTAATACAGCGTTAATGAGTTTTACATGGAATGAAGTACAAAAAATGGAATAGAAAGAAATTATTTTCCTCAATGCAGTTCTTTGAAAATTATTTAGGGACATTGCTTCTCCAACAGTTTCTGCTGTTACTTCTAGTTTTATTACAACTGTGACCTGAAGGAGGCATATGGCACTAAATGTAAACATAAATCCTACAACACCAATTCATTTTTCAATACTTGTGAACTGCTTAAAAAATACTGATGAATAATCAAGTACTCCCTACTTTGTGTTACTACTATGAAATGAACTTAATTTAGAAGAAAGATTAATTATTGACAATTTCTGATACTGTAGAGAAACTGGGACAAAGACTATCTCAAAGAATCTTTTACTGAAGGGAGTAATCAAATGGAAAACACAGTAATAAAAGTCTTAAGCTAGCATTCATTTCTAAATTCTGAAACTCATGTCGTTTCAGAAAAGCAAGACATGAACGCTAAAGGAAGCCTGGAGTTGGCAACATTCTAATCTAGTATGTGCAACAGGCAGGTAGAATAGCCATCACAAACAAAAGTATATCAAGGCAACATAAAGAATATTGCTACATCAAAGGTCATTATCAATCTTTTAAAAACAAAATACAGAAGTTTATGGATGGCATTACATATACCGTTTTGTCATGTTGGTACTGTACATTATACAGTCTTGCGTCAGGATGTTAGAAGGAAAAAAACCCATGAGGCAGCTTCTCTGCTCAAAACTGAGCAATCCTAAAGTAATCTGAGGGAGTTCCTTCTTTGTAGAATTTTTACTTTGGTCACGTAACTTTATAACTTACATAATAATATTGCCCTTTCAATAATTAGTAGAACTCAGGTTTTTAATAATACTTGTTTTCTTTCCTTACATAGGGAATGAAGGCTATAAAACACTTTGAAAGAAAAGCATGCTATGGTGCATTGTACAAATTGTCATAGTTGCTTGTTGCTTTTATAACCTATATAAATAATCTAATAGAGCAAATAATGGAAAAGAAGGATGTATGTAAATTGACCTACAGCATACCTTTGCCTTCATGGAGTGAAGCATTGTTATTGCTATTGCTAGTGGATGTTCTGCCACTATCAAGGCTGGATGGTCTGGAAGCTAAATGTAAAATCAGGAGACAGCATGATGAACAAAATTTTAGCAGATGACACAGTACCCTTACATTCTGATCACAGAATGCTCAGGAATCATGCACTATTTCACAGGCTGAGCATGCCCATTGTCAACAAAGTGGTTTCTTACAGATCAGAAAGCGAAGGGATTTCCAGGCAGTCCAAGAGGACACTTTAGAAAAGGGCACTACAGGAATAGTAAGGTACAAGGGAGAGGAAAAGAGAAATATAGTGTACATTTAGAATAGAAACTAACTGGTTAGTGTGAAACCAGGATGGGCATGCAGAAAGCTGCTCATGATTAGGTCACTTACAACAGATTTGACAAGGAACCTTGCACATTGTTGAAATGCCACGAACAGGAGGAGCAAGAGCATCTGCACAAATAATGTCCTGTACTCCTATCCAATACAAGGGAAATGCACTGTTAACATCTTCTAAAAGCTTTGTTGCCCACACTAATTTAAAACGTTTAAACTAAAACCCTGACCTCTAAATAATCTATTACAGCTTTCACTTCATCACTTCGGTTGAAGGAACATACAATTATTTAATAGAATGCAGTAGGTGACAAATTTAGGTTTCATGTAATAGTAACTATTGAAAAATCAGGACAGATTTGGGTTAGTTTTTGTTTTGTTTTTTATGATTGACATTTTAGTTTCTTTTATTCTACTACTAACTCCAAATACATTTTTTAAAGGGAAAAGGTTTTGATCCTGTTCAGATGCACTTCATAGATACTTTCTACTAGAGATAGAGAACATCTGAAGTAGCAGCTAAGAAAGAATAGTCTGAAGAAATGGTACTATACATTCACAAGATATGCAGATCACAGAAAGCATGCTCACTTGTAACAACACCATTCACTTGTTTTTTGCAAACTTTGTAACATTCACGTAAAAGATCCTAAAACTGTTTAATTAAGGTTCACATCTTACCATGAACTCTGGATCCTGTACTAGAATCATCGCTAATACCTTGTGGACTTACATCTTCAAAGGATGTAGTATCTATATGCAAGAGACATAAATGAAGATGCAAAATAAAAAAATAAAAGAAAAAAAAAGAAAAAAAAAACCTGAAATACTTATGTGAAAAACATGGTAAAATATTTTTTTAAACCAATCCATTTTTATTTAGGTATCATTCCGTAGGAAAAGTCCTGAAACATTTACAACTGCAGTTATTACATCTCTTCATCATCTTAGGACTGCAACTCCATTATTAAGATTGCTTTTTACCAAAAAACTTAAACAAACACAAGCAAAACTATTATTTATATGAAATTGCCATTACATATAGTCACATCACAGTGCAAAACGCTTCTACCTATACCTTTATTATTTAGCAACTGCTTGGATCTGAAGCCTGTGGAAGAGTTGACAGTTGCAAGGTTGATAGCTGTAGTAGAGAAGGCCATAGCTCCCAATTCTTTCCTCCTTTTACCAGTAGATATATCATCAGGACCCTCCAGATGTTCAGAACTACCTGTCCATTGTCCTCCTGCTAGGACCATGGACTGCACCAGGTCATTCATGGCTGGGATGCAAATGAAAGCAAATGATCAGCATGGTCAATGTATTTGCTTTGGTTCTTATTTTGTATTGCAAAATGTTTGATAGTTTTCTAAGCATTAAAAGCGCATTGAATACTGGAATATATAAATACAAGATCATCTGTGTTATGACATGCAGTCAGCTCAATGCATGAGAAGTGCTGTGAGTCAGAGACTTCTTTCAGCTCAGTATGGTTCTTAAAACTGACTTCATTAGGTATAATCGCCATGCTTGTGCTGCAGTGATGTGTTAGAAGCCTTGATATAACATAGGAAATGATACAATGGGATGAATAAGGATAAAATGGGAAAAGGTGCTAATACAATACAACACCAACAACGACACGGGATCCTTGTGCAGTGCAGGTTACTGCAGGGATACTGTATTTTATGTAGCAACAAATAAAGGATCTGAAAAAGATGATATCTGATGATATTCAGAGAACTAGAGAAAACTGTCCACCCCTCATTAAAAAGTAAATTAATAAATGCAACATTTTGGCAACAACTGATAAATACTTGAAGAGTGACAGACCACCATACAGCCTTGCACTACTTCCTACACCTTCTTTAAACAAAAAAAAATTACAGTGATATCTTCACAAGAGGCTTATGAGATGTGTAATTTGGAACCATTTAGGTCAAGACAGTGCACTGTAAATTTATATACACATAGAGACATGTGTATATAGACAACTATGTAGACAAATACAGGCAATTGCAATGCACTGAATATATATATGTATATGTGTGCTTGTGTGTGCCAACATATGGGTGTGTGTCTGCATGTGTGCACATTTGCACATATATAAAGTATTCAGTGCCAAGGTTTAAAAAAAAAAAAAAAAAAAAAGAGAGAAAAAGCTCCAGCTCCTTGTATTGTAGCAGGACTTGCACATCGCAAAATAGGAGGAAAAATACAGCGCAGTCCAGGGAGAGGTTAGTGAAAAATTAGTAATGGAAGCCAGTGTAGCCATTTAAAAGAAGCTGAACTGTCATTAAGTCTTACACATGGAGCGACGGTAGAAGGCCTTCATTTTGTCTTTTTCCTTCGGTCTGTTCCTCAAAAAGGGCAGTCTTTTCAGTGCAACCACTTTTATGTCATAGCATGAGGAAAAACGGAAACAGGGAAATGAAAGAAAAAAAGGGAGAAGAACAGATGGAAGTTAAATGTTGAAACTAAGGACAGAAATGAATGTCTGAGCTTAAGCTATATATGCTATGCTAAAAGCTATCATTCTCATGCTTCTGTGTGACAATGAAATATGAAAACTACATTATGAAAACTTTAATATACTCAGAAATGCACCAAAAATAATGGTGAAGAGTATAATACAGTCTGGAAGTTCTAACTGCCAAGCTCTTGAAGAAGAAAAAAAAAGTCACTTCTTTGAGATAATTATAGAAATTGATGATCATATAGCTTTTAATGTGAGAAGGAACATTTCTTGAACATAAAATGTCACACACACAAAAAAAATGCTTAAAATGAAAGTGACTAAGTAATTCTACCTTAAAATATGTTCACGTCATCATGTTTTGAGGTTTAATCACATTTTAATACTTTGCCCTGTATCTCTACTAGGACACAGTCTATTATTAGACTTAATTTGTTACGTTTTTGGTGCTCATTACTAATTAGGGTCCTCTGCTGTCTTGTAGAAGAATTACATGGATTTTAGGTTCAATCTGTTTGTGTGCAGTGACTTTAATATTTTTTTAGATGATCCAATTTCAAATCTGTAGTAAGAAAAATAAAATAAACCTCTCTTGGCTGAAATGGTATACATCAATTTTTTTAGCTGAAAAATTACCAAAGATTAAAATATTCATCAAAAGAAAATTCAGGTATGGGTGTTGCTATAACATCTGTTGAAGGCAAAGAGAAAATTAAGATGCATAATACTGAAAAATTGAGTTAAAATTACAAATAGTATTAAAAGGTAAAGGAGGGGGGAATTACAAGTTAATCTTGTCCTTAGATTCAGCTATTTTGGATTAGTAACTGATGACTGGCAGACACCTGCACTTTGAGACATCAGATAATCATCAGCTGACTGCCAAGCATCCAGAAGCCACATGCAAACAATTGCCATGTAAAGATTCAGAAAGAAATGCACCAGGAAATTCCTCAAAAGTTCTTGTTTATGCAGATATGAAAGCAATATAGTCCCATCTGTCAGCCCAGTATCTGCATATTTCATTTCTCTGAAATCACTTTTGGGACACATGCTTTGTCATTTGCCTTAGTTTTCAGATTGTTATACAGCAGTTTCTAACTTACACAGCATATATATATATATAAAAGCATTTACGAGTGCACATGAACCATCCTGAAAGAGAAGGAAATCTCCCTTGCATTATATTGTTCTGTGCTAATATCTAGAGTAAGTAGTTTACACCACATTTTACAACTTCCAATGAACCCATGATTGACACAGCTACAGACATCCAGAAGTTTTCACAGTTGAAGAATGTAACTGCCTTAACTTGAGAAGGACAGTAAACACCCTCCTTTGTCAGGTAATTACACTGTGAGGGTGTAAGAACAGGGAGAAGCAAGGGCACATGTGCTATCTTTGTAAGGTAGGAGTACACCAAGTACAACTTCACCTTTGAATGATTTGCTTGCTATACAGATTTTTAAAATTATGTACTTTGAAATAACCTTTTTTTTCCCCCCAGATCAATAACGCCTTCCTCCTATTGCAGATCTTCAAGAAATAAGCCAAAACCAACATAAACATAGATGAGGACCAGCTCACAAAAAAGCAGAGGCTGGTAAAAGTCCAATAAAAGAGACATGAATGGTGTGTACCTAATTGCATGTAACAGTACATAGCTTTGAATAGCTCCCTGTTAAGGAACATGAGACAGCATCTAACTAGTCTTCCAACAAGTTAAGTAACAGTTTTAGCACTGATGTCGCCCGACTGAAGATGTGATTCTGTTCTCTTTTCTACTTTCTATTGCAACATCTGTTTGCAACTTTATAGACAAAATATCTGATTCTTCTTAATTACCTAAGTGCACCTAAATCTTATTAAAAAGTAACTACAGGATGTTTAAGAATGACTTGAGTCATGCAGGCCTCTCAGCTATGGTACCAAACAGAGTACTCCACTGCAGCTACCTGTCTGTCAGTAAAATTAAATCATCTTAAGAGAAGGAATTACATAAACAATTTCTGCAGAGATTATAGCTGAACAAATGTTCTGCCAAAAACAGTGAAATAACAAGGCTACATAAAGGAACAAATCAGACACTATGAAGTTTGGCTTATGCAGCTTTAGCTCTTTACACCTTTATTCCAACAGACATTAAAGATAGGATGGCAGGAGGACTATTTTGGGCTCAGTACTCATCTACTCACAGAACCCTAGTTCATTAATGTTTCTTTCTCTTTTCAGTATTCATGAAGGTGTTCTTGCTTTCTAAGCTGAGAATGAATTATGAGTTCTGCTGAATTCCTTCACTGATGAGGAAATCTATTTTGTAGTATTCCTGTTGTTTGCCAAAAATATTCCAGGGACTTCTGTATAGATATAGTCTTAAAATCCTCAAAATGCTCTGTTCACACAAGAAAATGTTAGGAAGACATCTTCTAAATATTTTGGCAGCAGAAAATTATTTGAACATACTACCTTTACTTCTGTGATATTATGATTGTCTGCTACTGGTAGTACTATTTAAAGATGATAACTATTTAAATTCAGGCTTACTAATAGCCTGAATTCCTGAACTCAAATGACTGAAGTGGAAGCTAGCAACAGGAATCAGTTTTCCTCTGAAGAAAAAAAAAAATTTAAAAAAAATCTACTTGCCTGCCTTGGGTTTTCTATGTGAAAGCTTGTCCCTTCTGTGATCAAAGGCTGTGCACAAAGCAGATGTCAGATCTGTGATACTCACCTGAGTCAACCACTGAACATGGATATGAAAAGCAAAGGTTAACCTCTGCAGACAGAGGAGTACACAGTAACCACACTACCTGCAGCATCTAACTTGTGCTACACACATAAATATCCATACCAGCACTTCCTTGTTTCCAGAGAGCCTATGGAATCAGACAAGCACTCTGTGAGATCTCGGGTACCTCTGCAGAACAGGGTAATCTGATTTCTGCAGTAACATCACCTGTCTTTCCAAGATTGTAAGTGTCTTGAAAACACATGCATGACAAAGTATCAGGTATTAGAAAAAGAGTCTCCCATCACCACTTTCAAAGACAAAGAGAGTATATTTATTGGTAAGAGCAGCAGGGGAATTCCTTTTGGAATTAGTATCCCCTCTTGCATTCTCTGTTAAGGAATATGGGATAGGAAACCTATACAGCTCAAAGTTCATTCCATGTCAGATGCTCTGTGCTCCAGCTCGTAGGAACACCACCAATTTATGTCAGTGCCTGCAATTTGAGGGATGGAAGCTGCCTTCTCTTGTCTTCTGAAGGACACAGGACATTTCACTTTTACCCTCTAAAAGCATGCAGGTGGTCAGTGTGGAACAGAACCTGTCTCTTTCTGTAGCCTAAGCTTCCTTCAACCATTGTGGAAAGCTATAACATCTGAGCATTTGCACAGACAGGCATCAGCTCAGTTCTTGTAGCTTCTTCCAGTGAAAGCCACCACTGACAAGCCACTCATTACAGAAAAGAAATGGGACAAAGTATTTTGACATTAAGGATTTACTGTCATTCTAAAAGCAGAAGGAATGGTCTTTAGAGCATGTACCATCACCAGTAATCTCACACTGAGATGGTTCCTTAACTTCATGAGACACAAACTGTCTCAGTAAGATTGTCAGCATTGAACTGTCACATATCTAAACTCCAAAAAAACCATCTGTTTCCACAGTGACATGTAATGGAAGAAGGTTAGGATCCAGAATTAGATCAGGCCTTCCAGTTCATGGATAAATACACTGGGGTTAAGTGAAACATGAACAAGGTCTGTGGAGTAGAAAAATTAATGAAGTCTGAACAATTTCAAACCCCTTTTGAGGATTAGCCACTGTAACTTCAACCTTGGCTCCACAAGGAGTGTAACTGCACACTACAAGGTCCCAAGTATCATGCAAAGGAAACTGTCACAGAAAAGAGCTTTCAGAACATGAAATCGTTGACTCAGATGCAAATGGTCTGAACCAAAGCATGCATGCTCTTGACTAAAACTAATACAGCCACACTGTAGTCACTCCTGAACTCCACCAGACTTCCAGTTTACATGTAAAAGCAGCAGTTGCTTTTTCTTAACATTCAAAAGTACCTATTTTGAACCTAACAGACCCTTATACTGAAAAATGCTGTTTCCCAAATGGATAAGTTGGCAAGTAAAATGACAAAACATACCCTCAAATTTACTGTTTTCTTCAGTTATTAAAAAAGTACAAATCTGATTTTAACTTTGACTAACCTTCTGCAAGAAGCACAGAAGAAAACAGCAGATCATAATGGCTGTAATAATTTCTAACAGGAAATTCATAGCTGGCACAAAGCCCAGAATATTGATCTGCTGTCATTTGAAACTCAAAACACTGAATTTAAAATCGTACTTCAAATACTTTAAGTGAATTTTAATACCTTATATTCTGATGCTTTTCCACGCACAGCCAAAATGCTTTGGGTACATAATTTAAAAAATTAAATCACTACATCCTGATAACTCGGCTGTAAGATTGTCTCTTGAGTTGTGTGAAATTGGACAGTTTGATCCATGTTAACAGTGAATAACAAAAAATACAGGTTCATAAAGTTGATGCTGCATAGAATCTGGCCTTTTACATTGTGGACATCCTAACACGACTGCTGTCAGGCTCCTTTAGCGTTACTAAATTATGTATGAATGTTCAGTCTCTCCACACCTCTAACTCTTCTCAGTCTTGCTCTCAGTCACTTTCATCTTGAGGATCAATAACAATTATCTTTTTAATGTTATATCTCTAAGTTTACTCTTCATGTGGGACATTCAAGTATTATCAGCATTCACTGTTGGTTTTACCGAATGCTGGAAGAACACCTTCAGACATCTTTTTAGCAACTAAGGGATGCTTGCACAGCCACAGCTAAGAAAGCACTTTCAGGAAAGGGAGAAGGATTCATGCTGGGATGAGGAAGAAACAAAAAAAGTACACTAGGCATCTGACAGCCTGTTCAAACTTCTGCTTACCTGACCCAGTAGCAGTGGGTCACTGTGTCCAAGCACCATAAATGTTTTAACACTTACATTTAGTGCTACTGAAATGCTAGAAACTTGCTCTTGAAAGTCCTCAAGAAGACAGTATAAATCGGCCAGTAATAAATTAATTCAGACTTAATTCTTAAAGACTTAAAAAAAAAAAATTTTAAATTCCCCCAAAATACATAGCTTCTTCCAGCACCTCTTAATTTGTAATCACTTGGACAAGAATTATTAAACGAAAGTGGTATTTCGTAGTACTCACTGCTACTTTTTTTGGTCCCTAAAGTCTGGCCATCTTCCAGAGAGTTTGAGCCCACAGAAGAACTATCTTGACTGTCCTGGTGGGGCAGTTGAAGAAATCCTTCACTGGATTCTGAGCGAGTAGGTGTAAGTGTCACAGACTTCAAACGTTCACGATTAACATCCTTTTTAGATTTTATCAGCTTCCTCATTTTCAGAGTAATCCAGTTACCCCGCCTGTTATCAAGAATACAGTACATTAATTACATTTATAATACATTACTTGTGCCTTCAGACTTCTAGTTTGTGTGTAATAACACAGATGTGATTGTGCTCCCCCCATTTCTAATGAAAGGTCAATTTTCAGATAGAATGAAACAGGTAGGTCATGCTTTAGATCTCTATTTTTAAACCATGTTCATCAGTACCTTCTTGGTGGAGATGGTTCATAAAATTTATACTGATCCATTATCTTCTCCTCCAATTTCTCTTTCTGTCGCCTTAATTCATTTAGCTTGTCACTGTAAACAGAAAATGAACAGTAATGTATGCTTCAAAAATGTATAATGCGAGGAACATGCTTCTTTGGAGATCTGTTGTCTGAGAGATGTCATTTTTCATGAGCAATTATTATCTAACACTTGGTTCTTATTGAAAAAAAACATGAGAGAGACAGCAAAGAAGCAGTCTTTTATGTTTCATATAAAATGGAAAAAAATCCATGACTATATTACATAGTAGAATTTTCTCCTTTTAAAAACTCTATTAATAGAGTGCAGATAAGCTCTAACAGAATCATTCAGATAAACATTTTCTCTTATCTCAAAATCACTAAAAAATGTTTACAAACAAACCTAGGAACTTTACCTGTAGTAGAGTAAGTACCATTTCTATCCTTCAACTGTATCACCCATAATTAACAAAGTTAAACTGATCCTTTAGAACTAAAAATGTTTCTAAATTTGAATTATCTTCTTTACATATGTAATTTACATTTTTATTTTAAAAAGAAGACGTTGTTAACTTCCCTATACATAAAACAGAAGCTTTTTCTAAAAAATAAAGGTATTAGTGTAACTGTCCTAATCACAGTAATTGGATTGTTTTAAAAACTCACATGTACTGCCTTTGCTCTACATGGAAGAGATCCTTGCTTTCCATATTCTGCTCAAGTAATGTTCTATTCTGTAGCATTAATGTCTGAATTTGATCTAGTAGATGTCTGTTTTCCTCCTCCAGATTTCCTTTAAGCTGGCTAAGCAGCTGTTAAAATATATGAAATGGTACACGCATATAGATATGAGAATATTACACAGATAATGAGATTATTAAAAAAAAAAAAAGGTCTACAAAGGATTCTGATAGTCAATTCAAACAGAAAACTTAACTAAATCATGACTCAATCGATAAAAGCCTCTTTGATGCTTTATAAAACTTCAAACAATTTACCTAACGTGAGCCTGTACAACAGGCAAGTTTGTTGTCTTCAGATATACTTCATTATCTATAAACCAAATGACTGGTTCTCAGGCACTTCATATGATGTTAGGAATCTTCAAATACTTATAGATAATACTAATATACATAAATATTGTATTAGTCATGAAAAAAGAGCATAATTCTCACATACCTCACATTGATTATTTAGTTTTGTTGATGTAATATCCAGTTGTTGGTACTGTTCTTTGAGTTTAGAAAACTCAGCTTCTAGTCGTGTTTGCTCTAGTTTGGAACTGTTCAATAACGTTTTCAAATTCTTATGATCAGTTTGGAGAACTTCGTTCTCTCTCAGGAGCTGACTGTATGTATGAGTAAGCCTGGAACGAAAAGACACCATAAAAGAACACATGCAGAAGGAAATCTATTCATGACTCACATTCCTGATGAAATACAAATTGCCAAGGCTCCATACTACTCCACAGAACACGCAAATATGTCTTAGTATCACGTACTGTAGGGAAACCACCTCGCTTTAATTTTTGCAAGAATGCATTCTGCTTTTCAACACACAGTCTGGGTTCTCCATGTTTGAAAATTAAGCAGGCCTTCCAAATGAAGACATCAGAATAAGTTTTAAGATGCCATTTTTCAAAATACAAGAATTTACGTAACGGCTAGAATTTCTCACAAACGCAAAACAGTAAGTAAATAGGAATAATCCAAACTTTGGCAACTGTGAAGGATGTGTATATTGATTCCTGGACACCCTGCCACATCCCTTTCAAAAAAAAAAAAAAACCTCCAGTTCCTAAAGTCCTCTTCTTCCAAAGATAGGAGGCATTTACTTGTGAGCCTCTCTGACATGTGAACAAATCTTCATGTGTCTTCTTGAGGGTAGAAGTACCATGATATGTAAATTCTGCTACTAAACCAAACTACTTACAGCAAGCTGAGGTCAGCTGCAAGAGACAAAAGTAGGGCTTTGTCACCTGCTGCACAACTTCTACACCTGCTGGCACTAATCTCAGTTTAACTTGTCCCTCTCGTGCAGAGCTGCTTGCTCCCTCTACAGCTCACAAGCGTGCTGCACAGTGCCAAAGAGGAAATTCAGTATACTCAGGATATAATTCTTTCTTGTGGTTTGAGTTGGGAATTTTTTCCCCCCTTTTTTTATTCCACTGTTCAGTTTTTCTATAACAGTCATATCACAGACTAACAGAGTGGGGTTGCTATAAGGTATGGATCATAATCCTGTGTGTCTCATAGCATCCTGACCTGGATCAGCAATGGTGTGGCCAGCAGGAGTAGGGAGATTCCAAACTCATTGTTCCAAACTTGGCCATTGTTCTGGGTAACCTGCTGTGCTGTCCCTGCTTTAGCAAGGGGTTGGATTGGATGATCTGCCCCTGTGCATGGCAGTCCTTGAGGACTGTGTGCAGCTCTGGGCCCTCACTGCCAGAGAGACATTGAGGGGCTGGAGCTGGCCCAGAGGAGAATGATGAGACTGGGGAAGTCTGGAGGTGAAGGCTGATGAGGAGAGGCTGAGGGAGCTGGTAGTGTTCAGCCTGGAGAAGAGATTTGGAGCGGACCTCTCTACAACTACCTGAAAGGAAGATGAGTCAGGTGGGTGTTAGGCTCTGCTCCCAGGCAACTTGTGCCAAGATGAGAGGGCATAGCCTGGAGTTGTGCTAGAGAAGTTTTAGGCTGGATGTTAGGAAGCAATTCCTAATGGAAAGGGTCATTAGACACTGGGATGGACTGCTCAAGGGGGTGGTAGTAGGTGATAGGCTGAGCAATCTCAGAGGTCTATTCCAGGCTCAATAATTCTGTGACTCTGTGAAATGCAGCAACAGGGATTAAGAAATGTAAAGGGGAACAATACCTAGACTGCAGTGGGAACTCTGCTCCTAGTACAGATATCAAACATCTGCTTTACCTTTCATTTTCATTATGAAGCTTTTTACACTCTGCCGCTACAGATTCATGTTTTTGATTCTGCTGCAGCATTTTCTCCTGTTCGATCTTGAGCACTTTCTCCAACTCTTCCAGCTGCACTTTCTGTTTCAGTAGCTGATTGTACCTGCAAACAAAACTGATTCTTAAGGTTTTATGGAATGACAACAAAACACATTATTTTTTAAACAGTAATCTTAACTATAACATTAAGATCTTAAAAATTGCTAAGAAATACTAATGTCATCCATACCAATCACACAAGATTTTTGCTTTTTACTCAGACTAATTTTAGTCATGGATATGAGTATTTACCTATCTTCTAAGTCTTTATGCTCCACCTCCAGATTTTTGTGTGCAGACTTTAGGTTTCCATGTTTAGCAATGAGAGATTCGTACTCGGAAGCCTGGCGTTCATGCAGCTGTTCCAGTTTTTCATGGTCTTTGAGAAGGGAATCATATAATGATTTTAAGTCCTCACGTTCCTTGAGCATACCTTCATTTTCGTTTTCTAAAGCAGACTGCTGGATCAACAGCTGGGCATTCTGATTCATAAGAGATGTGCTTTGAGAATTGAGGGTGGAATTTTCAACCTGCAGTCAAACATTTGAAAAGAGCTACAAATTAATTTCATAGCCTAGATGATTTTATTTATCTCTTTCTATTGAAAGACTTCTTGAGCATAACCCTTGGCATCTTAGCAACCTTCTAGCCATTTCACTATCTGACAACCTTTAATGGGAATACTTTTTTCTTATTTCCCAGTAAACAATTCTAAATGAAAATACTCAAGGATTATTTTTATAGCACTATTTTAACAAAGCACTTAAAATATGTTTAAATTGATGGAGGGAAAGAAGGGCAAAGAATCACTTTAACAGATATTTGAAGTAAATAATAAAGTGATGTCTAGACAAGAAGTGCATTTTCCTCTCAACAGCTCTAGCATCAAAATATTTCAGAGAAATGGGTTGACTGTAATGTGGCTTTTGTCATAGGAACATCTGTGATGTGACTAAAGGAATGTTCATTTCAGCAGATTTTTATTTTAATCTTTATTGCACAGAATCTCTAGGGTCACCATAAAAATTGTTTGTACCCATGTAACATTTACAATGAGACTTCAACCAGTGGTATCCATCCATTATCTAGAGAGAAAGGGAAATATAAATAATAGCACATGGAAGGAGCTACTCATATTCTGTTTTATAGAGGAACTGCCATTCACAGTTCTCTTCTGACAACAATAATGTCTCTTGATCACTTTATGCATACGTGGTGAGTTCTGGCGGAAAGTATTCTTGCAGAAGAGTGCAATTTCTCCAACAAGTATGTCTTAACAGTATTAATGGCTATTCATACATTAAAGCCTCCAGTATTAGGTTTAAAAAACCAAAACTTCAACCATTTTGCTTTCCCTTAAAGACACTTTAAAGAACTTTCAATACCCAATGTGCTATCCCTTGACCTATGCAAGCAAGTTTCTTTCTCTCTCCTATTCAAGAGAAGAAGAGTAAGAACTGAGGCTTCTAATACCCTCAGGGTATCTAAGAAAAAAAAAACAAAACACCACACCACCACCCAAAAAACTATCACTGCAGTCCACGCTGTTACTAAGAAACAAATCCCTTTCTGTTGGAACTGTAGCATTCTTTGTTACAGATGAGAAAGCTGAACCTTTCAGTGGAAATGAAGTAACGTCTGATGGCAAGTGTATGCTGTGAAACTTCCCAGCCTGAATTCCAAGTTTCATTTCGTTCAGAAGTTCAAGTTGTCCTTTTAAGACATCTTTTTCCTTGCATGTTTCTTTATAGGTATTGTAAAAAATACCTGTTGCCCAAGAACAGTTTTGATATAGTCCATGTACAGCAGCTTAGTTTGCACTTAATCACTCTTATTTTCATGGATGAATTTCACCTTTCAATTTTGCTTTAGACCTTGTGGGGAGTTGTTTTGCAACTTGCCCCAAGCTATGAAGCAAAACAGCTGAATTCTCAAGGAAAGAGAACTCCCTTTCTCAGTCTGATGGGTATGTTATTCAGTCATACTTGACCACAGGGGGAAAAAAGGGAGGGGGAAAAAAAAAAAAAAATCAAACCACATTGCTTGGTGAAGTTCATAGAAAAAACCCCAAACCATTATAAAAAAGGCAGAAAACACCTCATCTTCTCAATTCACTAACTAAATACTTTCAAGTACCTACAGTCAATTTATTCTCCAGGTTTCAGATAGGATATTGGTGTGTAGTTCATGAGGCAAATAAAACTACACAGGTATTTCTTAATGTTTTTTGACAAGAGATGTTACAATACACTCAATAGTTCTGAATCCCAAGGATATATCCACATCTGTTTAAAATGGTGTATTTCCATGCCCACATCCACTGATTTTTAAAGCCTAGATGAGACACAGCATGTGCAAAAATGTTCTGTTTTGTTCACAGGCTTGCAGCCACAAAAGGGAGTACTGTGCACTGATTAGGTTTCAGTGTGGTAGATCCAAAGTGCATCTGCAGTATAAGTGTGTTCGCCTTTCCAGAAAGGAGCAGGAAAAGAACTTGAGGTAGTGACAAAAACATTGTTTAGTTGTTTAAAGACTCTTTCACTCTCATTTCTATTCACCCTCCATCATTTTATTGGTTGCTATTTCTCCAGAATTGTGGACTTTGTATTCCCTCTTAAGATAACTTTAACTTTTAGAGTTCCAGAAAGTGTCTGATCCATTAATATTTCATTTATCAGAAAAAAAAAAAAAAAGGAAGTTTTAATTAACAGTTGAATTATGAAGAGCAGAACTTTGGCCATAAGATCTCTGTAGGCAACCAGTTTTCTAGTTCCTATGGCAACAAATTGCCTTTTTCAACTCTAAATTATCTGAATTTGATCCTCCCATATATAAGTAGTTTTCAAAAGGTTTTTTTTCCCCCAAGTCTTCCGTATATCTGGATCACATCAGGATTTTCTTCTTAGGTATGGCTTTTACTTTTTTTGTTTTTAACTCCCTTTACAAAAATAGACAAAATACTAAATTTACTAGAATCTCTTTAGACACACTAGTTCCTTGACCTATTTTAGACATCAGAAGACTTGTTAAGAGAATATACTCTTCTCCTAAGTAGGAGAATTTAAACTGGGCAAACATTAAGGATTAAAATCAACTTCTTCAAATGTTATTTTTGATTAGCAAACAGAATACTA
This sequence comes from Psilopogon haemacephalus, assembly GCA_013396835.1. NCBI lineage: Eukaryota > Metazoa > Chordata > Aves > Piciformes > Megalaimidae > Psilopogon > Psilopogon haemacephalus. Next base: position 220,363 of record VWZI01007895.1, read on the forward strand.
TCTTGGTGCAAATTCCTTTCTCTTCCATGCCTGTACCAGAAGTGAAGCATGACTTGCAATACCTGATTGCCATTAGCTTTAAAGCTTTCTTTTTGAAAGCAAAATAGGAAAATATTACCTGCAGCTTGGCATTTTGAGTTTGTAGAGTTGTATTTTGTTCTTGTAGAGACACAGTCTGTCTCTGAAGTGCAAGAATCTGAGCCTGCAGATTGTTATTCTGTGTCTCAAGTTGTTTCAATTGTGTCTTCAGGGCTTGTTTCTCCGCCTGCAGTGTAGCATTCTTGGAATGTTTAAAACAAAAACAAAAAAGAGAAGTGGAGTTCACAGCTGTTTACTGAACTTCGAGACAAATCTCTGTTTCTCAAAAACGAACAAAGCCGTGTGACTCCATGGAGATTGTTACAGAGTCGAAGTCACCTTATACAATAAAGTAGCACACAGTAAATTAGCACTGCAGGTTGAGACTAAGGAAATGGGTAACTAATATTGTACCTATGGAGAAACAGTAGAGAAATATCCATGACTTGTAAGTAAGGATTATGTAACAGGGATTTAAGAGAGAACTGGGGAATCAAAAGTGTTTCCACACTTTCTTTTAAATGCTGATCAAGTGCTTTAAAGCTCCTGTCAGAGTGGAATCCAGCTGCTTTGACAAACTATATTTACTTCAGATTCTGCTGAGTACATAAACTAGGTGACAAACCGCATACTTCCTTACAATACTCTCATTCATGTTACGGAAATGGCTCACAACAATTAATTAGAATAATATAAAAAACACTTCTTACATTCCTTTCCACTTCAATTAATCTATCTTTAACTTTCAGTAATTCTCTTGTAGTTTCCTGATTTTCCTTCTCCCACTTATTAACAGATTGATTATCTTCACTTCTTGGAGGAGAATTCTGAACCATCCTTTCCTCTTCTTGTCTTTGCTTGAGAGCTTCATAGTTCTTTTTCACCTGAAATTATTTAGACAACTTACACAGAATTTTCTATTTTCTACATCATAATTTATTACGTGACAATACTACTCTTCAAAGAACAGAAATCTGCTTCCTGCATATGTTTGGGGACATGATGCACAAATAACCTATGAATAGGGATAGCTTACTCCTAACAAACACTAGTCTAACAGCAATAGGTCTGTATTTTCTATTTCAGTGTTTTCAACTGTATACCCCAAATGTTATAAAAAATTTCTACCACCAAGGAGATTTTCTTTTTTTAACCCATACACTCAGGCTCTTCAAGGCAGATCAGAAAATGTTACCTGAGAATGCCTACTTTTGGCATTCCAAATCAACTTCACATTTTTTATCCACCTGACATATTCAGTGACCAATGAATAAACTCCACCACCTTTTATGTGATTTTAACATTGAGTCTCCATTACCACAGTCACACCTTAGTTTCACTTCACATTACCCCACCAATGCCCATCTTTTGCTGTCTGATCAAAAGGTCAAGTGCAGAAATAACAACAACTGGTACAGAGTATTTAATGTTAAACAAACAAACAAAACCCCCAGTCATTCTCCTTACTGTTTTCAGTTCCTGACGGAGTTGCTGGTTTAAATTACTTGATTCTTCTAAGCGAGCCTCCAAAGCAGCAATTTTTTCTTCTTTTATTTCAAGGGACTTCTTAAGTGTGGATTCTAATTTTGACTCCAGGAGCTTATACCTACTGGTCAATACACACAAAAAAAGCCGTATTTAAAAAAAAATATGGGAGGCATTAAAATTGTTAAGTGTTCTGATACAGCAGACTCATAGCTACATTCAAAAATGCTTGAATGCTGACTATTCAGAAGCATAAGGATGCCTCAATTTTAATGTCAACACCTATGTCTAGAACAAACAGAAAATGGCAGTCAAAAACACTTTTGAACCCTTCCTTCATTTAAAGCACAAGCCACATTCAACGACACCAGTAGAGTGCTGGCTTTATATGGATCATTAGCATGTGTGTGATGACAGCACTCTTCCTTCCGGCTCCCCTCCAGTGAATCCAGTGGGGATCTGAACTAAATTAGAATGTGAAGTATTTGTAGAGCAAAATTTTCATCAATTCCCATTTCCTGCCAGTTCACAAAGAGAAGGCACTAGGGAAGGAGGAGGAACACACTACATTGCAGGTGGGTACTAATTTGAAGTATGAATGTGCAAATTGCTCACTCAGCCCAGCTGCTGATATTTTAAGCCTGTTACCATTCCTGATGTGTAAAGCTTCCATTTTATACAACATAGCAGGACCCTTAAAAAACCCAAACCACAGGTCTGGGAAAGAAGTGGTCAAATTTAGAATATGTTAAATCAGAACAGTACGTCCTTTTTAGGTAATATTGAAAACCACACTCATTACAGACTTTTTAAGCAGTTCAGACACTATATATAAGCGCACAGAACCCGGAAAACATTCCAATTCTCCCCATAGGAGGAAAAAAACAAACCAATCTTGACTGAAGACTGACTATCAGTTTAGTGAATATATTGCAAGAGACTCCTGAATGGACAACAGCATTAGATCGAGTCAGGAACTGGAGCAGAAGACCAATGGCAAGAGAATTAATAAGTAGAAAGTTGTCCAGTATCATCATGCAGCAAGATAAAAATCTTTGATTTTAAGGTATGACAAGAAATGCTTGAGGACTTAAGAAATGGTAGGCAGTCCATGAGAAGTAGAATAGATAGCATTTCATCTTCTTGCTCTGAAGCACATATTCAGCTACAAATAAGAATTTCTTAGAAAAAAGTTTTAGTAAAATTACACAATTAAATAGAAAACAAGGAAGGAAAAACATAATAACAGCGACAATCTCCAGCTAACACCTAATGATTAAGAGTTGGGGATTTCATATTGACTCCGTTGAAATCTACAGATCTTTTCTCTAAAGACAACAGCCATCGAAAAGGCAACAGAAAACAATTTAGCAGACACGGTCAACTCAGATGTCGGAAAGAAGACTGAAGTGCTATCAAAATGTTCAACAATAAAATACAAACAGAAAGACAGACTAAAAATACACTGAGTGGTAATTTTGGTCATCATGAAGCTAGCTTTCTAAAGCCTAATAAAATCATTGCTAATGCCTTACCTACAAAACAATACACAAGGTATCTCTTAGATTAATTTTTTTAAATTTTCAGAAAGCAGAACAGTGACAGAACAAAATTTCAAACCAGTCAGTTTAAAAACATATATACCCCACTGACAATCATTCAGCTCTATACGACATAGCTAAAAGACAGGTCTGCATTTTGGTTTGAAAAGCAGCTCAGAACAATAGCATAGCCCAAATGCCTTCACATCTAAAACTATTTGTCTGCAAAACCTGAGTACAGAGTTAGGCTTTAAGTAACATTCTGGGTAAGCTTCAAGCTATAATGCTTACTGCACACATCTCACAGATTAGCCTGAATAAACACATCATACTCAGTCTGATAGCTGAGTATCATCTACCACCAAATACCGCACTTGCTTTTGTACTTTCACATGATCTGTGCTGGACATCAAAACCTTTCTAGACAGCTGTTATCTCTTGCTGCAAGGCAATCTGCAAAGAATTAAATAGGAGCTGTTCTCTTCCTGGCTAACTGGGGAGGTCCCACCTAGCTAAGGTGATGCCCATCTACAAGGAGGGTCAAAAGGATGATCCAGGGAAGTAAAGGCCTGTCAGCCTGACCTCAGTGCCAAGAAGGCATATGGAGCAGGTCATCCTGAGGACCGCCAGGCAGTATATACAATAAAACCAGGTGACCAGGCCCAGTCAGCATGGGTTTATGACAGGCAGGTCCTGTCTAACCTGACCTTCTTCTACAATAAGGTAATCTGGCCAGTGGATGAGGGAAGGGCTGTGGACATTGTCTACACAGATTTTAGTAAAGCTGTCTCCCACAGTACTCTGCTTCAGAAACTTACGGCACGTAGCTTGGATAAGTGCACTCTGCACTAAATAAAAAAACTGTCTGGCCAGGCCCAAAGAGTGGTGGTGAATGAAGCCAAATCTGGCTGGCACCTAGCCACTAGTGGTGTCCCCCAGGGTTCAGTATTGAGGCCTGTTCTCTTTAATTTAATTATATGGACGAGGGGATTGAGTACACACTCAGTAAGGTTACAAATGACACCAATATGGGTGGCTGTGTTGATCTCCTAGAGGGTAGGGCACAGGATCCCTAGGCTTTACAACAGGATCCAGACAGGTCAGATCAATGGGCCAAGACTAAGTCTATAAAGTTCAACAAGACCAGGTCCCAGGTCCTGCACTTGGGAAAACTCTACAGTGTTACAGACTTGGGCATGTGTGGTTGGAAAGCTGCAGCTTGGAGACCTGGGGTATTAGTTGATAGTCAACTTAATATGAGTCTGCATTGTGGCCAGGTGGCCAAGAATGCCAATGGCATCCTGGCTTGTATGAGAACACTGTGGTCAGCAGGAACAGGGAGGTCATCATCCCCCTGTACTTAGCAATGGTGAGGCCACACCTCAAGTATTGTGTTCAGTTCTGCACCCTTCACTAATAGGAAATATACTAAGGTGCTGGAGCTTGTCCAGAGAAGGGCAAGGAGGCTCATGAATGGCTTGAAGCACAAGACCTACCACAAGCATTTGAGGGAGCTGGGGTTTTCAGTCTAAAGAAGATGTAGCTGAGAGGAGACCTTATCACTCTCTATGACTTCCAACTCCCCCTGCCATGGCAGGGGAGTTGGAACTAGATGATCCTTGTGGTCCCTTCCAACCCTGACTGATTCTATGACTGCCTGAAAAGAGGCTGAAGAGAGGAGGGGGGCAATCTCTTCTCCTTAATGACAAGTAACAGGACTAGAGAAAATGGCTACAGGCTGTGCCAGTGGAGATTTAGCCTGCATATTAGGAAACATTTCTTTACTGAATGAGTTCTCAAACACTGGAATGCTCTGCCCATGGCACTGGTGGAGTTGCCATCCCCAAGGGTGTTCAAGCACTGTGTGGACCTCACACTTACGGACAATTTACTCTTTAACTCTTCAGTGCTGGTTCAAGGGTTGGACTGGATTATCTTTAAGGTCTCTTCAAGCCAGATATATTCTGTGATTCTGTTATTAAAATCACAAAGTAATCAGCATACTTACAGGAGACCAAATAATGTATTTGTTGCCTAGAAGGCTATAAATGTACATTTAGCGCTTACTGTGCAATATGACATAACAGTACAGCTGAGCAGCACCAAGTTCTAAGATGTCTAACACCAGCAGAAGACATGTGCCAAGTGCATGTCAACCACTATGCAATGCTTGAGCCTGATACCTAGGCTGTGCTCTGAATATGCAATACAAAAAGAGCAAAGCATGTGTACTGATTCCGTGAAAAAGGAACACCTATTACAATAGCAGCAAGGAAAGGTGAAGGGAATGAAAGGAAGATTAACTTATTTCTGTAATCCCCATACACAGCTAACCTGCAAGTAAACGAAGAAGTTAAATGGCTCATGATAGGTGCCAGGAGTACATAAAAAGTTTATTTACAGATTATAATCTAATGAAAGCCAGATGAAACTCTCCATTCCAGAGAAGCATGCAACTCAATTTTCTTCTGCATTATAATCCATAGATCTGATATAAAGTCAGTCAAATGTGAAGTAAACACTAGTGTTATATGGCCCAAAGTCACAACTCAGTGTCACAAACCAACTACCCCATCAGAAGTGAACTCCCAACTTTATAAGTATGAGCACCTGCAGAGGACAAATGCCATTCACTGGAAACTAGAAGCAGACTTACAAATCTTTTCATGTAGTATAACTTGGAAAAACAAACAAAAATCTTTACAGAACAGTATTCTTTTCCTCTCTAGAAGCACTCACTCCAAGCACTTGGAATGTAGAACACGATTTAGAAAAAACATTACTCAGGCTGAACTTTAAGTATTTTTAAGCTTTAACTTAAGTACCGGTTCTTCTTTGTGTGGTATATTCACCCATATTCATGAATATTATGCACTTTATTCTACACAGTAATGCTTAAATCATAAGAAATCACATTGGTCAAAGTTCTGAGGAGCTTTCTTGGCAGAACTAATCTGCAAGATGAGAAAGGCAGATAAAACACACTATTAGAAAACGAGGTAGTAACAGATTCTTGCTGCAGGGTTCTGGCACCACCCCAGCAATGGAGCACTGGCACTAAGAAAAGGAAAATGCAAAAGGGAAAAAAAATGTTGTTTTTTTTTTCACTACAGAAAGCTCACAATCAATCTGCATCTTCATGACCATCCACTGTAGTAGCAGATCATGACAGTAGCATCAGGAAGTAAAGACTGCCTAGACGCCCACATTAGTCTACTTTTCTCCTATCATGATTTACCCTAAATCCCCGCAGGATAAGGCAGAAAACATGCAGTAAAGGAAATAGATGTCAAGACAGCAGCTACTTTGTGTAGTGGCAAGCGTAGTAGAGTGACAGAGCCAGGATGAAGTTTTTGAGATGCTGAAGCATGGGATATTTCCCAGCCTTGTCTAAGTGGGAGTGTAAATAGCTTCCTTTCAGTAGGAAAAATGAGAAGGAAATAGTTGTAAAGAAAGATCAAGACAGTTTAAAGTAACCACTATGTGACAAGAGTTTAGCCATGCAGGAAAAAAAGGAAAAAAACCCATCAAAAACCAACACCAAATCAAACCCTTTTAGCCTATTTTCTATCACTGTTACTGTTCATACTGCTAACCACAACATAAAATATTTTAACTATACATTACCTGCATCTACTGACATACTTAGAAAAAATTCTTAGTAATAAGAAGTGGTAACTCACGTTCACAAAACAGTTCAATGTAAAAGCACATCAGCTATCTTACAAATCACAAAGAATGTCAAGTTCCATTCTGGGTCTATTAATGCTCCTTAAAATCCATATACATAAAGACAGTCTGTAAAACCATTTCATCTTTATGGATAAAAAAGATTTTAATTTCTACACTATCCCATTCTCACCTGTCATCACTGCTCTGTTCATCATGCAAGAGACGCTCCTTGTTTAAGCCTATTTTTTCAAGCTCATGGGCAAGTTTTTCTAGATCATTGTTCATTTGTTGGGTCTTCAATTTTTCATTCACCAAGTCCTTACATGGAAGAAATTACAGTATTATAATTTAAATAAAATAATGTAGTCTTAATTCCAGAAGTGCTGAGGCAAGGCTTTTATCTCTGCATGACTTGAACAACTCGATGCCAACTCTTCCAGTTGCTGGCTTTCGGATATAACAGATAATATGTTTTTAACCAGAACGCAGTAACACTGTAGCTGCTCATTCCCTCTTCTCTGTTAGAGATTCCCTTTCCCAGCAGAAGGGAACAAATAGCCAGAACAAATAGTAATGTGAGGAATCCGAACAACATTAATTTAACAGCTCCATGAATTAAGTGTAATATGGTTCTATTAATTCATTTATTATGTTACATAGATGTTGATTACCCAACACTTGTCTTACTGTAAATAGTAAGGATATGAATAGTATACATATTAAGGCACAAAAATGCAAAATACAAACTCTTTACAAAAAACACAGACATAACTTCTCTACACTACACACAGGCTAATTTCTGCTTACCTCTCTTAAAGTGACCAGTGTTTTCTTATCAATAGTAGCTCTTTTCACAAGTTCTTTATTTTCTTTTTCTAGTTCTTTCAGACGTACACATGACTCTTTATATACAACTATTTCTTTAACTAGAGATTTATTTTCTTTTTCCAGATTACTAATTTTTATATTATTTTCTTCTAAAGTATTATCTTTAATTTCTGTTTGTTGTCGAAGCCTTTTATTTTCTTTTTCTAGCTGCTTCTTATCTTTTTCCAGTTGAGAACTCTCTTGTTCCAACAACTTATTCTCCTTTTCCAATTGCTCTAGGCGCTTACTAGAGATTTTTAACTCTTCCAAGTTTTTCTGCAGAGTCTGATTTTCAGACTCTAAATCTTGTAATTCACTTTCTAACTGCTGAATTTTCTTATTGGTATTTTCAAGCGCTTTCTGTAGCCTTTGGTTTTCTGTGTCAAGGCCTTGGTAGCTGACTTCCAAACGTTCAGTTTTTTTGAATGAGGCTTTCATGAGTTCAAGACTTTTTTTAAGTTGCTCCTTCTCACTCTCCAGTTCCTTATTTTCTAATTGCAACTGTGCCACTTTAATACTTGTACACTTCAAGGATTCAATTGTTCTTCTTAATTCTAAATTTTCTTCATCAAGTTGTGAATTCTCCTTTTCTAAAGATTCTAATTGAAACGTGAGATTTTTCAGGCTATCCAAAGTTTTTTTCAGCTTTCTGCTTTCCATTTCCAGGTCTGAGTTCTCTTGTTCTAAGGCCTCTACCTTCTCACAAATAATTTTTAAGTTAGTAATTTTTTTCTGTAATGTTTCGTTTTCCTTCTCCAGACGATGAAGCTCATTCTCAAGTTCTTCTGCTCTCTCTCCTTTCTCTTTATAGTGTTCCAGCTCTTTTCTGAGTTGTTTTTTTTCAAATTCAATCTTATTTAACTTACTGCTGGTCTCCTTTATAGACTCATGAAGGATTTTATTTTCTTTCTCAATGTCTTTCATTCTCGCTTCAGCACTGATTTGGGAGCGTTGTCTTAGAGAAGCTACAGTTTGATTCAAATGTTCATTTTCTTGTTCTAATAGCTTAATCTAATTCGGGAACAAAAATGGTAAGGTCTGGTGAACAACATGCCAATAAGTAACTACTTTCATATCTAAAATGAAGGCTACTGAGATAGTAAGATTACATCATATTTCCCTTTTAATTTAGGTTAAAAAAAAAAAAATCTCTCTTACTCTGCTGATATTTATTTGAAGCATTACAAACAGTGCATATGTACACAGGTGAAAGCTGGACAATTAAAACAAGTCTAAGAATTTTAAAATCACTTCTTCCTGGATATTGGTAAATAGCATACAAATAACATTAACAAAGCATAAACCCAAAATAAAGTCTCTTAGCATCATTTCATTTTCATTTTTGTTTACCCAGATTTAGAATATTTTTCTTAAAACTCTCCAATTTCCAGAAATGTGTGCTGAAAAATAATAGAAGTCCTCAGCCAAACCTGATATGGAAGGAAATGAGAACATGGCAAAAGTGTCTTTATTTCACTTTGTAAAAAACAGAGGTGGCTTGTGAGATATGAACACATCCTAAACACAGTCAGGAACATTTTTGGAGGAAACACAAAATCACATTTATTTCTGAGGAATAAAGGAACCCTTGGACATGCTGTTCTAAAACAGCCTCCAGAGAAAGTAAATTGTATTAAACTGAATTATTTTCCTAGATAACATATTCCCAGATGTTCTTCAAGGAAAAAGATAGGGTTTACATCTTAATTTTTAATACTTCTTGAGTTTTTCAGTTACTCCAAGTAATTAGAAATTATTTGGACATGTAACAAGAGGAAGACCCAGAAAATTGTTTAGATCAGTATTTAGGAATACACTAATAACACAGCGTAAGGGTTGTTTCAACAATGAACTGTTTTGCAAAAAGCAAAAATGCTAGTTGCCATGAAAATCAGACTGAGAAAATTTTAGACTGTTCTTTCACATTTAAGTTTGAATGTAACTGTTAATTACAAGACCTACGGCTTTGTTCCCAGCAACAAACTGTTCTGAAATAACGAGAAACTAAACCCACTTCTTTACCTAACCTGTTACTTACTGAACATGCATTACTACTTCCCCAGAATTCTGCTTCTGCAATCAAAACTTAACAGAAAATCATGATCCTCTGTTATTTTTGATGAAATCAGTTTAACCTTGTACAGTCCCCTCCACTCAGTTTTAGCACAGTAAAAAACATGAAAGATGCTGCTAATGCATTACAGCTCCTAAGTATATTATTTTACAGCAGAAATGGTCCAACTGAAATACCAGTTCTACTGGCAGGTTTAAAGCAATGTATCCTTGATGGCTAAACTGGGATTTAACTTATTCCAGAAAGTTTTAGTCCTTTTTCCCCCGGAGTACACTTGTAATGCAATGTATAAATCTATTACTCTAACAAAGTACCAAAACAAGCTGACATATTTTCTTTAAAATTAGTTTGCACACCCCGCCCCCCCCATATCATTCTCTTTAAATGAAAGTAGAGTTTCAATGCCAAGCCTTTCTTTCTTTCTTTACTCCAGAATTTATTAAGTAAGGCCTTAAACAATTTCAGTTACTTCTAAAATACAGTATTCTATATGACAAAATAATGTACTTTTCAATTTAACTAAACCACATCAATCTCATCAAGAAGTATCAACAGAATTTGTACAAGAAACTACAGTTCTATTTCTGAAGGATTTGTTTACTAAAGATGGGATTTCCAGAAGTTTCCCTAACTCTTGTTTCCTAATGGCTACCTTCCAAAGGTCCTCTGAATTGCTCTGTAAAGGCCTTTAGAAGGTATCAGCACCCATGAGTCTTTGCCATCTAGTACCCTTCCAAATACAGCTCAAACCTTTTACAAAGCCCCAGATGCCAGTTTCTGGCAAACAAAAATAAATTCTGATGTCCACCTGGAAGTCACAGCAAGAAAACATTCTAACATAGGGGAATATGGTGGCTCCTACCCCAGATAAACAAGACTGCAAGTGACACAGGAGACATACAGTCAGCAATGGAACAGGAACACAGCTTTCTGCCAGGTCCCTCTGAAGGACAGTTTCTCATTACTACTCAAACACTGACCAGCAGCCTCAAACCTGTTTTCCTCCATTGAGAGGTGTCTGGCTTACCTCCAACATTCTCCATTTTTTATTTTGGCTGAGCTACACCCTCTAAAGAAAAACCAGCAAATGCACAGCACATGAAAGCCACTCTAAACTATCAAGGCCTCAGCTAAAAATGAGTCATGTCTCTTGCTGTCTGCAGGTCTTAAGACAAGCTGTTCTGCTGCAGATACATCCTTTTGGCAAATCTGCTATATTTACAATTCCTTTATGTTTGTAAAAAAGCACAAATGACTGTACAAAGCAACATTAAGACATTTAATTCAGCTACTCACTTGTCGCTCTGAGTTTTCTCGAAGTGCTTCCAGTGTGTTTTGAAGCTGCACTTTTTCCTTCATTAAATCTTTACTCAAGTTTTGACTGTTCTGAAGACTTTGTTTCTCTTGGCTAATTTCATTCTCTAGCTCTTCAAGCTAGGGAAAAAGAAACATTTTTTAAAATGCACTTTAAAAAGCATTAATATTACCTGGTTTGGAGGTACTCTTATAGAAATGAATAAAGGTTTATGGAAAGAATAAAACGGAGTTTTCCATTCTTTATCGGAAACAGTTCACCTTTTCTAGGAATAACTAACTTCTGCCCAAATTATCTCCTCATCTCAGAATACAGTTTTTATAAAGTATTTTTGCATTAAAAAAAAAGGGGGGGGTGGCAGATTTTATTAGGCTATTTCCTCAGACATATTTTTTTCTATTAAAAATACATTTTAGTGAGACTTACACTGCTCCTCCAAGTCCCTTTTAAAGTCTAAAGGTTAAAGAGTATTTGAAGAAGTAACTTCTGATGATTCTTTTGGAATTAATTATACTGTTTCATCAAACAGTTTCAACTTGCAATACTGCTAGACATCAAAACTATTCACATGTGAAAATAACCAAACATGTCATTTCTGTCACCTGCAGGTTATAATTAGCTGCTTAGAATCATTGTATGCTTTGCATTTTTAAACTTTTTTTTTTAAAGTTTACATCCTATGTTAAGTCCATCATCCACATTACCCAATCCTAGTGGAGTCCAGACATAACTTGGACTCCAGACAGAGGCAATACTTTGAAAAACAAATTATTTGAATTATAAATTAAATCGTTGATAAATAATATTGAGAAACAAAAATCACAAAAAGGTAGTACAATAGAGTATGCTCCTCCATGAAGCAGTTAGTTGATCCAAAATATACAAAAAGCATGGCAATCAATTAAACTAGAACCTGAATTATATCTTACTCCTAACATGAGAACATTAATATTTGACCAGGTTTGTTTTGCCTCCTCTGCAAATCAGGTTTTCGTGGTCTCTTGCTTAGCAGACTAATGCATGCTTTACAGGGATATATCAGCACTTTCATTGGCTTTTACAAAGGAGAAATAACTAGCTCAATCACCTCAGCACAGATGGAGTCAGATTCCATCTGGGAACCACATTTAACACATCAGAAAAAGCATGGAAGTATGGAATACATTACCCACTTTAAGCACAGTCTGACATAGGAAATAGCTGCTGAATGAAAAGCTATTTCAAAAACTTTAGACATTTCACTCCTCTGTAATTAGTCCATTTTTCCCCAATGTTTATTTTCTATAAATGCCACAAAATGTCTCCATTTGATATATGTAATTCAGAGAGAAAAATATTGCAGATCAGCAAAGACAAATCTGACAAAATCCTCTCATTTAGAACCAAAGAATCAGTCAGGGTTGGAAGGGACTACAAGGATGATCTAATTCCAAACCCCCTGCCATGGGCAGGGACATCCTACCCTAGATCAGGCTGGCCAAAGCCTCATCCAACCTGGCCTTAAACACCTCCAGGGAGGTGGCCCCAGCTACCTCCCTGGGCAACCAATTCCAGGGCCTCACCACTCTTGTGCTGAAGAACTGCCTCCTCACATCCAGTCTGAATCTCCCCACCTCCAGCTTTGCTCCATTCCCTCTAGTCCTGTCACTACCTGACAGCCTAAAAAGTCCCTCCCCAGCTTTTTTGCAGGCCCCCTTCAGATACTGGAAGGACACAATAAGGTCACCTCGGAGCCTTCTCTTCTCCAGACTGAACAGCCCCAATTCCTTCAGTCTCTCCTCATACGAGAGGTGCTCCAGCCCTCTGATCATCCTCATGGCCCTTCTCTGGACACACTCCTGCATGTCCACATCCCTCTTGGAATAGAGGCTACAAACTCCAGGTGAGGTCTCACCAGAGTGGAGTAGAGGGGGAGAATCACCTCCCTCGACCTGCTGGTCACACTTCTTCTGATGCAGCCCAGGATCTGGTTGGCTTTCTGGGCTGCAAGTGCACACTGCTGCCTCATATTGAGCTTCTCATCCACCAGCAGCCCCAAGTCCCTCTCCTCAAGGCTGCTCTCCAGCCAGTCACTGCCCAGCCTGTATTTGTGCTTGGGACTGCCTCAACCTGGGTGCAGGACCTTGCACTTGGCCTTGTTGAACCTCATGAGGTTGGCTTGTGCCCATTTCTCCAGCCTGTTCAGATCCCTTTGGATGCCATCCCTGCCCTCCAGCTGCACCACACAGCTTGGTGTCGTCAGCAAACTTGCTGAAGATGCACTCAATGTCTCTGTCCACGTCGGCCACAAAGATGGTGAAGAAGACTGGTCCCAGGACTGGTCCCTGAGGGACTCCAGTTAGATATGGACCTATTGACAGCCACTCTTCGGGTGTGGCCATCAAGCCAGTTCTTCATCCATCTAGAGGTCTACCCATCAATCCCATGTTCAATTCCTCTGCCTATCCTCTGTCAATTATGAATGAGGAGGTGTGATCAAGTTTTCTGCTTAGATGAAGACCTGCTGATGTCCATACACACATGCTTTACGGTGCTTAGCCATTAAAATAATGAAAATAACATTCTCAAGTTTCAAAAAACATTTTCATTACTACCCAATATGGCAGTATTTTTTCCCCTCACTAGTGTAAGACTTTTCTTACACCATTAATAACAAAACACAGCATAACTGAAAAAGAGAAAAACCTTTTCAAGGCACTTTTCTCTTGTACCATAAACTTATACACACCTGAACATCTTACCCAGAATAACAGCAATTCATAAAATCACCCTTTCTCTAAAGAATATGGCAAGCAACACTAGGCAACTTCTACACAATTCAAACATATGCTGATAATTACCTTTTTGCTAAGTCTTTGGTTTTCTTTTTCCAGTTTCAGAATCCTTGAACTATTGCCTTCTACAGAACCCCCTGAACTTTGTAGTTCTTCCACTGTCTTCAGCAAACTTTGGTTTTCCATTTCCAACTTCAGCAATCTGCTTGATGTCAATTCATTTACTTCATGACCAAGTGACTTCTGTGGCACTGCAGAAAAAAAAAAAAATTTAAAAAAAAAAAGTAGGTTACTTATTACCTGGAATTATTGGACTTCGCACTTCTAGACCTAAGAGGATTTAGAAACCTTTGATGGTCACTCCACTGTCTTCTTGATGAATTGATCTTGTAAGGACTAATGAATCACTGTCCTTAATCAACAGATAATACTGCAGATTCATAAAAGTGTAAATGTTCTACTCATTCCACATTTCCCAATTACCGTGGAGAATTGTTTCCCACGATTGATAACACGGCTCCAAATTTTCCAGAAATCCTCTGTATGAGATTCAGTATGTGACCATGGTGCTATATTGGAAGAGTAAGACTTTTCACCACAGACGCCTCTGCAAACAGCCACTCCCAGAAACCATAACAAATCTTTCTTAACTCTGAGAACATTGAAGTAAGACCCACCATCTGTGCTCCAGAGTACAGAACTTTAAATGCAGCACAATAGTAACTCCAAAGTATTTAACAGTTTTACAGTTCTGTCTTAACTGAGCAAGAACTGCAAGAACTTTTCACGTAGGCTGTTCTCTAAGGCTACATGAGATTGAATAAAAATCACAAAAACCAATCCAAACAACTCAGCCTAAAACTGCTGCATCTCTCCAGAGGACAAAGCTCTCTACTTTAGAAGGACCTGTAATTTCCTAATGCTGTCCAGTCTCCAAACTTTAAATTTTTCTATTTTATCAGCTTGCAAGAGTCATTACTAAAGCCAAGTGCCAGGTTCCCCACCTGGGTCACAACCCCATGGTAAGCTACAGATTTGGGGATTTGTGGTTGGACGATGTGACTTGGAAAGGCAGCTGGAAGTGCTGGTTGACAGTCAACCTAACATGAGTCAGCACTGTGCTCAGGTGGCCAAGAAACCCAATGGAATCCTGGCTTGTGCTAGAAACATGGTGGCCAGCAGGAACAAGGAGGTGATCATCCTGCTGTACTCAGCACTGGTGAGGTCATACCTCCAGTATTGTGTTCACAACTGGCCCCCTCACTACAAAGCCAACACTAAAGTGCTGCAGTGTAGCCAGAGAAGGGCAACAAGGGTCATGAAGGGCCTGGAACACATGACCTACTGGGGGTGTCTGAGGGAGCTGAGGTTGGTTAGCCTAAAGAAGAGGAGGCTGAGGGGAGACCTTACCACTCTCTACAAATTTCTAAAGGAGAGGCTGGAGTGAGGAGGGGGACAGCCTCTTAGAATCATAGAATGGTTTAGGTTGGAAGGGACCTCAATGATCACCTAGTTCAAACCCCCTGCCATAGGCAGGGACACCTCCCATTAGAACAAGTCGCTCAAGGCCTCATCCAACCTGGCCTTGAACACCTCCCTGGGCAACCTGTTCCAGTGTTTCACCATCTTCACTTCCTCCTACCATCCCGATTAAAACTCTCCTCTTCTCCTTGGCATCAAGCAACAAGACTAAAGGAAATGGTTTCAAGCTGCACCAGGGAAGGTTCAGTCTGGATGTTAGGAAATACTTCCTCACAGAAAGGGTTACCAAACATTGGAACAGTCTGCCCAAAGCAGTGGTGGAGTCACCGTTCCTGGAGATGTTCAAGCAGCACGTGGACCCGGCATTTAGCAACATGGTTTAGTGTTGACTCTTCAGTGCTGGTTCGAGAGTTGGACTGGATGATCTCTGAGGTCTATTCCACACAGATGGATTCTGTCCTTACCTTCAGAAAGCTCAGTAGTCCTATTTATCTGTTCAAGTTCCCAGCCAAGATGCAAGGATTCATCCATACTTTGTTTCTGAGCCATTTCCAAAGACATGTTTTCCTCCATTAGTTCCTCAATTTTCTTTCTGTCCATGTCACGCTCCTTAAAAATTATTTCACATACAAAGTTAAAAAAAGAAACAGACTGATAGGCAAAATTTCACCTCCTCAAAACCATCATAAGACTACTTGGATGCAAATGAGTGTCTTACTTTATAAATACCTCACCCCACATGTGCTCCTTTAACAGGAGGTAAAGTGGCAGCTGCAACTCTCAACATTTTGCAGAAAATTAAAGTGAACAGAAGGCAGTCATTTGTCATTCTTACAGAAACAAAAAAAGCCCAAACACTCAAGAAGTTAATGACTTTGTATTTAAGAATATTTACTACTTTTTGAGAAGAAGCTGGCTAAAAACAGAAATTATTGTGGGAATAAAGTTCTGATAAAAGCCACTATATTGCCAGAACTTGAAATATGAAGAACCATTTTTTATTTGACAACATACTATCTTTACATAATAAACCAAATTAATCCTACTGCTCTTGTTAATGAGTCTCACTAGTTCTTACCACAGTATTTTAGCTATCTAGCTAAACACTGCAACACCTTTAAGAAGAGATCTGCCTTTGTAGTTCTCCCTTTCCCAGATAGAAAGAAAGCTGTTGTAGGAAACTACCTAAAATGTGTTAGAAAATCAAGACACAGCTTCGTCTCTTTCCCCTCTATTTTGACTGGAAGTTCTTTTATTAAAAATGAAAATTAAATTCAATGCAAGTCAGTTGTATTTGTCATCCTCCACTTATACTTACCATCTCCATATCATGTAATTTAGCTTTTAATTGTAGATTCTCTTTTTCTAACTCATGTAATTTATCAGAACGGGCACGGGTCCCCTCTAATTGGTCTTCCAACATTGTCTTTGTTTCTAGCAACACTTGATTGTCTTCCTTTAACTCCTGCAACAATGAAGCAATAAAAAAAATCATAAACTGCTCCCTTTAATAGAACAGAATAAGCCAGGTTGGAAGAGACCTCAAAGATAATCCAGTCCAACCCATCACCCAGTCCTATCCAATGGCACTAAGTGCTCCATCCCCTTATTCATACGAACTTATCATATCACAATCATATCATATCACTTAACATATCACAAAGTTTGATACACATTGTGAGTAGCTTTAGAAACATTGCTCTAATGCCAGAACATCAAATTGAAAGCTGCAGCAGACTTCTATTTAAAATAAAATTTTAAATAACAGTCACAAGTGACATAGAAAATGCTGAGGTTCTCAACAACTTCTTTACCTCAGTCTTCACTGGAAAGGCCTCCAGCCACACTCCTGGAGTCATGGAAGATAATGGGAGGGACTGGAAGGAAGAACTGCCCATCATAAGTGAAGACTGGGTTCATGATCACCTGAAGAGCCTGCAAGTGTTCAAGTCCATGGGACTTGATGGGATACACCCAGGGGTACTGAGAGAACTGGCAGATAAGGTTGCTAAACCACTTTCTATTATATTGCAAAAGACCTGGCAATCTGGTGAAGTCTCCACTGACTGGAAACAGCAAAACATAACACCCATTTTCAAAAAGGGTAGGAAGGAGGAGCCGGGGATCTACAGGCCAGTCAGCCTCACCTCTGTGCCTAGTAAGATCACGGAGCAGATGCCTCCTAGAGGCACTACTGAGACAGGAGAATAGTGAAAAGGTTGACTGGGTACAATCAGGATGGCTTCAGCAAGAGCAGATCCTGTCTGATCTGATCCTACCTGGTGGCCTTCTACAAACAGGTCACAACATTAATAAATGAGGGGCAAGCAACTGATGTCATTTACCTGGACCTGAGCAAAGCTTTTGGCACTGTCCAGACCACATCCTGGTCTCCAAGTTGGTGAAACATGGGTTTGATGGGTGGACCACCAGATGGACAAACAACTGGCTTGATGGCTGCACCCAAAGAGTGGCTGTCAATGAGTCCATGTCCAAGTGGAGGCCAGTGACAAGTGGAGTCCCTCAGGGATCAGTCCAGGGACCAGTCTTCTTCAACATCTTTGTGCGCGACGTGGACAGAGACATTGAGTGCACCCTCAGCAAGTTTGCTAACGACACCAAGTAATGTGGTGCAGCTGGAGGGCAGGGATGGCATCCAGAGGGATCTGGACAGGCTGGAGAAGTGGAGAAGCGCTGAGGAGAGAGACTGGGGGGTGCTGGTGGATGAGAAGCTCAATATGAGGCAGCAGTGTGCACTTGCAGCCCAGAAAGCCAACCAGATCCTGGGCTGCATCAGAAGAAGTGTGGCCAGCAGGTCGAGGGAGGTGATTCTCCCCCTCTACTCCACTCTGGTGAGACCTCACCTGGAGTTTTGTAGCCTCTATTCCAAGAGGGATGTGGACATGCTGGAGTGTGTCCAGAGAAGGGCCATGAGGATGATCAGAGGGCTGGAGCACCTCTCGTATGAGGAGAGACTGAAGGAATTGGGGCTGTTCAGTCTGGAGAAGAGAAGGCTCCGAGGTGACCTTATTGTGTCCTTCCAGTATCTGAAGGGGGCCTGCAAAAAAGCTGGGGAGGGACTTTTTAGGCTGTCAGGTAGTGACAGGACTAGAGGGAATGGAGCAAAGCTGGAGGTGGGGAGATTCAGACTGGATGTGAGGAGGCAGTTCTTCAGCACAAGAGTGGTGAGGCCCTGGAATTGGTTGCCCAGGGAGGTAGCTGGGGCCACCTCCCTGGAGGTGTTTAAGGCCAGGCTGGATGAGGCTTTGGCCAGCCTGATCTAGGGTAGGATGTCCCTGCCCATGGCAGGAGGTTTGGAACTAGATCATCCTTGTAGTCCCTTCCAAGCCTGACTGACTCTCTGAAAATTTTTTAAATTGCTGTAATTTCATGTAACTCTTAACTTACAGAATTTTTATAAGAAGAAAATTTTACATAGCTGAAAATAGATAGCCCCCAAACTCTTAAGAATAAATTCAGTCCTTATAGTTACCATCTAACCATAAGTATCTTTGTGATTTGAGTTGCTATCTGGAAAGATGCACTGCACATATAAAGACTACAGCTAAGAAAAATGCTGACATCAAATAAAAAAGTTACAGATGTCAGCTTCAAGACAAACGTGAAGCAGCACTTCACATACCATTTATGGAATTAGTTTTCCATGAATGTGCAGATGAAAGGGATTACATGTGTTGAGAAGTCATCTAACTCATGTAAGAGAAGGACAGAAACCTCAAAATACTACCTCTGAGTGTGACTTTTCTGAGCAGTGACTGCTGATGACTGGGAGAGCACAACTTGAAAGTATCATTGGAAGGTCTACCTTACAAGGAAGGGCTGAGAACTGGGTCTGTTTAGCCCAGAGGAGACTGAAAGGGGATCTCATTAATGATTACAAATATATAAAGGGTGAGGGTCTGGACAATGGACCCAGACTCTTCTCAGTGATGTCCTGTGACAAGGGTCAGTGGACAAGAACTAAACACAGGCAGTTCCACATAAACTAAGGAAAAACTTCTTCCTTTTGAGAGTAGCAGAGCACTGGAACAGGCTGCCCAGATGTTGTCAAGTCTCTGTGTCTTGAGTTGTTCAAAGCCTGCATGCACCTGTTCCTGTCTGATTTGCTCTATGTGACTCTGCTCTAATAAGGGATTGGACTAGATCTTTAGCAGCCCCTTAGAACTCCTACCATTCTGTGATTCTGCAATCACTGTGTGCTTGGTCTGTTAGCTTACTCTCTTTGAAGCACCTATTGCTGGTCACTGTCAAAGATGGAGGCAAATCCATACGCTCCTTTTCGGTCCTTAATTTATCTTAGTTTCAGACTGAACTCTCTAAACTTTGGGTTGTAGGAAACGGAGAAAAAAAAGAGTAATTTTCTATAGGCTATAATTAAGTGTAAAGGCCACTAGGCAAACTTCTTAAGCCTGAATTCAGGACATGATGCTGAAAATACAACTGCATCCTTAAACCACAACCAGACATTATCCAAAGGTCCTAAACAGCTTTAATTAATGTAGAGAGTATTTTTTAAAGGCATTTGATGAATTATTCATAATATGTAAAAAAATATAGTCAATGATTTTACTCATGATATAAAAACTTTTCAAACTTCAGCAGTCAGCTGCAAAATCTGAAAAGACCTATGAATATAACATAAATATTTATCCTTTATACTCCTCCTTATGCAAATATTAAGTTAACTTATAATGAAGCAATCTAAAAAAATGAACATGTCTCTATTCAAGCATGCTTGAAAAATCAGTTTATAAACCAAGAAACATGCAAACAAATTTGATTTACTAAACATTCTATGAAAATGAAATTCCCACTGTTTTCAAATCCTGTACACTAATCTCTTCCTTTACTGACTTTCTTTACCATATACTTTTAGTCTCTCTTAGAACAGCAGCAGACATAGAGAGTTTATAAAGCAAGATTTATGCAAGATCATTTTCAAATAGCTCACATACAAAGATTTGCTCATATGGAGGTAAGCTGACTGTGCACCATTCTTAGTACTTGATTCTCCAACAGACCCATCTATACTAACCTGTGCCATCATATACAGGTAACAGCCAAGAACTTTGAGAAAGTTTGAGAACGAGTATCACAGCATTGGAGCTCTATCTCTGAGCTTAAGTTGAACAGCAGTATCATCTCTAAAGTATGTCACTGAGAAGAGATCCAGAGTTGGGAAGTAGTTACTAGCCTTTAAGTGATATGTCAAGGCAGCTTTGGAGACTCTTCAAGCAT
Source organism: Psilopogon haemacephalus (assembly GCA_013396835.1). Classification (NCBI taxonomy): domain Eukaryota; kingdom Metazoa; phylum Chordata; class Aves; order Piciformes; family Megalaimidae; genus Psilopogon; species Psilopogon haemacephalus. Next base: position 240,910 of record VWZI01007895.1, read on the forward strand.
GGGTATTTCAACAACAGCAATTAAGATCTGTATTTGGAGCATCTTGAGAAAGTTTCCTCTAATCTCATTAGATTATTTCACATTACACAGTAAAATGACAAAATTAATTTCCACATGCAAGGCTAAGAACAAAAAAGGAAAAGGTCTCGGGAACTATGACAATGCTTTAATCTGCACTGCACACCTTCTCTCTCACTACAGTCTATTGCTGCCATTTTTACACTGCAGTTCACTTGGAACAAATATCCATCTCATTTTTTCATTATAAAGCTAATAGGCCCTGTGTCAGGGGCTATTATTAGATGTTTTTGATGAGGGGGTCTACAGCCGAACATTAAAATTATTTGCTTTTCACTTGGCAGATTTTGCCCTCTCAACACTGGCAGCTTTCATCAGTAGTAACTATCTTATGCCATGACAAGTGAAATATATATTCATTAAAAGGTTTTAACTTCTAAAAATTAAAACAAGTCTTTTTCCAGAGAAGTCTTTACCACTGGCCATCAGTAGTATGACACTTTACAGAAGCAATAATTAAAATGTTTGGGATATTCGGTCACATCTAGGTGGCACTTCAGTCAAAAGAAAATCTGGAGGTTATCACCTGTCTAAGACTGACAGATGTTGATTAGCAGTTACTATGTTATAAGGTGTAGAAAAGAGTCATCTTTCCACTGTATTCAGAACTGGTAAAGCCCTAATGGCATTATAATACCCATTTTTAAGGTCTGTATTTTAAGGAAGATGTGAATTAAGAGAGAACCCAGAGAACAAACAAAACTGAATGCTGCTGGGCTGCAGAGCACAAAGAGCTAAAAAATGCATCACATCAAGTCTTCAGAAGAAAAGGTCTGTGGATGTTCCACTCAAGTCTTAATGCATTGATTAATGTCAAGCATTCATTTGGAATAGGAATATATTAAGAAATACCATACTTAAAGCAGGAGGACTGATGGAATGGTTCCCAAGACTCCACCCAGGCCTGTGAATCTAAGAGGCCATACAAAATATTCTTACATAACTACTTCATTTAATGTTATAGTTTAGCCTCATATTTTGATTTTGGGTAATTTTTGCCTTATATAGGGCTTTGTAACAGTATCTCAAAACTATGTGTAGGTAGCACAGTATTTTTTCTAACAAGCATTCATTTAAAGTTCTTTTCTAGGAGTCTTTTTTCTAATTACTACCTTGAAAGTGTCTTTCAACTTCCATTAGTCTTGACTCCCACAAGTAATTCATTCTTTCACAAGTTCTGCTACCTTGGCATTTTCCCAACAAATTTGCTATTTATAGACAGAACTCCTAAATCCCAACAGAACTGTATGTCTCTCTTGCCTGGTGTAAATGTATCTATTTTTAATATCCTTTATCCACAGAATGCCACTGTCCTATACTCATGTGTATTGTCACTATTTCCTCAGCACTTTACTTAGAAAATTACCTTTCCTTAGGTGACACACAACAGAAGAAATAATATTACGGTTACAGCATATTTTTAATTAGCTCCTTCTTGAGTTTCTAGATATATAATATATATCCTAAACAGAGTCTTCTACTGATCTCGATAGCTTAGAGCTATGGTGAAGTGTAGGTAAAGTGTAGGGTCCTGCATCTTGGTTGGGGCAACCCTAGATATCAATACAGACAGAAGGATGATGAAATTGAGAGCAGCCCTGTGGAAAAGCACTTGGAGTGTTGTTGGATGAGAAGCTGGACTGCACTTGCAGTCCAGAAGGCCAACTGCATCATAGGTTGCATCAAAAGAAGCATGGCCAGCAGACAGAGAGGTGATTCTGCCACTGCACTCTGCCCTGGTAAGACTTCACTTGGAGTACTGTGTCCAGCTCTAGAGCCCTCAACACAGAAAGGGCATCAATCTGATGGAGTGGGTCCAGAAAAGGGCCACGAGGATGATCAGGGGGCTGGAACACCTCTCCTATGAGGACAGGTTGAGGGAGTTGGGATTTTTCAGTCCGGAGAAAAGTCTCCAGTACCTGAAGGGGCGTACAATAAGGCTGGAGAGGAACTGTTTACAAAGTGATAGGATGAGAGGTAACAGTTTGAAATTAGAGAAGAGCTGACTTATATTGGGTGTCAGGTACAAGTGTTCTACTGTGAGGGTGATGGAAAACTGGAACAGGTTGCCCAGGGAGGTAGTTGAGACCCCATCCCTGAAGATATTCAAGGTCAGGATCAACAAGGTTCTGAGCATCCAGATCCAGTAGGGGATGGCCCTGCTAACTGTAGAGGGGTTGGACTAGATGACCTTTGGAGATCTCTTCCAACCCAAACCATTCTGATTCTAAATGCTACTGACTTCAAATGAAACTGCGTAACATTAGACACAGGAACTCTTAGCTAAAAACTATAATTGATCACAAAAGACCGACTGTCATATATCCCAGAGCAAAAAGCTGTTAACAAGTCAAAGTAACTGAAAAAGGCACAGCAAACAAAACATTATGGTTATTCAGTGGTTTTTTTGCCTTACTATACCTCTACTCTAGCTTTGTAGAATTCAATATCATGCAGCCTCTCCTTATACCGGCTGACTTCACTTTCAAGCTTGTCAACTCTAATTGCCTTCTCACGAAGAGCATCTAATTCATCTCTGTACACTCTGGCAGAACGGGCATCCGAGAGTAAATTCAAATTCTAGAAAATATGAAAACAAAAATTGAAGGTAAGAATACTAGATAGTACATGCTGATGGAAAATATCCACTTTAATATTTAAACTGGGCTAGTGTAGCAGCATGTAAGTTCATTTTGAGAAAGGTAAAACATATTGTTGCATTTCAGTCAGATGACATATTTCCAAGAAAACTGTACTGCCATTTTACAAGGAGAGAGATGTAACATTTCTCAACTTCAGAACAGTATATTTTTGTTACAGATAACATTCTCAAATGACCCTGAATAATTTTATACACTCATATCCTAATGATATACAAATTGTCTGTTTTCCTTCATTATCAGCACACAGACTCGAAGTATAAAGACAATTAAGATACGATTCAAGTGCACTGCTTTTGAGAAATATGCAGTTCATGGGATATGTTGTGTGATAAATTGCTTGAATGATGAAACAAAAAAAAAAGAGATAAGAAACAATAACTTATACCAAAACATTTTTCCACTATAGTAGATCAAATAAAGCAATAAATCACACAAGATGGGGTCCAGAGCAGGGAGAAGACAAATGAAAATGTACTTTCTAACACAAAAACAGAGGGGAAGAAACCGTTCTAGTGATAGCAACTTTTTTTGCCCACTTACTTTAAACAATAAATCTACAGAACTCATACCTCTTGCTGAAGTCTCTTCAGTTCACCTTCCATCTGTTCAAGTTCTTGTTTACAGTCAAGCAACTGCTCAGTCTTCTCCTCACTTAAAAGAGAAAACACAAAACAGTTAAATATGACTGAGATTCATAATACTTCCTTCTTTTAATGCAAGATTTCATGGGTATCAATGTAAAACTTAGGCCATCGTGTTTTAGATGTTTTTTAGGTCTCACTTGTTATCTAAGCTTCTACTTTTTGTCAGGTTTTTTCATATCCCTTAAATATTTGTTCGCAAGTATTTCCTGAATCTGCAGGGCAAAAAACATTAGGGTGTAATAAGGTGGGTTTTTTTTAACCCTAAGAATCCCTATCACAAAAAAACCCCCACCTTATTACACCCTAATGTTTTCTGCCACATGTGATTGAGTACCAGGAGATGTGCATCCAAAAGTAAACTCAGATTAATTTCAAAATATACACTCAAAAGGCCCAAGTATTTGCCCAGAGAGCTGGTCAATGACCACAGGTGCATCCTGTGATAGATCAGGCAAAGCCAATTTTAAAAGCACTTTTACACTCTTGTAACTTTTCCTTACAGAGAAGAATTAAGGTTTTCAGGTGTCATTACTCATTAAACAAGATATTGCTTGATAACCTCAATAGTTCTAATAAAATTAATTATTAATTTTATCTTATGGAAACAACATAATGCCTAGTTCAGTCTATTCAGAAATTAGTAATAAACATTATTTAACACAATACTACAGCATTTACAGGATTCATTCTTCACTTCCAACTAACACTTCACAATGCTCAAAAATGAGTTTGTAAAAAAAATGAGCTCATTAAATAAGTAAGTGCAAGAGAAATATTCAGTTCTCTCAAAGACACATAATACCTTATGTTCAAAATTCAGTTGCACCTCAAAACAAACAGTACTCACTGATGTAAAAGCCTGCCATATCCAACATTGTGGATAATAAGAAAATATTCGTTCATACATTCAAAAATCTAATAACATGTTTGAATATGTAAACAAGTAGTAGAAAAGGTGGGAACAAGAGAATTCAATGGACTGAAATGAGTAATACAATCATACTATCAAATATGTATTTATTTTACACAAAATTAGAATGGTTGGTTTTAAAAAGGAGCCAGTCTTACAATAAATGTTCTTATTGCAACTATATTTTTCAGAAAAGTTTGCTGACAGCCTACAAATATTAATCTCTGCATAGCTCACTGCAACACCACTGTCCACAGCAGATATGAAAGCTTTCCTTCTACGTTATGTGTTCAGAAATCATATGCAAATACAAATTTATTCTGTACTATGGTAAGATTAATTTTGCTATTAACATTCATATTTCTGTATTACTGTTCTACATAAAAGCACACAGGACTTAATACAGAAAATTAGGTCTGTCATATCTAGCTCTGGAGTTTCTGTATTACAAGCTTCCAATTCCTGTTCTGCATCCTGCATCCAATCAGAAAATAATCATTACAAACTTCCTGTATAAAATTGTATTAGCCCAGGTATGAGAGTTCACTGCCAACAGCAGATTATAAATAAACTTTAAGCTGAACATTTTCAACTGCACAAGGAACTTAATTTTAAATTTATCAAATACATGCAGCATTTGATACCTTTAAATATACTGCTACATGTAAAGGAAATTTATTTACAACTTGAATTCAAATAGAGTGTAAAATGTGAAATGTTCTGAGCCATCACTGTTGCCCTAATTGCATGCTTCAGATAGAGACTAGAGAGGATTGTACTAAATTATACAGAACATACCAGTGTTCACTGTTTAGGCTATCTATTAACTGTCAATCAAACTAATAACAGCAATTTTTTCACTAATTTTCTTGGTGCAGCTGTTTATAGAATATTCTGGGCGGGCTCATTTCAGAGACAGACATCAGAAAAAAAAAAGAGACGTATCTTTTTGTTCTCTATTCTTCGTGAAAATCAAGACACAGTGGGGGAAGGGGATCCTCCGAGTAAATCGACCAGATACCCAATCCAGCTAGTTACAGATGATCTGATCAACAAATTCTGACAAGAGCAGACTATTGAGCTGAAAATTGTGACTTGTGTTAACTTCAACTTGTAATTTAATTTTACCTGTCTCTTCGTGTTAGTCTGTGACATATGCTGGATTTAAAGTCTTTATTCATACTGTTTCTGAACTATAGGCAAGTTATTATGCATATTGGATCTCTTCAGATCTAATACTTGTATTTTGAAGTTCAGAATGCACATACTTCACTCTGCTAAATCTACATTGCCGTAGGGTGACAGGAATTATTTTAATGTGTGTGGGATTTTCCCACCTACAACAAATTTAAATTATAGATTACTATTCTTTGTTTCCAACAAGAGCTAGCCTAATTGTCCTGCCAGTAAGAAATGAGTACTGCATTACCTCATTTTAAAAAAGGATGGTTTTGTCACCAATCCTTGATTGGTCAGGACATGGCATAGTCTACTCTCTATCACTCCATTCAGGATGATCAGTCCATTCGCTACCTGTATGCCTAATGAAATTTTTCTTGAGTATTTCACCTCATAAATGCTTCAATTGGAAAGCTATTCGCCCAGAAACATATGAATACTGCTATATTAAAAATATAGCCAGATATTCTTTATTCTGTTCTCGTGATACCCAACCTGGAGTACAGTTCTGGAGCCCTCAACACAAGAAGGACATCAAATTGTTGGAGCGAGTCCAGAGGAGAACCACAAAGATGATCAGAGGGCTGGAACACCTCTGCTATGAGGACAGGCTGCAAGGCTCTTCAGCCTGGAGAAGAGAAGGCTTCGAGGAGACCTTGTAGTGGCCTTCCAGTATCTGAAGGAGGCCTAGAGGAAGACTGGGGAGGGACTATTTACAAGGTCTTGTAATGGCAAGTAATGGGTTTAAACTGGAAGAGAGGAGATTTAGACTAGATGTTAGGAAGAAGTTCTTCACAGTGAGGGTGATGAAACACTGGCACAGGTTGCCCAGCGAGGTTGTGGATGCTCCCTCCATGGAAACGTTCAAGGCTACACTGGATGAGGCTTTCAGCGACCTGTTCTAGTGGGAGATGCCCCCGCCTATAGCACGGGGATGGAACTAGATGATCTTTCAGGTTCCTTCCAATCTAAATCATTCTATGACTCATTGACAATAACAGAGAGAAAAAGAAGTTGCCTGTGAAACAACAACACGAAGAAAAAGAAATAAAAGACAGGCAACATAGCATTAGGTGTATTTCTAAAAAACAAAATATTTCTGTAGAGCAAGAGTCCACTACAGTACTGTAACATACACCATAGATTGCTCAGATCTATCTAATTTTTTCAGAAAGTTCAACATGCTAAAGATACTGCTACCACACTAGTTTACTGATTTCAGTATGTTTATGGTCAAAACATTGATATGATTCATAACAGGCAAGTCACTAAATACTTAAGACAAACAGATGAGAAGTTGTATTTGTCATGTTTGTCACCAATTATGCTTACATTAATAAAAAAATTGTCTCCTGGGATGCAATAATTACAAAAAAACCCCAAAAACATTGAAACCTGTAATTCAACATTTGAAAGCATGAAGAATTTGTCTAGGGATATTACTACTGTCAGAAATCAGTAACATTTTAGAACCCCATGATTCTCAACACACTTCTGCAGTCCACATGTACTCACAGCTCTTGCCTAAGCCTCCTTATCTTTGCTTTGGCATCTGCTAGCTCTACTGACAGGTGCTGCCTGCTTTCTGTACGCTTCATGCCAGGAGACCCACAAGGTGATTGTGCTGCTGATGCATGAGGTAGAAAACGGAGACAGTCCCTTTCTTCTGAGAGTTCTATGATGGTCTAAGTATTAAAAAAAAAAAAAAAAAAAAAAAGAGGGGAAAAAAAAAAAAGGTATAGAACTGAATTCACAGAACCATTTATATCAAATACTAAATCATTCACTGCCTCAATAAATCAAAGACTGAAATGAAGCAAGAATAAATGAAGTTTTGACATCAGAAGCCCCACATATTTACATCTAAAGCAAACGAATCATCACAGCTACGTAACAATACTGTTTGGTTACTCTAAAATTACATGGATTTAGCTTGAATAAGGATAAATAAAAATTACTGAAGAAACTGGTGTTCTTGAGCAAGCAGCATCAAACTATTAGTTATAAAAACTGCAAGCTGTGTCATGTTGAAAAAAAAATTCTTATGTTTCTCTTAAGCATCACATCCCATCCGTACCTCTGAGTGCTCATCTCTTTCATCTATAAGTCTTTTTAAATGTAACGCCATATTTTTCAAGAGAGGTTCAACATATTCTTGTGTCAATACATTGTCATCCATCCACTGCAGATCAAACACATTTTCCTGATTATGAGTTACCTATATGGAATGAAAGAGAAAAATAATCTTCTTTAAATTACAAAATTAGAAAGGAAGTATAAAGAAAATAATGCTTTCACTCTGTGGGTTAAACATTCTAGACAAAGTATTAAAAAAAGAAAAAAAGTTAAAGGGATTAAATTGTATGTAATGGAATAGATTCTTATCTACCTGAAAGTGCTACCTTGTACCTTTTGCAAAATAAAAAGCAAAAGGTGACCATACATAATATATATTATTATATATCACATATATGTGACTTGAACTGTTACTAAATTTGCTGCAATTTTAAGAAAATCTTGGAGCAACATACCATCATGTATTAACATGGTTTAACAATGTAATCTCAAAGAGCCTGATCATGAAGGCTCTTTGTGAATAACATTAAGACATTTTTTGCTTACTAAAAACACTACATGTAGAAATCACATATTTATTTGATTTTGAAATACAGAAACCAATCTTCTTGCAATACAACCTTCTATCCCCAAAAAAATTAAAAGCAAAAAAAAAAAATACCTCCTGAATATGGGCTGCCACTGCTGCTCTTGTGTCAAAATCCAGACCCTGGATTCTTTCAATAAATTCCTCTTTTTTCTGACACTGAAAATAGTAATTTTATAAACATATACATGAAATCACAAGTATTTCATCCTCCTGTTGTATTTCTAAGCTAAAAAATATAATACTGGAATTACAACGATCAGCTAATTGTCCACTAAGTTTGTTGACCAATAAACACTTGGTTTATGCTATGTTACAGAAATTTTAACAACTTTTGACAGTAATAAAATGTTCTTAAAATAGTTAGTTAAAATAGTTCAATTTTTATGACAGTGAGGTCCACAGGTGTTTTTCAGTGTCCATCTCTAGTGCTTAGTTAAGTTGTTAGAACAATTTTTTTTAGATTGAAATTTTTTAGATTTTTTTTTTCAGTTTAATTAGCTGAAGCAAAATACCCAGATTGCCAAGAATCACAATAGTATCACTAGAGGAAGGAAGATTGAAGTTATATACAAACTCACCTAAACAGTTCCCTACTAGTATAAGCATAACTTACCTGAACAGCACAACCAAGTAAAAGCAGGAGGAGTTTCTTTATTTCTTCAGTACCTGTCTCTGAGAAGAAAACAAGAACAAAACTGTGGCAGGTGTAAAATGGTAATTTGAGTTTCTTCCCCACTCCTCAAAAAGCATTCCGTTCTTTTATTTTTTCATGTAATTTTTAAACCTACTTTAGGAAACAAAAAGCTGAAGAAAACCTCATCTTTCCATCTTTCACTTCAGTCTTCCTTACCACTTAACTGCTGACTTTGGGCACTGACAACTAGCTTTACATCTGTAACAGCTTCAAATAAAAAAAAAACTCATTTGAGCCTTTGCAAAGCCAAATCTAGTGTGGCATTTTCAAAAAGTGCTTTAGTGACCTACAATCAAGTTTTCAACTGTAATTGCGAGTATCTCAAGGTATTTACGAAATTGCTTACATTATTTTCCACCCCTCAAGCTGTAAGAGTTAGGTGACAAATTCATTTAAGTTACTTCATAAATCTGTATTAGATATTAATCTGCACACCTAAAAATCAAAACATATTTCCAAATCTGGTATTTTAATCTAAAGAAGCTTAAGTTAAAGAACTCTGCCTACAGATTAGTATAGATGATTCATACTTCTCACACTCAAAATTGTCCTGCTCCTATATGCCATATAGAGAACATAAATGACATATAGCAAAACATTTCAAGGGTGGCAAAAATTCTTAGGCCAGTTGGAATTAAACTCTACACGGTCACGTAACATTTTACTTTACTGAAACAGAAAACATTATCCACTGGGCTACCTAGGAATAAAGGGGTCCTAACAGCATCCTTTCCACAACACACTCTGGATTGCAGCCAACGTTTTATTTCATTGTTAGCCTACCAGAACAACAGTGCTCGGTCTGACTAGGAATCTGACCTTCATTCTGCAAAACTGCATTCCACAACACAGCTGGTATAACTGCTACTCATGCCAACAGATTCAATTTCAGTCCACACACCAAACAGTAGATGTCTGGCTTGTACTAAAGTATTTACAGTCACTCTGGAACCTGACCTAAGTTACTGAGTTCTCTTTTTAAAGGACTCAGTAATCACAGATCATCTCCCAACAATCACTAGATTACTATAAGCATCTAAAAGAAACCACAACCAAAATATTTCTAAAATGGCAGCTCTCAACCTTTTTCCACACTGGGCAACTAAGTCTGTTTTGGATGAATCCTCACATAAGATGCAACCATTCACTTACACACACTTAAATTACATTTTGATTTTATTTGATCCACCACAGTATTTTCTAAAGGAAAGAAATGTAAAAACCTTCTCAAAACACTGCAGATATGAGGAAGTTTTGATTGAATGAGAAAAAATAAAAGAAATCAAGAAAAAACCTAAATGGATACTGAATTCGTAATGACTAGCTTTCAGCAGAGTCAAGCCTGCTGCCATAAAGCAGAGATGAAAGACAGGTGCTAAGCTTCTCCACTTTCCTCATGGCTTCCAGAGTAGAAAGTAGAAAGCCTTTTCTCAACACCGATTCAATCTGTTTCTTTTAGAGGGAGATGTGTATCACTGATGTTTCATCAGAAACACATTATTTCAGCTAAAGAAGGGAAATTCTACCTGGCTGCCTGTCTTAGTCAATAATCATTAACAGAATATTCTAACAGATGGAATCTATCCCAGCATCTCACATTCTACAGTCACTGATTCAAATAAATTAATTTTTTTTTTTTTTTTTTTGCTATAAGGCTTTGACCCTACATGTTTCACAGCAACATAANGTCTCTTGACTGACTTTTAAAAACCTATCTGAATACTGTTTCTATGCCTCTCCCCCACCCTCTCTTAAGAAACATGGCAACATATAGAACAACTTATCCTCCCACTGCTACCAACTATCTTGTATGCTTTTCTTCCTTTTTCTCCACCATAAATGCAGAAATAGATTGTTCTACACCCTTCAACTCATTGCTCAAACTTTATCCTGACTCTGTCCTATACTGTGACCTTCCTTGCACTCTTATCTGTGACTTTCACATCCTTTGTTAGCCTTCCACCCTCCCCTGGCTCGCTCCCTCAGAAATAAGAACTGGTTTTAATCTTTTCTCCCATCAGAAAACATTTGCCTCATCATTATCTCCTCTCTCCTTTCCCTCTATAATTTAACTTAACATTTACAATCACAGCCTGTAGCTCTTCTCCTCCAGTTTTTTCCTCAGACTGGCTTCCTGCCAATTAGCTCAATTGAAATGTTTCTTAAGTCTCTGATGACCTCTTTTTACCACCATTCTCTGCATTTGCCTTGATTAGCCAACTGCCTCTGACACAAATGCAGTTCTCTTCCTGAAATCTTATCTGCCCTTGCCTTCTGCAATTTGCCACCTTCTAGTATTTCTTTACTAAGCATTCCTTGCAAAAATAATGCAAAGGGGAGAAACTAGGAGACATTCATTAAAAAAAGAGAAAACACTTTAAAATCTCTATAAAGATGAGTCTCTTCATGTTGACACAGGAAGAGTTTTCAAAAGGGGAAAGGTTCTGGACAGAACCCAGAAGGAACACGTTTATCTTCTCGTGCAGTTCAAACATCCCTGTGAACTCAAAGAGGAAACTGAAATATCTTTGAGAGTGTTGTCCATATATGTAACAAATATTTTTAATATGTGGAGCTTATTTTCTCCCAAATTAAGTAACATCCCCACAGGATTGCAATGCATACACCAGTAGAGGTTCCATCTGCCAAACCACAGAAGCTGCACAGCCTTATCTCAGGTCCTGAAACAGGAAGAGGCTTTCCTATTAATCATAGTATTTTTATGCATACTACTGAATACTGAAGTATCTTTGTTGGGTTTTGTACTGCTTTTAAAATAAAATTTAATCTTACAATATACAATATTGTCAGGACATGTTTTGCCTCAATATTTTAAAGAGAATTTAAAATGTTGCTACAGAAACAATAATAAGATTGGGGGAGACGGGAGAGTGGCTTAAATCTGTTTTCCCACTAAATCTGATCTCTAGGAAAATCCATGTAGTCTTCTGAAAACCTTAAGAAACCTTGAACATAAAAGAACAACGCATTCTGTCATTTTGGAAAAGGAGAGATCACATTCAAACATCTATGCACATAAAAACTTAAAAGGTTGTAACCTCAGAAGCATAAGCAGCAATATTCAAAAGCAGAACATAAACATCAAAATAATTAAATCAAGATACCTACATAAATGGGATATGTGCAGATGAGACATGGAAAGTATCAACATTATGAACTCTCAAAGTGAAAACTGAGGTAACACAGATGGTTCTTCTTGCTCATGAGAAAAGTCTTGTCTCACATACACAGAAGCATGGCATATAAGACATCTTAAATAAATTAAAAAAGCCAAGGGAAGCTACACAGCCTGTTAGAGCAGTGCCTAACCTCTCTGCTGAGGAGCACCTCAGAACATCAGAAGTAGAACACCTGGGACACACTAGACCCAAGTAAATAAATTCTGCCCAATCCATATGGCTCCATGCAGGCCAGGTGTGTCTGCTCCGTGCTTCTGGAATTGAGAGCATGGTGCAGAGATTCCCAAATGGCTGTGGATAGTCAGCTGGGTCCACACAGGCTAATTTTCTTGGTCTGAAAATTGCAACTCTCAGAGCTGGAAGCAGAGAAGGTTGGAGCATGGAGAAGACAGTGTCAGTTGAGGGAAAAAAGCAAGAAGGTAATTTTAACATTTTTGAGGTAATGGTGGAAGAATAGTTTTGGAGAATGAAAAACAAGGTAACCCTGGTTAGCTAACAGGAGTTAGATCAAGTGAGATGCACTGAATTGCCAATTCTCTCAGGGGTGGCGTAGGTAAGCAAAGTTGAAAATACAGTAGCTGAGAATACATGAAGCTTGCACATTGCTGTATCAGTGCCTCACTGGTTGCTGGGAAACACACTTCATTTCAGAATGAATTTCCAAGTGACAGCCAGTGTTTGAGGTGTGGACAGAACATATTTTTCTAAAGTATGACCTTTGGTGTGAACAAAGAAAAAGTTACTCGTCATTATCAAACCACTTATTTGCTTAAAGCAGCTACACAATCTTCCACTGGTAGGCTCAAGCCTATGTAAATTTTATTTCCAATGAAATAATGTAAATTCTTACAATGACAAATTTTCATCTTAAAAATAAACTTACCAGAAAAAGGATTTTTGCCAATTATTAATACATTTGGCAAAGACATCATGATCAACTGCTGCAAAGTCTCCTATAAAAGTTAATTAAAATATTATTTAAATCAAATGTACTGAACAAAAGGAAACCTCAAATGCTAAAAAGAAATTAGTAATATAAATAACATAAAATTTCTTAATCCTTAATACATGTATGTTCAATATTAATTATTTAGACACTAATTAAAAAGATTACACATATTAATTACTTCTACAAAAGTCTTGTTGAAATGATCTTGCAAACCAATAAAACACAGTAAAATCCTCTCATAGCAATGAGCTGGCTTATGAATATTAAGCCTCTGTGTCTCAGAATGCAGCAAAAATTCCTTCAAATTATTAATGTACAGCTTTCTCTAACTTATTGACAGATGTTTATTTTATTGAATCCAAGTTTCATTTATACTAAAAAAGATCAATTTCCTGTATTTTACATTTGTAGTCTTGGTGGCCTTGCCAAAACACAGATGTGAAAATTGCTGTTATTTTGCTGCAGTTATGCTGGGACAATCCTGAATATAAATGTACAAAACCGTATTTGTGTGATCATGTGGAGTTTTAGTTTGGCTAAGTCCCACATAATCAAGCTGCACACTCTATCTATGCTATAGATTGTACCAATGGAGAGTTTCTGTCAGCCAGTAATGGCTGTAATCAGGTCAAATCCCCAGTCTAGACAGAGCCTAATTCTTCTGTAGCAAAATAGTCTTTCTCCTGTTCCCAGATGTTTACTCACAGCAGATGCCATCCTATCAGCATCTTTGAAGGCTTTTTATTTTTCCATAATGACAGATTCATGAATACATTAAATGTTCATATTAAACCACAACTTATTCCAGAAACATCACCACTTTAAATCCAAAAGGCACGTATCATGTGTTATATTGTAAGCTAAAAACCTAACATAAGAAAAGTCCTATTTAATATTAAACTTCAAAAACGGCATTACTTGAAAAACACCTTTGGAAATTACTAGCTATAGGTATACTTGAAAGTTCTCACCAGTTAATTTAAGACATCATAATGACATATGAATTGACTGATACCAGACTGAAGAATATGTACTCATTGCACATGCCTAAGACAAATTATGAAGCATAAAATAGCTCTGGTCTACTCAAACATCATAGATTCCAATACTCTGAAATCTTGATAAAGATGGTTATCAAACAAAAGATATTAAATACTCCATAGGAAATTTAAAGTCAATAAAAAAACAGATAAGGAATTCAGTGAGTATTCATAGCCACTATGAAAGAAAACCACATACTTTAAAAAGTAGGGGACTGGTGGCTTTTTGAGAGGGGGAGGTTGTGATAGCTCAAATAATTCAATGATGCTATTATAAAACTTTTTTACTGTGAAGCAGAGTACAAGCAGGGGTTATCAAGAAATGTATCCTCTATAGACGTTTTCACCTCTTCTCTTACACTTCTACCTTACTTCAAAGATATCTACTACCTTTTCTGTCAGTGTTAATTTCATCAGTAAGCTCAGTGTAACTGCTTTCAATTTAACTTTTGAAATTACTGCTTCTATTAAAAACCTGAAATTAGAATCTGTGTCCCCCCAAACTCACCTATTTCTTTTAACTGTTATCCTGAAAAAATAAATTAAGCCTATTTGCAAAATTCTGCCTTGCTTGTACAAACTTTTAGAGTTCACTAGCATTTGTTTTACTGAAGACACACCATCTGGCAAGTGAGGCTGACAGAACACCCATAGTAGTCATGGAAGCTCACTGTATTAAACTTCCAAAGCACACCAAAACCTAAAAAGGAGATCAGTTCTTCAAAAATCAGAAAAATTCCATGCTTTTATGCTGTCAGGGAGTGTATAAGCAAGAGCCTGGTTTGGGACCTAGTAAGAGTTCGATGCTACTGTAAAGAATTAAAGCAGTTTTGGTTGGAAGAAGAGATGCAACTGCGACTGCAGACAAGAGCAAGTATGATAGAGGAATGAAAAAGCATGTTATTAACTAACAGGTTTTTTGACAAGTATATATACAACACTGATGCAATTATTCCCTAAACTCAGATACTGTTTTCCACAGATGCCATAAAAACGCGTGGAATAAACTAACACATACAAACTCACAATACAGTTTTAAGAGTCAGGATATTGTAATGATAAGAATTTTAAATCCCCATATCTGTTAGTATCTTATTCCTACCCGATATTTCAGGTATTAATCACATACCTCAAATACAGTGATTATTTTCCATGTTCATTATTCTCAGATCTCATGCTGTTCAGAACATACACGAAGCATGATGCCTGTGCATGTGATGTGAGGGCTCATGCCTCTGCCAAGACATAGTCCAGACCATGAGAGGCCTCTCAGGCTGAGACAAAGGCATCCATCAAGAGATAGCTTTTCTGCTTTGGGCAGTTTCACAGCTGATAGGAAATAATCTGATCCCTTCTTGAAACCATGTTTGCTGTGCTGCTTTGTTAACCCATGCCCAGGCTATGGGAAAACCCCAGCTGCCAACCTGCACTAGATTTGAAGAAACAAAGACTACAGTCCACCCAGTAAATCACCACAGTGCATAATGCTTCCTGCATGCATGTGGGCACATTTCAGTAAACATGAAAACACGGAAAAAAACCCAATTTGATCAAGTGTTCCAACTGGGCTACTAAATGCCTTTATTCCTAGTAAAGCTTTCCTCACCTCCACTATCTGAAGAGGCTGTCATCTCACAAAATTAGAAGCTTGAGCAACTGAGGACGGAAAGGGGAAAAAAGTGTAGGCAAGCCTATACAGCTTATGCTTACATAGAACAAGCTTGAACTGTTAAAATCATGGTGACTGATTTTAATATTTACTGCATATTTTTTTAATGAAAATTTAAAGAAAAATAATTTCTAATGCAAAGGTTTGGAGCAACATTCCCAATCCTGAATCACTCAAAGCTAAGTTAACTAAATGTAAATGATTCTAGATGATATTGTTGCACTAGGCCCAGCTGATAACATATAGCCAGGGAATGCTCTGTATTCACCAATACTGTAAATGTTCATGCCTTTTGATGCACCAGTTCTGAAACACTAATGCTTGGTTGAAAATAACCGAGCACCAGGAAATGTAAAGCATACAGGTCTTAGCAGGAAGCAATTACACTACACATGGCAGCTGCCAAGAATGATGTAAAGCAAGCATGGGTGCAAAGTGCCAGCTGCAAAGACATACAGTGGTGGACCACGCAGTTAAGGGAATTTTCACTGTCGTTTGGAGTTTCTGAAAACATATAGTACATGTGTATGCAGGTGGAAAAGCACACATCAGTACAGGCCCTACCACAATGTACTGTGAGAGGCAGATTAAGAATTTTCTCCCAGACCTGGACTGCCCTTGCAGGAAATGAGCAGACAAATGTGGAAGAGTACTAAAAAAATACATTCTAAGGCACACTGGTGATATATGCAGTGTCACACTACCGTGTATGCAAGACACTGTCCAGGCTCCACATCTGGAAGGCACAGTACTAGCTCACTATCACACAAAACCCACCAAAAATTCAATGGCTATTTTACACATCTAAAATTTCCGGCAAAATATAAAAGACACAATTACTGACCTGATAATATGTTTTTATTTGTTTCACCAAAATAGACAAATTTTGAATCCTTAATGATGCATCATTATTTACTTTTTTATTTATCCTCTGATTAGCAGACTTTGGATTACTGAAAAAAAGAAAAAAATAATTAAACATAGCAAACATTAAACTTTAGTACTTTATGTATAAAACAAAACATATATTTAATCTGCCAGGATAACAACTTACTGGTTACCATGCCTTTTTATTTCCCCTCCACAAAAAACATAGGGAGTTGTGCAAGTGCCTGCCAAAGACTGAAAATAAGTAACTTGAAACATCTGTCTCTGGTACAGCTACTCAGCTTAGCACCCTTTTTGGCTGTTGACAGAACACATAATTTGGAGCACCCATCACAATTACAGGAGAACAAATTTTTATGGCTCTGCACTTCTACATAAGTGGCCCCATCCACCCCGATGGAACACAGAAAGCAGAACACAGCTCTAGCATAAACATTCCAGCACACACTGAATAATCATCAAGAATCATTCTCACTGATGCAGACAATTAGAGTAACAGAATTCAGTCTAGCTACATTAATGAACATCTAGATACTGAGAAAAATATGCAATGTTATTTTACTGTCATGAGACACTAAACCGTAACATTTTAGCTTTCAGAATCACAGAATCATAGAGTGTCAGGGGCTGGAAGGGGCCTCAAAAGATCACCTAGTCCAACCACCCTGCCAGAGCAGGATCGCTTAGAGCAGATCACACAGGAACACATCCAGGCAGGTTCTGAATATCTTCAGGGAGGGAGACTCCACAACCTCCCTGGGCAGCCTGTTCCAGTGTTCTTTCACCCTCACAGGGAAAAAATTCCTCCTTATGTTTAAATTAAACTTCCTATGCCTCAACTTCCACCCACTGCCACTTGTCCTGTCACCAGGCATCACTGAGAAGAGCCTGGCTCCATCTTCCTGCCACACACCCTTTACATATTTATAAACACTGATGAGGTCACCCCTCTGGCTACTCTTTGCCAAGCTAAAGAGCCCCAGCTCTCTCAGTCTCTCCTGGTAAAAAGAGATGCTCCATGACCTTAATTATCTTTGTGGCTCTGCACTGGACTCTCTCAAGCAGTTCTATGTCCCTCTTTAGCAGTAAGGATTATGAAACCCATAACACTAATACACAATTATTTTACAACTATTTATAGATGATTGAAATCTGTCAACAAAGGGATTATTAACTGGAGTTTATCACGTACTCTTTCATACTACAATACTTGTTCTCTCGTTGATCTTGGCTTCAGAAAGGAAGCCACAGATTCAATCTCTTTTTTCTTCAAAAAGTCAAAAGGATCTGAAGAAATGCAGGTAAGCCACTCTTTTTCAATACCTCTTAACATACCACATTATTAACCATGTACAAGAGAGTGTGACAACCACTCATTGTGATGTTAAAAAAAGGCAACTCCCTCACAACACCTTGTAAAAGTTTAGAGAATTCATAAAGGATGGCCAAGTGAAGTTTCTTAACTTTTACAGATATACTTGATACAGCAGCAGAATGCAACTTTTGCTATTTCATTATATTATTGTATTGTTTAACCAATCATCAGCTGGCTGGAGCACTGCACTCAAACAAAAAACTACCAACTTCTCACTATCAAACTGGAGGTTCCTGCAAGGCTGTATGTCTGCTGGGTCTGGTTTTACTCAACACTGTCATTAATGATTTAGACAACGGAATACAGAATAAACTTACCAAAACTGCTATTGACAAAAATTGGGAGGAACAAAAAAAATACTGTTATTTTAATCCACAGTAAAAAAAATGCAAAGAACACTATGGCGACCTGATAAATGACAATGACCCTGATAAAGTATACACCAATGATCCTGGTGTGACAGCAGTAGGACAGGCATACAGTTAAAGGATTATACTAAGGAATCACATGCAGAAAGAGGAGTGACTTGCTGTAATATAAGAATTACCTCAACATTGTAGTGGACACAACCAAATACAGAGGGAAAAGAAATGTCACTGACAACCTCCCATCCTACAAGACTGCTGTGATCTGTACATTTCTGTTCAGATACTTAATTCAACTGAAATCTGCAAATAAACACCCCAAAATGAGCTGTTCCATCTACTCCACTGAACACAGCAGTATCATCATTTATTGTCATGCCATTTATCACTTTGTTTGGTAGTTTCACACATGCTTTGTAAGAGGGTACTATATACAAATTTATGTATTTTTTACTTAAACTTCTTAATTTTAACTTTGTTGTTTAAACAAACTTTTATCTGCCTTTTACAGCTCTCTTTGGTTTTAACATGTTTTAATTTTTAAAAGACCTATTTATGTATTTTCTTCAATTTACTACTATCAGAATTTCCTGTCTTGTATGCATGAATGTAAGTAACAGAGAAAACACCACTGGGAAAGGAAGTCAGATCATATATAAAAGGCACCTCCAAAACACAGTCATTTTAAAAAGACATCTTTCTTCTTGTACATATGCATATAAATCTAGGGCAATTGGGACATACATTCTCACATGAGTAATTTTCTCATTCCTAAATGCTCATCACCATGTTCCTAGAGAAAACTATAAACAATTAAAGTAGATTTTACAATATATTAGCCAAAACTATGTGACTAAGATGTCACCTTGGATTTACTAAAGCAGAAGCAGCCACAAAAGGAACTAAATGGGCTAAAAATCATTATGCTTTGCAAATGCACAGAACCAAACTCCTTTCCCAAATGAAATTCATTGAAATTTATTAAAATCAGAAGAGAAAATCCAGGATAAATCCTGCTGACCTGATGGCATACAGAGATCAGCTGGAGTCTCATCTTTCTACATTCACATCTCCAAAAGACTGATTTGGGCTCTTAATCTCTATCCTTAATGTCTATCAGATTATCTCCAGGCTTTTTCATCATCTTCACCAGCATTTCTACAGATCTAACATTTTGAATGACTCTCCCTTTAGAGAATTCATAATGGAGGGCACTGGTGTTTCCTAGGTATTTTCATAGCTCTTATTTTGGTATCAACACAAAATTCAGCGTACAACCACAAGAATTCAAAATACATGTCATAAAAGCTCAAGCTTTACTCTTCCTCCTTTCAAAATCTGCACTAGAACAGATCTTGTAAGAACAAAAACTTTTAATGTTTGCATAGCACTACTTCATAATGCTAGATAAACATAAATCTATTTCATACACCTTTAAGACTAATTATTACTATCCTAATGCTGCAAATGGGAAATTAACGCAGAAAGAAGTTCCTCAGAAACAGCAGAAACAATCAATGCGAGACAGATGTGTGGAGAAGGGGAAAAAAAAAAAAAATCAAAAGGGCAATCAGTGCCCAGGACTTCAAGGACACAAATGCTTAGTTCCACACCATTGTCACCAATGCCATCTTCCTATTTTGCAGGACAGTATGTCACTAGTGGGACTTACATACATCAAGGATACAACTTATGTTTTATATGATGATATGAAAATATTTTCTTTAAAATCAGCAAGATAAGGAGCCATAGGATGTCATTACACTTTAGTCCTGAATACCAGCTCTTCTCCTCGTAATGCAAAAATAAATTGCATCTCAAATCATGCACTAACAGATGCTAACGGAACTTGAGCACTTTTAGAACATTTTAGCGGACTCTTGGCAACAGTCCTACAGTAAATCATTCTTGTGCTTCACCTTCTCCATCTTAATTGCATTAAGAACAGCAGGTCAACAGAGGTTCTCTTTGACCTCTGCCCCAGTGAGGCCACATCTGGAGTACTGTTTCCAATTCTGTACTCCCCAGATCAATAGAAACAGGGAACTACTGTTCCAAGGGAGGGTCACAAAGATGATGAGGGGCCTGGAGCATCAATCTTAAAATGACAGGCTGAGAGACCTGGGTCTGTTTAGCTTGGAAAAGAGAAGCCTCAGAAGGGATCTTATCAATATCCATAAGGGTAAAGGGTCAAGAGGATGGGGCCAGACTCTTCTGTGGTGTCCAGCAACAGGACAAGGGACAATGGGCATAAACTGGAACTCAAGATTTCATCTAAACATGAGGAAAAGCTTCTTTCCTGTGAGGGTGTTGGATCACTGGAACAGGCTGCCCAGAGAAGTTACAAAAGTGTGTGTCTCTGAAGGGTTTCCAAACCTGTCTGGACACTGCAATCCTGGTCAACCTGCTCTCAGTGACCCTGCTTTAGCAGGGTGACTGGACTAGGTGATTTCCAAAGGTCCCTTCCAATTCCCGCCATGCTGGGATCCTTTGATTAATCTTTAAATATACAATAGCATAGGGATCACCTCTTCCAAATTATGCATTAACGAACATAATCAGAAATTCTATTAATCTTGTAAAGTTTATGTTGAGCATAGCAAAGACTTTTATCTTTCAACTACTATGGAAAGTAAAATACTATTCCTTTATTTCCACCAATTCACTCCATGTATCCCCCTCCATATACACAATTTTCCTATATGCATAAATTAATCTATCAAGACCGGTTCAAATGCTGACACATACTCTTTACATTTTTATGGAAACTTCAGGCTTCTTTTATGATAAAAGTTACACCGTTTCTGGTAAAAATAATTCATTTCTGTATCTTAAAACAAAAAGCATTCAACTTCTTAAAATTTTGGCATGAAATTACAGGAAACCGTTTACTGAGACTGAACTTTGGGAAGACTGAGCCACAGATGTGCTCTGGAACACTATCTTTACTACCTGAAAAAAATCATGTTCCAGTTTTACGATCCACTGTTCATGCAGACTGCCAGCAATTAAAATCAGAGTGCCAGCCTCAGGACAACCAGTAGATAATTAAAATTAGTTTATTCTATCTTAACTTTTTTCCAAAATATTATAGTGACAGGTCCACCCAACAGCCAAACCTCAAAGTTTTCTTCACATTTTTCAGTGTAGATTTAAGACACATAACAGTAACAAGTTTTCTTTCTCAAGGATCAGTAACATTAAATTACTTAAATATCAATACTAACAATAACAAAATCTCTATGATAATTTATGATGTATAGAACATTTGGCCTCAATAACTCACTATAAGGAAGTGTTATTTTTTTATTTTGTCACTTGTTTGTAAAGATTGTAATACTCTTCAAACAGAGCAGGAATGTCGTCCTTGACACTCTCAATTGATATGTTAGCAATGACTAGAATGACTTTTACTTGGAAAAAAATGGTTTAACTCTTCACACAGTAAAATTATGCTCTCAGTACCTTCCAGTGCAAATAAGACCTGACATCTGTACTGCGGTAATTTAAATCTTTCTAACCACATTACATTATCAAATTGTTGTATTTTATAATAAATACTATTGTAGGCTATTCACTAAAATGAGCCACATGTTGAAAGAGAGGCCACATAGTACAAGAATCGGTCAGTGTATTTATCAGTGTCCCCTAACCTCCAGTCAGGGATTTTTAGCTTTCAGGTATTGTTTGAAATGTCAATTTTGACCTGTAAAGTGTACTGAACAGCCAAGACTGGCCTGACGGATCAATTCTAACATCACGTACTATTACCAAAAGAACTGTGATTAGGTCCTTCAGAGGGGCATTCATTATGTTTAAAAAAAAAAAAAGCACCTTCATTCCCTAAAATAAGTTTAGTAGTCTCCTTAATTCACAAAAAAAAAAAAAAAAAAAAAAGATTTTTTAAAATAATCCATCTTTTAATGTAATTATTTCTTAACTCATTCCTCTCAGAGGAGACAACATGCTATGTAGTCAGACCAAACATACTAATTTTCTCACTGTGCATTTGAAATAATGAGAAAAACTAATGAAAGATACATACAGAAAGATAAAACTCTAAACAAATTACCAGTCTGCACTGATCTCAAGAGCATCATCTTTAAATCAGTTTACATTTTGGGACAACTAATTAATTTATTAGAGGTTTTAATAAACTACTTACATCCGTATGTTGAATTATTTTATTTTTATGTCCAGGATTTTTAAATTGTAATTACATGCCATTAATACTAAACAATTCTGTTTATGACAATACATTTAATCCAGTACCACTGAAATAAACTAGCATTTGCTGTTACAGACACAAAGTGCAAATTAAATAATTTTCAAAATAAACTGATTCTAAAGCAAACCTTTGTAAAACATGGTTTTAAAAAAATATGGTTTTAAAAACATAAGATTTTAGTGGCTATCATGCTAGTTAGACTGTAAATGTTTTTTAAGGCAACACAAGCTGTTTTTATTAGGTTGAGATACTGAACTGCCTCAGTGGCAAACAGCAGAGTAAAATAGGGCAAATCTGTCCAGAAGTCAATAGGAAGCCGAGCAGTAAAAGATACCCTTAAGCAATTTTACATTTAAGAGCAACCTACTTATGACAAGATACATTAATTTCAATAGCAATAAAAATGGAAAAGTGCATCTCACCCAATAATGCATTGGTTTAAAACTCCTGATTACGGGCAGAACTTCGGTGTTTTTGTACTACCAGTATCATGAGTTATAGACTGAGACCTCATATAATAAGAGATTACATGTCTTTAATTTTTCATTGACCAAAATCTATCAGAAACGGCAATGTGATAGCTTAATGGCTTCATGCTTAAATCTATGCAGACTGCAAACCAGTTGTGTCCTCTCTTGCCATCTGTTCCTTGATGGTGCTTAATCATTAAGCCTCATAATGCACCCTAATTTTAAATATATTGTTGTTTCAATGTATTTTTTAAGTACAGTGAAATGTTGAAAAAACACGCATTTGAAAAAATTCTACACAAGTGTAGATCTCAAAAGGGCCAAAAATATTGACTGTCTCTGTGTCTTAGCTTACAGTAGGGCACTGTTCACTTTTACACATAAATTCTTTATGTGTTACATTTTTTTCAAAGTTCCCTTAAATGGAATACTGATGGAGACTCACTCTTGCTCTCTGCCAAATATTTCAATAGTTACTGATACCAGCATTTAAAAATAAATTTAAAATAATAGGGCTGCATTTGCCTTATTTACTGTTAGGAAGATAATAATAAACATATAGAAAATGTGGTTCATAATGAGATTTAATACGGCAGTGTCCTTTTACTGTGAAAGTTAAAATAAATTGAGGGCCTTCACTGGAGACCTCCAATTTTCTTTAAACATTTGAAGCAACATAAGAGATATCAGTACCCTAAAGCCATAAAGTCACCAGAAGTACCTCTGCATATATTTTGAGGCTACGTGCAAAGTTCTGTGTCCAGCATCCCAGCTTGAGAGAGACAAGGAACTACTGGAGAGAATCCAATGAAGAGCCATGAAGATGATGAGGGAACTGGCACATCTCTCTGCCAAGGAGAGGCTGAGAGACCTGCAGCTGTTTAGCCTAGAGAGAAGGATGCGTGCAGATCTTATCAGTACTTATCAATACCTAAAGGACAAGAGTATCACTGAATTGTAAGGGTTGGAAGGGACTTCAAGGATCATCCAGTTCCAAACCCCCCGCCATGTGCAGGGACACTTTCCACTAGACCAGGTTGCCCAGAGCAACATCCAGACTGGCCTTAAAAACATCCAGGGATGGGTGTTTGAAATACCACCTCCCTGGGCAACCTGTTCCAGTGTCTCACCACCCTCATGGTGAAGAACTTCTTTCTGATGTCTAACCTAAATCTATCCTCTAGCTTGGATCCATTCCCTCTAGTCCTATCACTACCCAACACCCTAAAAAATCCCTCACCAGCTTTCTTGCAGGGCCCTTTCAGATACTGGAAGGTCACAGTAAGGTTTCCTTGGAGCCTACTCTTCTCCAAACCGAACAACTCCAACTCTCTCAACTGTCATCATAGGAGAGGTGCTCCATCCTTCTGATTATCCTCGTGGCTCTTTTCTGGACACATTCTGGTACACCCAAATCTTTCTTGTAATAGGGGTTCCAAAAGTGGGCATAGTCCTTCAGGTGAGGTCTCATGAGAATGGTGTACAGGAGGAGAACCACCTCCCTCGACCTGCTGGCTACACTTCTCTTGATGTAGCCCAAGAAATGATTTGCTTATCGAGCTACAAGTGTACACTGGTGGCTCATGATGAGCTTCTCATCTACCAGCAGACCCCATATCCTTTTTTTCAGGGCTGCTCTCAAGCCAGGCACTGCCCAGCCTATATTGGTGCCTGAAATCGCCCTAATTGCAGGACCCTGCAATTGGTCTCATTGAACCTCATGATGATGGTGTGGGTCCAGCTCTCCAGCCTGTCAAGGTCCCTCTGGATGACATCCCTTTGCTCCAGCACAGCAGCCGCACCACACAGCTTGGTGTTGCCGGCAAACTTGCTGAGGTTCCATTCGATGCCACTGCCCATGTCACCGATGTTTAACAAGACCAGTCCCAGGGATCCTTGAGAGACTTCATTTGTCACTGGCCTCCACTAAAGCACAGACCTACTGACAGCCACTCTTCGAGCACAGCCATCAAGCCAGTTCTTTATCCACTCCATCCATCAAACCCATATTTTACCAACTTGGAGATCAGGATATCATGTAGGACAGTGTCAAAGGCTTTTTTCACGTCCAGATAAATGACATAAATTGTTGTCACCTTGTCTGCTGATGCTGTAACTTTGCCATAGAAGGCGACCAGGTTGGGACCAGACCCTTTTCCGTAGTGCCTGCTGACAGGATAAGGGACAACAGGCACAAACTAGAACACAGGAAATTCCACCTGAACATATGGGAAAACCTTCCTGTGAGGGTGCTGGTGCACTGGAACAGGCTGCCCAGAGAGGTTGTGGAGTCTCCTCCTGTGGAGACATTTCAAACCTGTGTGAACACTGTGATCCTGGACAACTTGCTCTGGGTGATCCTGCTTTAGCAGAGAGGCATGATCTCCAGAGGTCCCTTCCAATCTCCATCATGTTGGAATTCTGTAATATGGGACAAAAGGTGCACTGGCCTTCACCACTGAACCGTCTGATCAAGTTTTAAATCATCAATAAGAGCCAAATCACAGAATTAAGGTTGGAAAAGGCCTCTAAGATCATCAAGCCCAACGCTTCTGTGCCCACTAAACCATGGTCCAAAGTAGACAAAAGGTCAGTCTATGGCAGCTAAGCACATCAGAGAAAGAGGCAGATTCCAAAGTACCCTATTGTCTGTATCTGAATCTTGTGATAATGCATGTTCTAGAAATATTGGTGCAAGATCGCACACTTGAAACTCCTCCTGCAGCTAACGAGCATGATCAATTTCTGCTGGTAAAGGGTATTTCTATGCTAAACCTATCAAAAACATACAGAAAAAAAAAATCTTAACTCTTCTCTTATACATCTAGCACATGTTCATTTATGTCCTGATAGAAATGAACTCATATGGATGATTTCCCAAAGAATAATTCAGGACACAGACCATCCACTGCTGGAGTACACACAGAACTAAATGGACACAATCTTATCTGAAAAAGGATGGCAATCTTATCTTAAAAAGGATGGCAATACATCCTTCCACATCTTGGATAGCATTGTGGAAGATACGCAAGCATTGAGGCTACAAGTATTGATGACACTGAATGCAGTGGCCAGGGGATATTACACCATGCTCACAATTACTACACATGGAGGGCCATAGTCTGACCTGGTAAAGAGACAAGGAATGCATGCTCTAGAGTTGTTCAAGCTTTCACTTTTGAATCCTGCTTAGACACATCTTTCTGTGCTTACACAGGGGATAGTAAAAGCATGCTCTAATCCTAACCTGCACTAAACCATAAATGTTGTGATTTCTACTAATCACTCTTGCCTTTTTTAGTAGGTATTTAAGACAATCTACTTCTTACTTCTAAAACACCCCTGAGACAAAATTGTTCCAGAACCAATAAACAGAGGTTCTGTAGTTCTGCTGATATCTGCTCAAACACCTAAAAATACTACATATGTATATTAAAATCTTAATTTAAAGATACTTGGCCAACTTTACACTTAGCAAAGATGGGCAATATATGCAGAAAGTTCAGCAACTGTATCAAAGAGGGGTTGCTTCATACTAATGTTAGTTTTAGGAAGCTTTATGGTTCTTGCATAGAACCCTATTTCCTAGGATTACATCCAACATCATAAACTATCAGGAGGCTGAAGATCTGTGCCTACTTAAAAAAAAACCCACAACTGAGTGGCCTAAGTCAACTTGCTGGTGGACATCACAGGGCACACTGTCAAGAACATACGAGTAGCTACAGAGCATATGCAGACAACTTTCCATCTCCTAGCCTTAGCTCTGCAGCTTCTGGCCAGGGTAGCTGCATAGTGCCTAAGGTCTCCTGTTGGCACAGAAGAGGAGCTGCCTAATTACTCACGGTTGAAGCACGCTAGAATAGCTGCACCTGAAGCAATGCCACAAGTCTTTGTGCAGAGGAACCCCATCTCTCCCTCATCCACTAATATGAGCCCGCTGTGCCTCACAACGTCAAGGCTGCTCTGACCAACAACTACTCTGCTGGATGGTTCCACTTTTAGTGGTATTATTTGCATGAAGAGACATCCCCTCACAGGTGTATGCTCCCATCTTTACAGAATCACAGAATGGTAGGGGTTGAAAAGGACCTCAGGAAATCTAGACCAACCCCCCCCACCCCGTGCAGGTATGCCTAGGTCAGATTACTTAGGAATGCATCTAAGCAGGTTTTTAGTCTCCAGAGAATGAGACTCCACCACTGTGACAAGAAAAAAGTTTCTCCTTAAGTTTCAGTGAAACCTTCTGCATTCCAGTTTGTTCCCACTGTCCCTTGACCTATCAGTGGGCATCACAGGAAAAGAGCAGCCCCATCATCTTGACTTCCACCCTTTAGATATTCATAAGATCCCCTTTCAGAATTGTCTTTTCTAGGTTAAACAGCCCCAGGTCTCTCAGCTTTTTCTTTTAAAGTGGATGTTCCAGGCGCTTCCTCGTAATCTTTATGGCCCTCCTTTGGATTCAGTAGTCTTCTGTTTCTCTCAAACTGGGGAGCCCAGAACTTAAAATACTCCAGGTGCAGCCTCGTCAGGGCAGAGTAGAAAAGGAAAAGAATTTCCCTTGACTTGCTGGCCACACTCTTCTTAACGCATTTCAGAATATTATTGACCTTCTTGGCCACAAGGGCATGTTGCTGACTCACAGGAACTTCATGTCCAACAGCACTCCCAGGTCCTTTTCAGCAGAGCTACCTTCCAGCATGTCAACCCCTAAGCTGGACTGATGTATGGGGTTATTCCTCCCCAGGTGCAAGACTCTACACTTACCTTTTGTGAGGTTTACACATGAATGTGCAAAAAAGCAAACAAAAATCATAGTATATTCAAGAGATCCAGTGACTGATCTTTAGTCTTGCCCTCCTGGGGTTTAAAAAAGAGAACAGCCCAGATATATTTGTTTTAATAATAAGGAATATGCATGCAGGTGAGCAAAATGTAGCAGAAAATAAGAAAGGACATAAATTTTTTTCTCTTGTTTTTTAAGCACATGTTTGTATGGTCCCTCCAAAAGTCTCTAATTTTGAAGCTTACAGAGCAATTGCTGTTTCTATCATGTCATAGGATAAAACAACTTGACTATCAGATGTACTGTCACTGAAAATAGCAAGCGACTACCTCCTGCAGTGAGTAAACGGTTTGAGCTCTCTATAGTACAACAATCAATGAGAACACTGAACAGCTCCACAGCTGGTGAAAGGCAAGTTTATTTCCACCAAATTGAAACTTCACCAATGGAAAGAAAAATCCACAAGATTCAGAACATCACAGAATAATGCCGATATGCAAAAGAAACACTCCTGGGTATTAAGTAATTGAATTCTTAGAAGAAACAACTTGACAAACAAAATCTTTTTGAGTAAATGAATGAGAAACAAAGTGTGACAAACATACCGGTCTTAACCAATCTATGTATCTTACAAGGGTTTTCCTAATGGGGCTTTGGGTTTGTGTTTTGTTTAATTGCAGCAGTCCTACTAGCAAACACTGTACGAAAAGGTAAAGCTAGACTGCTTTAGAACTTGGATTACTTTTCAAATTAAACTAAAACAAGGAGATGGTACAGGATGCAAAATCATGCAGTCTAAAAAGGACAAACAGGAAAGAAGATGGACATACCACAGCAACCAAGTACTAATGATAATGAATACTAAAGTTTTGCTTTCTGCTTTAAGCACTGTTATTTTCCCTCTGAGCCAACAACTTTTACTTTGGAAAAGAGTTCTAATTACTATCTGTTCATTCCAATACTAATTAACAGGGTAACTGAAAACTATTGGACATAGTTACATTGAGGTGTTAATGACAGACAATTGAAACACTGCTAACATTTACACCCACAATAGTCCTGTGACACCAGTAAGATTAGCTTTGTGTAAAAAAAACACTCTCAGAGCTGGATCACAAGATGCAGCATGACTTGATACCAAGTATCAGAGGGCATTAAAGTGAGAGCTCTTAAGATCTACCTTTGAAACAATATTCTGCAAACATACAGGTAGTCATTTGGAAGAAACATCAGAAAGAGTTATGCAAGATGAATACGGCCAGAAAGTTGTCACCACAGACAGGAAACAGAAAGCAAGTACAGGGTAGAAGCAAACGAACATATACTGCCCTCAGGTAAATGACGTTTTGTGGAGCTAATGTGCTTTCCAAGTATTTAAAATATTAATGTAAGGAAAAATAACTTATGTAGGATTTAAAAGCAATATATGTTTATGCAATCTTCTTTATTTAAGCTAAAAAAAAAAACTCTCAAGAGGGTTAAATTTGTACATGCAAGTTTTTCCCTCTTTCAGCCTAAGTGGGTTACAACACCACAGTAGGGTTTACTTTGCTTTACTTGATAATCCTAGCACCAGCAAAACGCATTTCTCCTTTGAAATATTTGGAAAAATGTTTACTTATTTTATTCTTTACTTCGAACCTTGCTGAAGCTGTGAATTCCCAGTTAGTACTGCAGACTGAAACCAGTCTGAAAAACAAAGACAAAAACTAGAGCAAACATTTTCCTGCAGCTTAAAATACAATAAAATTATCTAAATAACTGAAGTGGACTTTATCTCCTACCACTATAAAAACGGAAGCAAGTTTTCAAGTTATGTCTAAATGTTCAACGCAAAGATTCACTTGATAGCCAGGAACGTAATACAAGCTCATCCCTTACTATCTTTCAATACAAAAATACAACAAAAGATAATTATTACTTTTTCCTTATAGTAAGCAAATAAATCACATCAACAGAGATTGGCTCAAGCAGTGGTCTTGCCTTGATTCAAAGCCTTACTATCAATTAAATTATGTAGGGGCACTTTATAAATACTGCTTAAGAACAGTCTAAGGGATCATGCCTCTCTGGACTATCTTAAGGCATGAATATAGGACTCTTCAAAATTAACCAACCAACCAATCAGAGATCTTACTACCAAATACTTCTGACCATCGAGGTCACGTGCCCTAACAAGGCACCATTAAAAAACAAACAAAAAACCCCCAAAAAAAACCCCAAAAAAACTTGATCTCTGAATAATGACCACATAGAGAAAAGTGGTACAGTAAGAATGACAAGGCAGGCAACTAACTGCTATTTAGAGAAAAATGAGAAGGAACCAAAAATAAGATGAACATAGGAAAGAACACAAAGCTAAAGAGCCCCTTCTTAACAGAACAAAAAAATTAGGAAAATCTAGAGGATTCAGCAACCAATTGCTCAGTTAACTAAATTAGTTTTTAAAAGAAAAATCAGAGCACAGCAATATTTTGCAAAGGTCTGTGGTGCAGAGATCCCCAAAGCAGCCAGGAAGCACAGCCTTGCCAAGAAAAGATGCAAATTGATCAGTCCAAGTTAAGTCTTTGTAGCTAACCTAACACTCTGGAATTTACTGCTGCTATACTACCAAGAAATATGGCAATGCTTTAGGTCAATTCAAAGCAGTTCAGCCATCTGGGCAAACTGATCTTTCCGGTATAAAAATTGCAGCAAAACATGTTGCATGTTGCTATTCCTTACAACACAGGGAGCCAGAGCAGTGGTAGCAGAGACATGTAAAGAGTAAAGCCAGCCCCACAAACAGAAATACTACAGCCAGACATCAATAGAATCAAAAAGCTCACCCAGACTCAACACTGGGTGCCATTAAGAGCAAATGATGCATAGATGAGCCACTTGGACATCACCTCCGAACTGCAAAGGACACAGCACAGCATGAAACCAGAACAGGTCTTCCCCTGGCTTGAAGTCATGCTTGTGGCATTCCCCACAGCACACAGGAGTGCAATGCAAAATATTCTGAAAATAAAACTATAAAGCAACAATGATTACTACTCATGGAACAGGCAGACTCAAGGGAGCAGTTCCATATATATTAACAAACTTATTTTATAAATATATGTACATATTTTAAAAATTTATTTTTACTCAGTTTTTATTCCCTGACCCCAGCTACTATCCCAGAGTTAAAGATGGGATAAGTGATACACTGCCAACAGAAATAAGGACAGTCATAGATGAGAACAAAGAAGTGGATGTATACATGCAGAGGAAGATAATTTATGTTGTAATCTACTAACTACTGCAAGAAACAACAGTAACCCCAGAACAGTTTACTACACAGAAATAAATTAGAGCAGACAGAATGAAGGAGATTTGACATCTGCTATGGGAAAAAAAGCATGAAACACCAACTGATACAGACATACGGAAAGATCAAACTCTGCAAGCATTCCACATTCAACCTGTACTTTTTCAACCTTTATCTATAAAAACCTCAAGCACCTCAAAGCCAGCTGTCAGCCTATGTCCACCTCATCCACCCAACTCAAGGCTCCCTGCAGACAGATGTTCAAGTCTAAAATTAACCACTGTTACACTATAAAAACAATTCTTTCCTTTTCTGCTATCAAAAGGGTTTAATTCCAATCTTGATCTTGGTGAACATTCCAGTGGACCAGAATTTTGTAAAGAATTGGCTTCTTTACAGAAAAAAGAATTAGAAATTCAGCTTTTCGTAGGAAAAAAAACCCTAGGCCCTATGCTGCAGAAACACTCCAAAGATTAACAACTCTCACGAACTACTAGAGCAGCAAGTACCTTGCATCCACGGATGCTCAAAAGAGCACATCTGAAAAGCATACACCAAATTTATTAGCTTCAAGAAAGTGAGAAAGGTGAAGACTTAACAATATTTGACTTTTTACTAAAATACAAACTCATATTTTTGCTGCCAAAGTCATCAATTTCATTTTACCCCAACTTCTTTCCCTTTCCCCACCCAGTCAGAGTCTGACTGAAGCTGCCACTTGCCCTTTGTGGACTTCCTCACAAGAAAGAGTTAATTGGAGTGCATGCTCCTGTGCTCTTTTCCAGAGCCAGACAGCTGGCTCAGGCCCTGGAGATGGAGTCCAGTTTTCAAGGGAAGATATAGGCAAGTCAGAAGTATGGGCTGGCAAGCTCAACTGCTTGGAAGAAAAGCACAGAACTAAAGACTAAAGGCTCAGAAAAGGAGTCAGTGAAGCAGTCTACACATTCTAGGCACACACCAACACAGTAATGGAAGGAAACAGTCAGCTGGTCCACCTGGAAAATTCTCTGGGCCTGAGGCATGCATGTGGATCCAGACAGTGAAAAACACATTGAGGAAAGGCAACGGGGTTTTCAGCATGTCTTATACAGTCAATGAATATTCAGTAATAAGTTACAAATGGAAGAGCATGATGAAAGTCAACAGTAGATTAAATTAATTCCGTTTTAGACACTGGTTCTATGCATTGCTGATTCTGCATACAGGATTTGTCCAATAGTTTGCGGACATATTTGTTCAATTCAGTAGTATGACACAGAGGTACAGCAAAGACATAAATTATTATATAGAGTTATAATAAAGGTATGAAGTATTCTTGGTATGTTCCATCACCTCTCTACCATGACAGAGCACCACTGTAGTGATCTCCTGCATTCTGATCTATTTCCAAATAGCGTGACCCCTTTTTGTATGTACGGGCACAAAGATAAAGGCTCAGATTTAGCAAACAGATGGGTTTCTATCCCAAGGTATCAGATAGTGACTGATCTCAGCATAAGGTAGGTAACCAAACACTCCTGAAGAACTGGGCCTAAATTTAAACAGCAACCAACATTTTCTGGAGGTAGGAGCTAATATTTTAACTGTAACACTCCTTAATTAAAAATAAAACTATATCTAACAAAATAATAACATTGACCTGCATCATGTCCAGCAAAGTCAGTGCTCTTCAGATGTAACTGGACACTGAATGGAATCTGTTTAATTTTAATGTGTACTACAAAGCCCAAAACCTCAGAAGCAAAAGAGATACAGGAAATGTGATTAATTATTTTGAGGTAGTAATAAGCTCAATGCTGATAAAACCTGACCATCTCAGTACCATTACCTTGCAGCTGCTCCAATGCTGACATCTATTTTCTCTGTCTGGATCATCACAATTGTTGGAAATAAATTTGGTCTAGACAAGGACAATGAGAAACAAATGCCATACTACCAAACTCTCACTTGTACCTGACAGAAGGCAGGATTAACTCTTAACTGAAAAAAAAAATCTTTCTGTAAGCAATAATGCTACTTTTTCAGACTGTGTCACTATTTACAAACTATGCCAAATCCAGTATTAATACCCACTTTTATAATCACTGAATTTGTTATTTCAACATTTGGCAAAAATAAAGTACTAGAGTATACATAACACAGGACAACAGCACCTCTAACAGCAACCACTTGTGCTTTCAGCACCTTTTCCAGCATCAAATGCTGCAATAGGTTTTCAAATATAGGAACCAATCTACAGCACTACCACATCAGTGAACCCTTAGCTGCCAGGTATGCACTAGCTCTATTCTCATACCAAAACATTAACTGCCTTAAATATCTCAAAACTATTGTAAATAGTAAGCCCCAAACAACAAAATTCACATTTAAAAAAACAACCCAATTTCTAGTGGTGTTTTTCATGTATTTCCATGAATGGCTCCCCTGGTGACTTCTACAAGAACGACATTTCTCAATAACTTCTAAGAGCATCACAGCTCCTATCCACAGATGTCTAATTCTGACATGGAAAAAAGTCATTGAGATCTTAAAAAAAAAACAAAACAACAAACATCCTGAAGAAAAATGTTTTGCTTTTTAAGCCTGTGATACAAGTCTTTCTACCACACTTCCTCAACATAGCTAGTTACGAATGAAAGAAAAAAAAAATACTAATAAAATGGAAAATACTGAAAATAATTCATACTGATGGTTAGTTGGAACTACATCTTTAAAATGTGTTTGGAAATGATGACACATTTAATAGGAAGATATACAAAGTGAACAGGACTAGAAGTTAACACACATTTCCATACTGACATTATGCTTCTCAGCGGAAATCTGTGAAACTATTTACGGCCAACCAATTTTCCAGCAACTTCTATGATTCTATGATTCAGCCTGTATTACACTACACATTCGGCAAACACATCACTCGGACACAGAACTATAAAGAGTATCCGCTATGCTCCCAAGTCTCCTCTTACCTAACCACATGACTACCTCAAGAATAAGTTTACTAAGGCAAGTTTACCAAGTGTGTGTGTGTATGGGAAGTTTTCAGAAAAAAACCCCAAAATCACACGTTAAGAGAAACAAGACAACATAAAAGAAACAAGAAGAAACAAGAAAACACCACCAAAAACCCAACAAAACCAAAACAACAAAACCCCAACCAAGGCACAGCTTGCACATACTTACATTTGCAGCATGACTTCGTTCAGAAACACGCCATCCACCAGCGCCACATATTCCTCCAGGTTGGTCCCATTTCCTCCAGCTAACGGTCCAAATGTCTTAACCTAAAACACAACCATTACCACCATGACACTAACTCCACCTTACTCCTCATATTTATCTTCGAACGATGAGCAAATGAATAATGCGTGAAGAAAAACGAATGCTTACCCAAGTAACAAGAGGGCTAGACATGAACTGCTCCATAAGGGGTGTGAATATTTCATTCTCCATTTTACAAAAAAATGGTTAACATCAATGTAGCTCCTCTGATGCAAAAAACTGTAAGTCCTTCACTGTAGCAGCACTTTGAAATGCTCCAAGGATTTAGCTGGTCGAAGTGAACCCCATTTTAATCAAGCGACAGGCAACTAGGATTTACCTTCCTCTTAAAAAAAAAAAAAACAACCCAAAACCAAAACCAACAACAAAAACGAGCATTTGAAAGTCCTTCTATGCGTATTTCAGCCTTTCCATTTATGTCTTTCCCTCCCACGTACCGAAGGGGTTGAAGGAAGAAAAGAGACGCTGCCTAGCTACTAGGATTCTGCATCAGACAAAAAACAAAATCTGCTTCAGCTGCGGCAGCTCCTCAGAAAGGAAGACATTCCAGTAAAACTCCGCATCTTGCCCCTTCCCCACAAAAAACAAAAAAGCACCCAAACCCCACAGACTCGAACCACACCAAAAACCCAGGCGAAGGGAGACAGAGGAGCAGAAACCCCCACCCCCTCTTCCAAATAAGCCCCCCAGGCTGCTTCTGCACACAAGAGAACCTTTCTGTCCCCCCTCTGCAATAGCACACGCAGCCCACGGAGAGGAAATCAGCCCCGGCAGAGTTGAGACACTATATTAAACCAGTTCCCTTTTCTAACCCCTTCCTTTTTCTACCAAGCTACGACACAAGAGAGAGACAGGATCGGCACACTCCGCCTCGCCCCACAACCTCGCCCTTCCCCCGCGCTAGCCGCTCCCCTCAGCTCTCGCAGCACCTTCCCGCTCTCCCGCCCCCCCTCTAGTCCACTTCCTTTTAACACCAGGCTCCAGCTGTTAGCTAGCCACTCTCCCACCACCTTCCACTGCAGGCTGCCGCCGGGGCACCAGCTTCGCTTCCCACCCTTTTTTCCCAAATAACGGTCACCGTGCCTCAGTCAGCCCCGCCGCACCGCACCACTCGCCACCCTCTCCCCTCCTCTGCAAGCGCCCCTCGCTCACGGGCGGCTCCAGCGTACAGATCCCTCCGCTCCTTTGACTGTGAGCAGCCAGTTATCCCTCCGCCAGCCCTGCTCCCTTCCTGCGGCCCCCCTCCACCGCCTCTTGGGGATGGCGGCACTATTAGAAAGGGGCGGAGCCGAAACGGAGGGAAACCGCTGCAGGACGCGTGCACGGGCGCTGCAGCAGCGGTGGTGGCGGCGGCGGCGCGCAAGCCTAACGGACTCGCTGCATGAGAGGAGCGGGAGGGCGGCTGAGAAAGCCTCTGTCCCGCAGCAGCTGGAGGATTAGGCGGATCGGCGGGGACCTGGCACATGCAAGTGTGCCCCCATCCCTCGGGGTGCGGGAGGGAGATGATTTTAGTGAGGAAAAACTCGTCGTGAGGGAATAAAAGGCGGGCGGGGAAGGGGAGTCGCTGACGCCCATGAGGAATAAAATGGGGGTTAAATTCTCTGCACCACAACCACGCGCTCCCGCTTTTCAAGGCAGGATAGGTTAACCCAGGTTAACGCAGTCTCCAGCTTTCTGGAGAGATTTAGCAGGGAAAGAGGAGCGCAGGGAGGGGGGCGACCTGATTACAGAAAAGCAAAATGATGACAAGTGATTTGCTTGCCAAAGCTATTGTCCCTAAGCTATCTCTTGCGATTTGTGTTCCCAGTCTCCAATGCTGCTTTAATATACGGGGCCGTGTCTGCTTAATAGATAGGTAGTTTATTGACAGTTTTACAAAAATTCAGGCTAAATCCACCTCCTCTTCCATGTAGCACAAATTAAATTTTAATAGCATTTTTCAAAATACTTTTGATTTTATGCACACTGAAAAAAAAAAAAATCACAAAACAGTGAAGTAAAAGTGACTGAAATTAAGTCCTTTTGAAAAACATCAGTGACAGATAAACAGATTTGATCCTTTAACTCAAACACTGGGTATAATACATGTCCAAGATTTTAAAAATCCAATTGTGACTTTTTTCTCCATGTATGAAACTGAAGAGGATGTCTAAATAAAAGGATAAAAGATCAGAAAAATCAATTATGGACCTTGAAATATTAGTATGCAATTTGTATTCTAGAGATTTTATTAAAAAAGAGTTGCATAGTTTTGGTTCTCACAACTGCAGGTTTTTCCTTTCCAAACCAGATCTTTAGAGTGAACTCATCCTCTTGTGAAAAGAAAGAGGAAAGGGGGAAACTGCAGTCTTGGTTCTCAATAAGAATCTGGTGATCCATGGGTGAAATTAGTGCAAATAAACTGCTAGCCCTTAAAGGCAATTTACAAAACCATTTTTGTAAAAGCCTGACTAACCAACTACTAAGTTACCTGTATCTGCCAACAGTATATAATGTACAATTGTACATGTAATACCGTAGAACTTCCCTGTGTCTTGTGGGCTCTAATTAGGCAGTAATGACTTTGGCATAAAGCGATTTCTAGGAATTAGAGACAGGATAGTAGAAGTTTATAGCCCACCCATGTAGTAGTCATATGTTAACAACGCTAGATGACTCAGGAGTTCCTGAAAAGCGTTTAATACTAAGATTTCATAACATTGAGATAAAGATTTGATTAGACAGTTTCAGGTGGTTTTACTTCCATCCAGTTCACATTCATTCTCAGCATTCCTGTTGGTCACTGTTCCATGCAGGACTACTATACTTTAAATACTGCATACTGTCCTTAGGAAATGTATCATAGTTGGGTTTATGTCATGATTTAGTTTCTTAATAGAACTGGAGATTAGTACAAGGGAAAATTTCAGGAAAGATATCCAGAAACAGCCACCTGAGTTTGGCTTGCATTGTTTTTAGACAAAACCTGTTAAGGTCTGTCAGTTTTTTCATCAAAGTAAGTGTAAGAAAATGTACCTCATTTTTCCGGTATACGCAGACACCCATCATAATGAATTCCTGAAAGGTATTTACAATGGAGTAATAGCAAAAATAAAAGGTATGGGACAAGATATACATAAGAATTTATTTTAAATGCAGTCATCTAAGAGAGGTAAGATAACTTGCCATAGGACAGGGAGCTATGAACCTTTGCCAAATCCTTGGTTGACAGACATCCCTAGAAATTAATTAGAAGTTAAATATTTCTTTTGATCTGTTTTTTCTTGCCACAAACTACATTCCATTTTTAGCATACCTATCATGAGTCTTCAGCAGTATTGATCTAAGACATACTTAAAACTCACAGCTCCTCTTCAAGTGGGGCAACATGACTACTACCTGTAGGTTCTAACAGATATAGCTGCACTGATTTAGCACTTTTTATTTAAGCAGACTCCTAAAAGCAAATTTGATGATGTGGTGGTTTAGCAGTTACCTGCCCCCCCCACCTTTTGATATAAACCCCGGCTAGGACTCAGAACACTGGAAGTTAATAAATGAAGCTTTATATTTACAGCAATGCACAATATACAAGCAAATATTTACAAGGTATAACAGATATTTACAGATATATACAATGAAAAGGTAATACAGAAACACCAGACCCCTCTCAGAGACCCAAATCCCCAAGAGGGGTAACCAAACCCCCCCCACCACCTTTCCCCCCTTCCCCAATCTTATCTCACCACCTGTTGATGCTGAAGATAAGCTGAGGTAGATCGGCCAGGGGGGTTAGTAGCAGGAAAGTAGTTAGTAGAATTACCAAGAGTTAGCTACCAAGGCAAAGACAAAAGGAGACCATGCAAAGAGCAGCCGCAGCCAGAGTGGTCAGAAACCATCTGATATCTAATGTTTTGGGTACAACACTTTAAAAACATTTTTTTTTTCTTTCTCAGTAAAACTCCGTTGAAGTGACATACTGTGTTTACCTCTCTCAGCCAATAGTCTAATTTCTCATTCAAATTCTCAAATTATTTCAAACCAGCACAGATGACTACACTTGTAGTGGCAAATTCCAGAATTTTGTTACTACAAGTCAGTACTAGCTGAGAAAATTGGCAGCTTGCATTAACTGACCTAAAAATAGAGAACACTGGTAGCAGGTAGTTGCTTATGTCTCAAAATGTGAGCTGAACTAAATCCTTCCTCCATATCTCTCCTAAATTATATGATTCCATTTGAAATTATATCTTATATCTTCCCCTTGGGAAGTAAAACACTCTAAAATGTAGAATCATTAAATAGTTTAAACTATTCTAGGATTGCATATTCCATAATATTTTACAACTTAGAGTTTACCCTTTCCATAATTTTAAAAGGCACAGAGAGCAGTCTTCTTTCACATCTTTATTTTCTAGAACAGACCTGTCAGTATTTCATACAGCATGTGGCCTACTGCTTCTGAAATAACAGATCCACAGATTCAACTTATTTTAAGTTTAGTGTTTGTTCTTCTATGGATTAAGCATCCCCATGTAATTTCTATTGTGTTTCCTTTAGTACCACAAATATAATACTTAGAAGACACCAAAATGGCAAATAATCTTTGCCTAGACCCCAGATCCACAAATTACAGCATTACTTCATGATCTCACATTAACTCGGTTTTCTCATAGCATAGTTTTCTATGGTAGTTATTGCAAACTAAACAATGGGAAAAAAAATAACTAGAACACAAAGTGATGCTTTAAGTCTGCACACAACAGCAAAGCCTAACTATGTACTGCCTGATTTACCTCCTCAGAGCTTGTCAGAAGACTTCTGTTAGCCTTGCTGTCATGGGGAGGGGACTGTTTTGGGAGAAGAATGTAAATAAGCTACTCATCTGTATCTGATGCAAGAGACCGTGGTTTCAGGAGAAGAATGAAAATAACCTACTCAAGCTACTCATCTGTATCTGATGCAAGAGATGGTGGTTTTCTCTTCCTTTCTAAGCAAAGAGGTAGCAGAGATAAAGCTCTTGTTGCTATTTTCAACTACTGATTTGTGCAGCTGGGTTGCCAGGCCTTTGCCTGGCTTGATGGACCTTTAGAGAGGGCAAAAGAGGAACAGAGCATGGATACTTGGAATTATGAAAGCACAGTCAAAACCAGAGTTCGCAGAATATAGGCTGACTTGCCAGGACAGTTGCAGGCAAAAACTGCAAGCTACTGACAGTCACCTTCCTTGTCTTGTGTTTGTTACCAGAAAAACCTGTTTCCCTATCCAACCAAGGCTGTAAGAGGGCAATAAAGGGAAGAGTAAGGGCACTGAGGGGTTGAATTTAGTATGGCAAGAAATTTCCAACAATCCCACAAATTCAGTGGATTAAGTCACTTCTTGTTCTACAGGAGTGAAAAGAAAGGGAGATCCTTCTGTAACATGGATAATTAAAAAAACCCCAAAGTTGATGACTTGATTATAACAAGTTCCAAGTACTTTGTGTGTTTTTTGGCTTTCATTGTTTTGGGTGGTTTTGGTTTTTTGATATGCAGCATCTTAACAGAAGACGATACAGTATACTGACAGGAATAGAACTGCAGTGGTAGAGCCAGATTCTAACCGATACTATATGACTGAACTACACATTAGACAAGTCTTAATTTTGTTGGAGAACTACATGGGTACTGAAACTGACAGGATGGAAGTATTCTATTTAATACTGCTGTTCATCTGAGGAGGGAGGTGCTTATAGCTTTTTGTTCTCTTTCAAGCAGTTGTACTGGCAGGAAGGATGTTACTGTGACAAATCAGCTGATGTGATCCAAACCAAAGTACTTACCTTCAGTTTTAAATTTAATAGCCATTCTTAAATATTTCCATAGGCTCAGACTCCTAAGAGAATGGCAGGTAAATACTGCCTTACAAGAAATATTGATTTGAACTTTGTATTACAGTTCTGAGTTTTCCTGCTTTGCCAATAAAAAAATAATTATGTGGTTTTTACTCATCTGCAAACTACAAGACTGCCTAAAAAAGCTGTCTATGAATTCCCTTTGTTATTTGCTGCATACAGAGAAAACAGATTGATTTTTCTAAAAGCAAGTGTTAAACATTACAGCAAGAAGAGCAGTTACTGAGGACAATAGCTTTTGTACTAACTTTTGTTTTGACTGGTGGAGTGAGACTGAGCAAAAGCTCTTGCTGACATGCCTTCTGTAAAACAAGTTCCTGCCGGTAGAATTTATTAACTGGGTCAGAAGATGAATTTTAGAGCATGCTATGTGTTTCCTCTGACAAGAAGGAAAGAGCAGCCCAGTCTGCTAATTGTCAGCAATTACAACTAGACATGTGTATGCAGATCAGTGACTAGAAAAGCGAGACACTAATTGTACCAACACCATTGTAGCTGCCTTTTCCCAGTAGCTTGGACAACGCTGGCATGAAACCCATATTTATCAGTTCTGCAGAGGTTACCAGATTCCATTTCATATCAAGCTTTGCATCATCTTTGATGTTAGCATGTCACATTAGAGAGACATTCCTCAACAACTGGAGATGTTGGTTAGGATCTTCCCAAAGTCAGTAAATAATGAACTAGATGGAAGCACATTTCTGGCTTTGAGATTTCTGTTTGTGTACACAACGTTTTTATGCCCACAATAAAAATGAAAATTACACAGCAATAAGAATGTAATTGTGGTGAAATAATTCAGTTCTCTCTTCTTCTGGAGCTACTTCTCTCAGAATTATAATTAATTTTCATATCTGGCGTTTACTGCTGGTTATTTGTCAAATTATTTACATCTGAAAACAGCTTTTCTCTCTATGAAATGCTAGTGAAACAAAAGCTTTTAAGAAATCCCTATTATGCCTTTGGGGAAGTCTTCTGACAAGCAAGCAAACATAAGTTATTCTTTTATAGCATTACATTAAATAGATATTAAAACATTTTAACTAA
The DNA here is from genome assembly GCA_013396835.1 of Psilopogon haemacephalus. Lineage (NCBI taxonomy): Eukaryota > Metazoa > Chordata > Aves > Piciformes > Megalaimidae > Psilopogon > Psilopogon haemacephalus. Next base: position 282,206 of record VWZI01007895.1, read on the forward strand.
TTAATAAAAAATAAAGGTCATTAAAAAATAACTAAGGTTGGATTAAGTAAAGGTAATTACACTAACTAGATGGCTTTCCTGATTCTGATATTTGTAAGAGTCCTAATCATAAACCATTTTAAACTGGGAACACCTTACCTATTCACACCTCTTTCAGAGGCCACCATTACCTGTAAGAAGTCTGTTTGCATTATGTCCAGATGGTGATACCACTTTAATTGTGAATTCAATTTAATTGGAGATGAAAACAAAATCAGAATTCTTACCTATTCTTGTTCATCTCTTGAAATGATGCCATATAGGTGTGCAAAGAACCCTTGAATTTCCAAAGCATTGAGTCAGAGCAGGTTTGTGAATTACAGTAAATGTGAGCTTTCAGTAGCAAACAATTGCCGTCATGTCTGTATCATCTTCACTTCTGCTACATCCACTGAATGAGCTAATGGTGTACAGTAACAATACCTAGGTTATTTTCTGTAGGCTATTAGAAGCAATCTTGAGAAGAAACTGCGAGGTTCCTATTATATGTACACAATGTGATAGCTACCATTAAACTGAATAGAAAAATTAAGCTGAAGCAATTAAAATAGCAGCCACAAATCGGAAGTTCTTAGCCATTTCCCTTTCTCTTATTTTCTGGTATTTTTTTACCCTTTTTTACCCATTTACCTCATTTTTAGAAATTTTATTCAAGTATTTTTCTACAACAGCTGATTTTTCTTATGTAAAATCAGAAGCAATACATGTGATCATTTTGTTTAGGCTTTTCAGAACCACTGTCATACTAACAAGTGCTTCTTATATATTCCTTTCCAGTGTCTAAATTTTTTGACAGATTTATATACCTATACATTTATATAAAATGCTGTATTTTTTCATTCAATACTGAGGTTCTTTATGATTTTTGCATACTGCTACTTAATGAAATTTCTGAGATCGTCTGAGTTAAGGATATAACATAGTATGCTGGTAGCTTAAAGGTCAAAGGATAATTTGGCAAATGAGTCATTTTAACCTGTAATTTCAGACTCACATCAAGATGTCAGTTGGTTGGACTTTTTTGCTTTGTTTTGTTTTTTTTTTTCTGTTACGAAGCAATTTAAAACACTACTGGGTTTTAATAATTATATTGATATTATTTTAATAACTGAGGTAAGATTAAAATTCAATTTTTTGTGTACATCAGTCTTGATTCTGTCTTGATAACTCTTGACTGATTCAGAAATGGTTTATTTTTGCTTAAGATGATTGGTTTTACATGCTAGGAACATGAAAAAAATGGATAAAATATTAACCATAACTAGAAGAATATTACAGCCCTTGTCACTGGGCCATTTTCCAAAAATGCTATATGTAAAACATTAATAGTTCAGAGTTTATTCCTTAAAAATGCTTTCTGCTACTATGACCTGTATGACATTTTTGATCCTAGAAGTAGTCCACCTTAACAGTCTACCTTAAAAATATTAGATTATTCAGCTTGTTCAGTCTGTATCTCTGTAAAAGGAAAACACCTTAACAAAGAATGGTTTGTTGCTGACCTGCAGCTGGTTATGGTATTTCATCTGAAAGCCTATTTAAGTCCTTAATGGTAACATTTATTCCCTCTCCTTCAGAAGAGTATTTTACAAACAAAATTAATTAACAAACGAGGATAGCCAATTTTGTGCTATAGTTTAGGCTGCCAGTCACCCCAAAGGGGTGGTGGCACTAATAGTCATCATTATCTCAAAGTATCAAGAGGTCTTCTGACTGTGATGAGATCTCTGCTGGAGCTGATGCTTTCATCCTGGCATGATGCATGTGAAGCCCAGCAGAACACATAGCTGGTAGAAAAGCAGATGTCACAGAGTGCACAGGTACTAAAAGTGAAAATAGCCAATAAGTAATCCCTGACTCAGGTTATCAGCATCTGAACCCTTGACACTTTAGTCAGTTCATCCATAGTTCCTTTAAAGAAATTACTTTCATCTCCAGCTTGTGAGGCTTTTAATGTTTAATCATTTGCACTGAGTGAATACACAGTCTTGCAAATGATTCAAACTGACTTGACATAACTGTTCTGCTCTGAGCTCACACCTTTTGCTCTATCTAGTTACTTTTACTGCTTCTGTCTTGTTCTGGTGTAGTTCAGTGGAAGCATCTAACAAGGAAGTACTGTATTTTCCTTTATAGCAACATGGATTGTTTAAGAAATTAGTTAGGTATTTAGGAACTGCTAATCCTCCTTGTAAAGAGTACAAGACTTGTTTTTTCTAAGGTATTTCTCACTAAAGGACTCAAGACATAGGTCAGTTTTACTTACTAAGTGTTCTTGCAGAAAGAACAATAAAAAGTAAAAATAGAGGTTTCATGCAATTTTCCTTCCTTCCTGTCAAATTTTCTTGGGTTGTTTTGTGATTGCATTGTTATGATACATAATATATATGTTTGCTCTTAATAATAATCCCAGAGCTAATAATTATCCCAGTGCTTATGAAGAGTAATAGAAAAGATAAATCCATCTGTTCAAGACATTGTAAAAGCACCTTAATAGCATACAGGTTTAGAAATATATTATAGTTAAATTATTATGAGTTTGGGAAACAGACACTAAGCAGGAAGTTTCCTCTAAATGACCAAATAAATTCTTCCTATAAGTATCACATTTTTCAGTGTCATTGTGGGTCTGCTCAATTTATGTATCCTAGTCTGTAACAGCAGGAAATCCACAATGTCACATGTAGTGACAGTTGATTTTCCCTTTGCTTCTATGCCAAAAAAATAGTTGAAGAGGAAGAAGAAAAACAATCAAACAGGTAACTTAAATAAATACAAAATTTCCAAATAATAAGCCTCTGTTCATAGTGTCATCTTATTCTAAGTGAAAGTTAAAAGTCTGGCTGTAGAAACCATATAACTACAGTACTTCATACCAGAATTACAGAGTTGAAGATTTTTTTACCTTGTATAATGGTTGTTTTTAACTGTGACTTGAAAGTAATTCCAGGAGCTCCTTAAGCTATTTTGTTAATGTACTACAAAGGAAAAATCAAGATGAAACTGCCCCTATTCTAAAATATGCTTAAACCAATAGTGCCCCCTTGAGGGAATTTCGTTTATATATGCCTAGTGTTAACTTGTTAACTACAAGGTAAACTAGACATAGTACTTCCGTCTACAAAAAAAAAATAAAAAGCCTCAGAAGTTATACAACTTTACAATATTATTCAGATTTTCTATTAAGACGATGTGGATGCAAACAAGCCTTGTTGCTTCCAAGCCTCCCTGTAAATTTGCTCTACCTAAAATTACGTTACTAAATTTTATCAATTAGAGGACAAATTATGCCATTTTGTATTGAGGATGATACTTGTAGGACCATTAAAGCAGAGAAAGTTCTCAGGCTCAACCCTTTGAAATCCCAACATTTTCAGAATGTGAAATTGCAGATCCTATATACATTCTGCTTCATTCTGCAATTTGACTCAGGATACATTTCCCTCTAGATCTCAAGTGTGCCTGCAGCTCAAAGTTCCATCCAAATTGGAAACCAATAAACAGGTAAAATAGTACCAGCACAGCTATTTAACTCAACTCATATACTCACAGGATCACAGGATGTTAGGGGTTGGAAGGGACCTCTGGACATCTTTGAATCCAAACCCCTTGCCAGAGCAGGACATATAATATAGCATTGCCAAATTGTAATGGACAGGGTAATTAATTGATTGTGAGATGTTGGTTTTTTTCAAAATTAATACGGTTTATTAATCTTTATATTCACAACTCTTGTCACCCCTACCACTAATTTTAATAATAATCATGTTCTCTTGTAATGGTCATGGAAACATTATAGGAATTAATAACTGGATCTAGAACAAATAACTGGCAATATTTAAACCCAATTGAACTGGAAGAGAAGGTTCTTGCGGTCAATATACTGCTTGCCCACTAGAGGGACTCAAGGAAGCTCATTCCTGCTTATGGCAGAAGGCAATTGGTAAATTACAAGAGGCATTAAGTATTTACTCACAAAAATTATCTCCCAACTCACCAGGCTAGCCACAGCTTCAGACAGTACGCAAGCGCTTTCAGGGCATTCTCTTGGTGTCTTGTCAGCTGCTGAGGCTTCTGATCCTTCCCAGGCTTCACAGGCTGCTGGGGAAAGGAGACAGACAATCTCTGACCTTATCCTGATTTCTCTGAACGATCTGTGTGCCCCTCCCAGGACTTCCCATCTTGGCAGGAGACTTTCAGGTGTAGGTAGAATGTCTTGTCATGTGCAGTCTCAGCACGGATGTCATGCTGGCTATGCAGACTGACCACATGGAGACATTTAAAGCCTGTTCCTGGTAAACTCAAGGCTGGCAGTCTCCTGGCAGTTCAGGGCTTGTTATTCAGCAGAAGACAATGGCAGAATCACCACCAGAAGTAGAGAGCAATGGCAGCAGCAGGCAGCAGCAGGCAAGCACAAATACAACAGTAGAGCATGTTATGTTACCTGTTCATTTCTTTTTCTCAATGTAGCCTGAGACTAATGGGCCTTTGGACACAGAATAGCCAATCAGAATGACAGTTAGCCAATCTTGACCACATTGGGTGAAGCCATAGGCTTGTTTTACGCAAAATGAGGCAGGCACAAGCCAAGAGTGTGTACCTTGTTTACCACAGGATGAAAACGGGAGCAAAACAAGTCTGAGCAAGCCAGAGTCCTTAGACTCAGTGGCTTCATGTTCTTTGTCCTCTCTACCATGGTTGCTTCTTCCCAAAACAGAGAAAGGGAGAGTAGAAAAACATGTCTGGGCAAGCCAGGACATGTATAAGCCTATTTTGGCCTATTCAGGCCTACCATGACACATAACATACATTAGAGGATTTATTTTAAAAATAAAATCCTTGAGAACAGTGATTTTCTTTCCCCCCCACTATGAACATTTTCCATGCTACAAAATATGAGACCTAGAGCTGACAGAAAAAGTCCTCGTTTTTCAAAACTAAAAAGCACTCTAAATGCCAGCCTACCAAAAGCAAAAAGCAATGTTCTCTCTAAAACAGGAAGAAGAAAAAGTGTAACAAATCTTGGAACAGCAAAAAACAAACCAAATCAATGCTATTTCATAGTAAAGACCAAAAGTAAATAATTTGGGCACAGTTAAGCAGGCAAGATGTATTATGTTACACTAGATTGGAAGAAAAAAGGATAAAGCACATAAAGCAAAAGTTTCCTAACATCGCAGACACTTTAAATTCTAAAAGTGTCATGGATAAAGTTTAGTGAGAGAACTGCTGCTTTTAAAGTCCAGAACTGCAGTTGTTCCAGGGTGTGCCCACATAGGGGAATGGAACAAATTAATCATATGAGTAATTGAAATGATCTGCATCCGTATAATGTAAATCTGAATTTGCAGCAATTGTCAAGATATTAAACATATGCTTCTGCTAGAAAGCGGTTATTCGATGGTGTAGTAAGTTGGTACTAACTTTTATATTGATGTCTCAGAACTCTACATTACTTTGCAGTCCTTATCAGGTGCTTTGCCACATTTGCCTTCTCACAATACCATGCAGCCTGCTTTTGTGATCTAGTGTATGATTAGAGTTCCACCATACTTTGTACTTAAAGGACTCACATTAGATTCAAAGAGTCTTATGCAAGAGACAGGCTGAGCCCTGAAGAAGAAGGAACATGATGAAGTAAACCCTGATAACAAATCTCCCAGTCCTTTTATATTCCAGCTATTGATTCCTAAGCACATCTGACAACTCAGTCCTTGGCTTTGTGGCATTTATCTTTTAATTCATTACTCCTGCCACTGCTGTATGCCATTAACATTACATTTGATGATACAGACTCCATATATACCTTTTAAAAAAGCCCAGCATATCAGATACTATACTACCCAACATACTGGTTAGGTGTTAATTTTTCCTCCCTTAATCAGACACATGAAAGTGGTGACTGCAAAGGACTCTGTTTAGAATCAGTCCTTCCTTGTATATCTCAAACCATCTTCTCCTAACCAACCAAAACGTCACTCAGCCTGTCACAAACTATTGCCTATCTTTTTGAGCTCCCTGTCCTGACTTCTTAGCCTCAAACCTACTCACTCATGTAATCAGTGGTGAATGTGCTGATGAAAACATCACTACTGTCTTCAGAATTAAACAGTACCTTTTGCTCCATGACTCATTCATCCACCATTTCAAGCTGGCTCAGCCTCAGAGTTTGCCATTCTCAAAGAACTTCTCTTCCCCATCCATTATATCTTTTGGCATCTTGGATTTACAAATAAAAACTGTACCAAATAAAGTGTTTGTTGTGTATGTAGCAAGGAGGTAAACATGTTATGAAGGCCAGTTTGAACTCTGTCATATTACAGATTACTATATAGCACAGACCACCACATGAGACATTTAGGGGCATTTTCCTAGTAGAGAGTATACAAAAGCTTTCAACACATTTTTCCAATATAAGAGTACTCTGGCACACAAAAGAATATGAACAGCAAGGAGCCACTAATATTAATACCAAACACACTAAAATGCATTTATTTCACTGAAAACCATATGCATTTCTGCAGGGAATGTAAAGCTGAATTTTAAGTACAAGTGCTCTATTACTGCTTCGGCACTGCATTGCAGAATAACTTTGCTCTAAAATAGCAAGCCTGACCATCCAAGTAAAGTGTCAAAGAGTCTTCTGCTCTGTAGCACCAAAACACATCTTCCTGCTCTTGTCAGCTTTCCCAAAGAAGAACTTTTCCTGCTTTATCACACTGAACATATTAACCAGTATTAAGGCTCCCAGCAGAGTCTCAAATGTAAATCTAACCTTCCCCTCCACCCCAACCCTTGTGCTCCATCCAACTCTCCTTATGGCCTAAAGTCCTGCCAGTATTTCTGCAAGAGTGCAATAAGCACTCAGAGCCTGGAAGCCTCAAAGCCATGCTTGCCAGCCCACTCTGGTGACATGCAAAACAGCAGGACATCATAAAACCTTGCTGAGAGACAGCTGCTACAGCCAATTGTGGCAAGAGTCTTAAGAACAGATACTGAACTCTAAGGAACCAAACACTAGGATATGGCCACACCCAAGGAACGAAGAAAATGTCATTAAGCATGTGCCACTCCAGCCCAAAAGAACAAAACTCCAAGACATCCAAACCCAACAACAAAGAAAGAGGTAAGGAATTATAAGCCTGGTCTTATTAGATCATTGAAACCTCTTCATATATGGAATAGCCTTTCTTCCTCAAACTGTTTGATCAGCCTTTCTATCTACAGGCTATTGAAAACAAAAGCCAGTTGCTGACCTCTGATCCCTTCAGCTGAAAAGTAGGGCATCTGCCCTCCAAGTACAAGCTATGCTGCTATCATGTAGTCTGTTTATAAAGTAATGAAAAGCTCAACTCTTCATCTCCCGACTCTGCTTTATTGTGCCTTCATGTTGTCGTGCATACTGGCAGTAGTGTTCAGATGTTCAAGGAAACAATGCTCAGCAGCTCCTAGTCATATACAGCGCAGTCTAAACTCTTCCTTCATTCCAAATGGAGCCTCTAGTGCAAGTCTGATTAGGTGGCACATTAGTTGACAATAATAAGGAAATACCAGGGTGAGAGTAAGGTAGCAACACCACAACACTATTATTTTTCACAGTGCTGTCTATGGTGACAAATCTTTTCCAGTGATGTTGGAATCCAACAATCCCATCACTTTGTATTGTTGACTAGCAAAAAACCTTGCCAGAGCAGAATAAAAGCATACCTTTTTCCTGCTTTCACACTTAGAGACGTAACATGCAGAGCTGGAAGTTGAAATAGGAACACCGGCATCACCTACTGCCTAAAGCAACTGTAGAGTCCCTTATAAACCTTATTGACCAGTGCTTATCATATCTGCAAGCTTTGGTAAGGTCAGTTGTGGCATTAACTAGAGCTACTGTGGTGCTGTGATGAGTTTGAGCTTGTCTCAGATCTGAAAAGTTGCTCTGACACTATTGTGTCACCCTGAACATGTGGCTTAATCACAACTGTGAGCTCCCACAACTAGAGCATTAATTGTTAGTATGGAATCTCTTCTCCACCTGGACAACACAGAACACTCACTGGCAAACAGGATAAAGCTAATGCTCTCTAGCGTATGTAGTGTGCTAATCTAATTTGCATAATTCTTTCAATATCTGACTTGTTACAAATTCTATACACCTGAAAACTGGACAGTGTTGCATACAAAACACATCCACCTGTATTTCTATTATTTATATATCTTTCTTGTGTATTCTATTGATTTTTCTGTCTCTGAAATATAAAGAACGGCTTCTATGGAGAGCTCTAAAGCACTTCCTGTTTTGTTTTGTTTTCCTGGGTTTTATAAGCAACAATGTGACACAGTTAGCCAAAGTTCTTGGGTCAGCTGAAACATAGATAATAGAAATCAGAATGCAACCTCTGCTTAGATTCTTCTGAAGAACTCCCAGAAGCAGCACTTCTGTCTGTGCAGTACTAAATGCCTTCCTCAAAGCCAAGCGCAAGGGATAGGACTAAATGACTCAAAGCACACAGAAGTCTGTAACAGCTACCTGTAAGAGTCTTCCTTACACTACACAGACCATGAAACTTTGAGACTGGGCAGCATTCAGATCTATTCTAGTTTCACTCTTCATATGTCCTCAGGTAAAACTTCAATAATCCTAGTGTTGAATAGCCTTTTTAAGGGTAGCTATAAAGAGCAATTAAAGTCTGTATTTCCTCATGGGTTAAAATTAACCTCATGAGAAAAATTAACCTAGCGGTTATCTAATAGTTCTTTTACTTAGTTAGCATGACACTTGGTTGAAGATGTTAGGATTCAAAAGAGGGATGTGAGGTTTGCATACAGAGTTTCACAAGCTCAAAACTGGACAAGAGCTTTTGCAAAAATCCACATATGACTTCAAAAGCTATAAATTTTTGTTTAAGTATTATTATCAATGACTGGTAGCACTCACGTTCCCTGACATTTTTCTACTCTTGTCCCATGATAAGAAAAATGCAATTTATTTCTGTATTCTTTAGGTTAGAACATGGAACAGAGTGAAAGTTAAAGCAGATCAACTTGCTATCTCTTAAGGCAATTAGGAGCATAATTTTTCTAGTCACGTAAAAACCAAAACCAGCATCAGGCTTCTGTCAACTCTGAAGGAATGTAAATACTCGTGTTGTCAGTAAGGTTAACAAGACACACTATGACTACAGCTAAGGCTACGTTAATTACTGATTTAGTATATAAAAATCAAATCAGTAGACAGTGCTGAGAACACCATACATGTGGCTCAGGAGTTTTAGCTGGTCCTCCTGAATGAGCTCATGCATGAGGCAAAGCTGGCCAAGGCCCAGACATTTCTTTGGAAGTTTTTAGAAAGTGGTAGGTATTTGGTACTCAGGTCTGACAAACCTTCTGGCAAACTTATCCAGGAAGTGAGCAGCCTGGAGATTCACTTCAAAACTACAATAACGCTGCAAACCCAAACACTTATACAGATGACACTGTGTAAAAGCTGACTTCATGTCCATCATCAAAAACTGACAGACATGGGAATAAAACTATTAAGAACTGTGTATTTTGCCAATCTAAGATTTGCACCATCTAAATTCTGGCACAGTCTCACATTGAACTTGTAGCCTTTATTACATGTTCTCTGCTCTCATCTACTTCTAGGTACAAGAGCAACAATGAAAAAGTAATTGCCTGAAACAGACACAATGTCTGTTTCCAAGACTGACTACAGCCTGCAAACCTTTGTAGACTATATTTAGCTTGTGAATGTAAATCCATTCTCAGTATTTCATAGGAATAATGCTGTATTAGCAAGACCCCACACTTGCAAAAGGCTTTCATGATGCTAATGAGCAATGGTTGCAGTAGACTTTCACTTTTGATGATGTGAGGCTTGGCTGATACAGCTGAAGGCTGTGTGGCCATCAAGACTGGGACAGACTGGAGAGCTGGGCCCAGAGGAACCAAATGAGGTTCAACAAGTACAAGTGCAGAGTCCTGTATCTGGGGAGGAATAATAAACTGCACCAGTACAGGCTGGGAGATGATCTGCTGGAGAGCAGCCCTGTGGAGAGGGACCTCAAGTCCTGGTTGACATGTTATCCATGGGACAGCAATGTGCCCTTGTGGCCAAGAAGGCAATGGGATCCTGGGGTGTATTAAGAAGAGTGTCCAGCAGATCAAGGGAGGTTCTCCTTCCCCTCTACTCTTCCCTGGTGAGACCCCATCTTGAGTACAGTTTTGGGCTCTCCAGTTTAAGAGGTACAGGGATGTGCTGGAGAAGGTCCAGTAGAGGGCTATGAGGATAGTTAGGGAACTGGAACGCATGCCTTATGAGGAGAGGCTGAGGGACCTGGGGCTTTTTAGTCTGGAGAACACTGAGGGGATTTAATAAATGTTTATAAATATCTGAGGTCTGGGGGGTCAGGAGTGAGGGGACAGGCTCTTCTCACTTGCTCCCTGTGATAGGACAAGGAGCAATGGATGTAAGCTGCATCACAGGAGGTTCTACCTCAACACAAGGGGGAACTTCTTTACTGTAAGAGTCACAAAGCACTGGAACAGGCTCCTCAGAGAGGTTGTGGAGTCTCCTTCTCTGGAGACTTTCAAGGCCCATCTGGATGGGTTCCTTTGTGACCTGAGCTAGATTATGGTCCTGCTTTGGCAGGAGGGGTTGGACGCAATGATCTGTTTAGGTCCCTTCCAACCCCTGACATCCTGTGATCCTGTGACCTAACATACAAAAAGCAGCAAAAATGAGGCTACTCCAGAGGAACCAAAGCTGGAAACCACATAAGGAGGTATACAGACCTTACTCACCAGGGTAGTCCCACATGCTGTCATCCCTGCCCCATCATCCCCCCAAAAAACCCAAACAAAACAAAAAAACAAAGCTTTGGGCAAGCCAAGATGATAAACAGAATCAGAAAGTCCAGAAGATATTTTGAGAACAATGACAGACTTAGAGTAGCCTCCTTGCAGCAGAGCTTGTATTCAGGAACAGGACCTGAGCAAGCTCCGCTGGGCTCCTGGGCCAGTGACTGAGAGAGTGGAAGGAGGGGCTTTAGGTGAGGCTGCAAATGAGGACTAAGTGGAACCAAAGTCTTTGTAAATAGAGACAAATTAGCAGAAACACATACAAAATTGGAATGTATGCTACATTTTCCCATAATGCTGTGTAAATAAAAGATAGTAACACATCCCAAGATGGGCCTTGGGTTTTGTTATAATACTGCACATTAGTCAAATAAAGAATTTGGTTTCTTAACTTCAAACAGAAGTTTTAATCTGAAAAATACATTAAAATGTGTTTTAATGTGTTATCTCCAGACTGCTCCTGTTAGGATGATAGATATATCTGCAATATGCTAAACTAGATAGTTTGCTAATGTCAAAATGATTTAGACATCAGAATTTGACAAATTCCTCAATTATATTGACCCATCATACTGTGCTATAGCCAGAGACCTTTGATCTCTGTGCTGACCTTCAGATGAGATTTCCTTCTGAAAGTAAGTTAGTCAATTCTAGTGGAGAACTGATACCATGAATGAATCTTGCCAATAAAATAAACAGTTGCTGCATGAACTCATGATTCTTATTTTTTATTAAAATCAGCAAAATAATTTGAATTCTCTGGGACAGTATTACCCTACTGGTGCCTCCAGCAGGACTTTGGCTTTTTTGACTACAGGTCACCTGACATGATGCCAGGTCTGCTGGCAGCAGATGGGGTACACCTCTCTCAAAGTGGAAGAAGGTTTGTATTGCAGGCATTGGCTGGGCTCATTAATCATGCTTTAAACTAGGTTGGAAGGAGGGAGAGGGAGAAAGCCAGGCTTACTCTAAGCAACCCTGAGACAACTGTGGGGTTATGTGTCAGCTCCACTGCTCTCTCAAGGGAGGTAGATAAGAATGAGTTGTGTGTTGGAGAAGATGCAAGGACTAGCAATGAGTACAAGCTGCGGGAAAGCACACCAGGGTGGGAGGCTAATAAGAGTCTTCAGCCTGTTACCTTGCAGCATGCTGGGGACACACAAAACTGGGATGTAGCTGGCCTTGTCAGTGAGAATCCTGTGTGTAATAGCCCAGCACTCAAGGAGCAGGGTGTTGGCATTTTAGATAACCAGAGGTTCTACCCCTCTTCAAGGCTGAAAACTATGTACTCGACTGCATCCCTGAAATGTTTATACACCCATGCACGCAGCATGGGGAATAAACAGGAGCAGTTAGGAATCCTTGTGCAGTCGTGGGGTTATGACCTGGTGGCAATTACAGAGACATAGTGGGACATGACTGGAATGTGGTCATGGATGGTTATGTCCTTTTTGGGAAAGACATGTCATCAAGGCGAGGTGGTGGAGTTGCTCTTTATGTGAGAGAGCAACTAGAACGCCTTGAGTCTGTCTGGGATGGATGAGGGGCAAGTTGAGAGCTTATGGGTATGAATTAAGAGGCAGGCTAGCATGGGTGATACAGTTATGGGTGTCTACTACATGGATGATACAGTTATGTGTGTCTATTATACACATATACAGTTATTTGTGCCTGTAATAGACACTTCCAGGATCAGGAAGTTGATGAGGCCTTCTACAGTCAGCTAACAGCAGCCTCACAATTGCACACCCTGGTTCTCATGGGGATTTTAACTATCCAGATATTTCTTGGAAGGGCTACTCAGCCAGCCAGCCACAGTCCATGAGGTTCCTCCAGTGCATTGATGATAACTTCTTGATGCAAGTGGTGGAGGAGCCAACTAGGAGGGGAGCACTGCTGGATCTTATCCTCACCAACAAGGAGGGTCTGGTTGAAGCAGCCAGGAGAGGTGCCTAGGGACTGAAAAAGGGTAAACCACTCCGATCTTCAAAAAGGGTAAGAGGAACCAGGTAACTATAGACTGGTCAGCCTCACTTCCATCCCTGGAAAGGTAATGGAGAAACTTATCCTTGGCACTGTCCTTAGGCATATCAAAGACAGTGGGATAATTAGGAACAGTCAACACAGTTTTACCAAGGGAAGTCATGTTCGACCAACCTGATAGTCTTTTATGAAGACATAACCAGGTGAATTGATGATGGCAGAGGAGTGGATGTGGGAGTCTTGATTTCAGTAAAGCATTTGACACTGTCTCCCACAGCATCCTTTGAGCTATACTGAGGCAGTGTGGTCTGGATCATCAGGTAGTGAGGTGGGCTGGGAACTGGTTGAAGGAAAGAAGTCAGAGAGTTGTGGTCAATGCAATGGAGTCCAGTTGGAGGCCTGTGACTAGTGGGGTTCCACAGGGGTCAGTACTTGGACCAGTTCTGTTCAATATATTCATCAATGACCTGGATGAGGGCACAGAGTGAAGTGTCAGCAAATTTGCTTGTGACACCAGACTGGGTGGAGTGGCTGCCACACCAGAAGGCTGTGCTGCTATTCAGCAAGACTTGGACAGGCTGGAGGGCTGGGCAGGAAGAAATTCAATGAAATTCAACAAGGGACTGAAAGGAAGAGCGGCCCATCATAAGTGAAGATCAGGTTCGTGATCACCTGAAGAACCTGAAAGTGTTCAAGTCCATAGGACCCGACAGGATACACCGACAGATACTGAGAGAACTGGCAGATGAGGTTGCTAAACCCCTCTCTATTATATTCCAGAAGCCCTGTCAGTCTGGTGAAGTCCCCACTGACTGGAAAAGGGGAAACATAACTCCCATTTTCATAAAGGGTAGCAAGGAAGAGCCAGGGAACTACAGGCCAGTCAGTCTCACCTCTGTGTCTAGTAGGATCATGGAGCAGATCCTCCTCGAGGCACTACTGGGACAGGAGAATAGTGAAGAGGTGATTTGGTCCAATCATCATGGCTTCAGCAAGGGCAGATCCTGCCTGACAAACCTGGTGGCCCTCTATGAACAGGTCGCAACATTAATAGATGAGGGGTGAGCAACTGATGTCATTTACCTGGACCTGAGCAAAGCTTTTGGCACTGTCCCACACCACATCCTGGTCTCCAAGCTGGTGAAACATGGGTTTGATGGGTGGACCACCAGATGGATAAAGAACTGGCTTGATGGCTGCACCCAAAGAGTGGCTGTCAATGAGTCCATGTCCAAGTGGAGGCCAGTGACAAGTGGAGTCCCTCAGGGATCAGTCCTGGGACCAGTCTTATTCAACATATTCAAGTTTGCTGATGACACCAAGCTGTGTGGTGCAGCAGACACACTGGAGGGCAGGGATGCCATCCAGAGGGACCTGGACAGGCTGGAGAAGTGGGCACAAGCCAAACTCATGAGGTTCAACAAGGCCAAGTGCAAGGTCCTGCACCTGGGTCGAGGCAATCTCAAGCACAAATACAGGCTGGGCAGTGACTGGCTGGAGAGCAGCCCTGAGGAGAGGGACTTGGTGGTGCTGGTGGATGAGAAGCTCAACATGAGGCAGCAGTGTGCACTTGCAGCCCAGAAAGCCAACCAGATGCTAGGCTGCATCAGGAAACGTGTGACCAGCAGGTCGAGGGAGGTGATTCTCCCCTTCTACTCCACCCTGGTGAGACCCCACCTGGAGTACTGCATCCAGTTCTGGAGCCCCTATTACAAGAGGGATGTGGACATGCTGGAGCGTATCCAAAGAAGGGCCATGAGGATGATCAGAGGGCTGGAGCACCTCTGCTATGAGGAGAGACTGAAAGAGTTGGGGCTGTTTGTTTTGGAGAAGAGGAGGCTCCAAGGTGACCTTATTGTGTCCTTCCAGTATCTGAAGGGGGCCTACAAAAAAAGATGGGGAGGGACTTTTTAGGCTATCAGATAGTGACAGGACTAGGGGGAATGAAGCAAAGCTGGAGGTGGGGAGATTCAGATTGGATATGAGGAGGAAGTTCTTCACCATGAGAGTGGTGAGGCTCTGCAATGGTTTGCCTGGGGGTGGGGGGTGGTTTGGGCCACTTCCCTGGAGGTGTTTAGGGCCAGGCTGGATGAGGCTCTGTCCAGCCTAACCTAGGGTAGGGTGTCCTTGGGCATGGCAGGGGGGTTGGAACTAGATGATCCTTGGGGTCCCTTCCAGCCTTGACTGATTCTATGATTGTAACCTTCTCTTCCAGTTCAATTGTGTTTAAAAGTTTATATATCTTTGGTAGTTATTTCTAGATCTAGTTATTCATTTGTATAATGTTTCCATGACTGTTGCAAGAGAACCTGATTATTATTAAAATTAGTGGTCAGGGTGGCGAGAGTTCTGAATATCAAAATGAATAAACAATATAAATTTTGAAAATACCATATTGCAATCAATTAATTACCCCTCCATCACATCTAATTAAGGGTCATGTCTTAATTTGTAATTAAGAATCAAGAGAGAACCTTTCTTAGTTTTATGAATGCCTGAGATCAGTTACTGGCTAAAGAATGAGACAAGAAAGGGGTGCTGTTCACGAGAAGAAAACTCTTCCATATGCTTTGAACTAGTAGAACAGCAGGCAGCTACAACAGTGTATTTCTGGATTTTAGATTTAGACTTGGCTATGATTACATATAATTTTTTAAACTTTCACACAGGATTATGGCATAATATGTGGCAGTGAAAGCATTAACTGTAGAAATTTTGCCTGATTTATAAAACAGGTGTCACAACTGCAGAGTGGACTTCTCTTTTGTTCCTGTCTTTGGCTGTGGCTGGAATTTTATATGAGCCATCTTCCACTCCTTTCTCCCTCCTCTCAAGAGAGCCCTTTGACAGTTCAGAGAACCACTTTTTAACTTTCCATTGAATCAACAATATGTCTTAAAACATGTACCTCCAATTTAAATTAAACTTCAGCAAAGTTTTCTTTGCTTTACAACTGAGTCTCCTATGACATTCTTCTCTTCTTATAGGAAATCTTATCTTAGTGGTAAAAACCTAGTCCAAAGCTGTAGGAAAACAGCTTTCCTGACTTGGCCCATCTCTTTATTTGTATAATTTCCTACTAAACTATGTCACATATTCAGATGGTAAAGACTGCAGTAAAATTGATGACAAAATTAATTTGGTATTTTGGAAGACCTCCATTTCTGCTACATGTTCATGTTGTACAGTGGCAAATAAAATTCAGAATTTTGGTCAAGGTTTCTATCCATCTCACACTGATACCTTTTCCTGTGTTACTGTTCCTTGTTCAGTTAAACCATCTACTTCAAAATAAAGGAGACATTTTTTTTTCTTTGACTTGTTCATGGCTGTAGAACTCTGTGCCAGAAGAGATTAGAATAATAACGTTCACAGGTTTCAAGTCAAGCCATAGAAGTCACTGTGCCCTAGTTCATCTTCCCTCAATCATAATCAACTGAAATAAGACAGAAAAATCTAAACTGCTACAAGGCTTTTTAGAATTCAAGATGCAGAGGCACTACAGAAAAATTAATTGTAAAAGCATTATAGCGGTTACTAAAATACTAAAATACTTAGCCAACATGTGAAGAAAATTTCTATGAAGTGCATGTATTGAATAAGTCCTATTTTTGGTGAATGAGGAACAAAACTTTAGTTGGGAAAATATATAAAATCAAATGTATGGATAGAGTTTTGCACAAATGTGTGAGTAAAATGCGCATGGTTTACAGTTTGTGGCAAGTATAAATGAAAAAATAAATGACAAAACTAAGAGGGAAAAAATAAGTAATTTTGTACTTTTAAGTATTTATTTTCCCACAAATTATAAGCAGAAAGCATTAGATATTGGACACTATATGCTTTGAAGATTAGATAATTTAGCTAAGAAGCATTATTATAATTATATGAGAAGCCTAAAATATGAATATTAACAACTCTTAAAATAGAGTTTGGGGGGCTGAGGTCAGCAGAGTCAGGTGTCTTCTTAGTAATAAATTTGTCTGCTCATTTTTAATAAAAGTACTCCAATCCCAGTGTCACTGGTGGAAAATAGTTTTTGTTCCCTCTTCAGCATCCTGATGGACAGGTGCAGATAAGAGAGTACCAAAGGGTAACTTGTACATGTAGCAGGGTTTTGCTCTGCCCTGGTGACAAAAGGACAGTGACATTCCTTAATCTGTTTGATACTTGTCCTGCTCATAGAAGAGCAGAGCTAGGAATGGCTCCTGGTGCAGGATGAATTCTCTTGAGGCAGTCTTACATCTGTATAATGCATTCAAGTCATGAGAGAAAAGACAAACTTTGTAAAATGAAAGAAATTGAACTAAACAGGAAGAGCTTTAGAAGTTCATGCAGGAATTCATGTCCTAAGGGGAGGAAAATTATGATAACTCATGATTCCGTATTTGACTCTAAGTACTTCTTCAGTATTTGTGTTTCTTAGAACAAATTTCCCTTCTACTTTAGCTCTGACAATGAATTCAGTGAAATACACCCTATTTGACAAAAGCCCTCAGCAATAAAGAAATGTAAATAAAATCACGCTGATTACTATTTAACTTTTGATCTTTAATGCAAAAGTCACACTTAACTCTTCCTATTAGACTGAATAGTATTACTGGGGAAAAAATCAGAATGTTCACATGTTAAATTAGGTGCCAGAGGCATGCCACATTGTACAAATTTACTGAAATAGTCAAACAGTTTCATTAATCATTTTGTCAAAGGACTGCTCAGTACAAAACACATCCATTTATATTCACATTAAACTGTGCACATAATCCCCCTGCAACTTGCTAGAACATGCTAACTTTCTTTCTTGTGAAAAATAAAGACGAAAAAAAATAGGAACTTATATTTTTAGTATGTTTTTGCATGGGGAAAAAAAAAAGGCAAGGCATTGCTAGGGAATGTGTATGTTTACATCATGTGAGACCTATGTATGATAAACAGGAAGCAAAGCCTTAGCTTTGGCCACAATGTTTGCTCCGTGAATCAACATACAGGAGAATACAGTGTTTTGTAGGTGTTTCTTCTGCTATATAAATACAGAATCTATTGGAAGAGTAGCCTGGCTCCTATTAAGGGGGATCCCATAGTTTCTTTTTATTTCTCATAGTAAGTATTTGCAGATGAGTAGTGAGGAAACAGATCTCGACTTGAGTTCCCAGACAAAAGCAATATATGACTACTGACTTGGGGCTGCTTTTTTCTCTGGAGGGAAAGACAGAAGATGAAGAGAAATTGAAAGCACATAAGCATGTCAATCTGAGCAAAACAAGCTTCTAAGGCTTAACCTTATGAACTAATATTCAAGGGAGCTACGCTGCTGCTGTGAGAAGCAATAGCCATGTTCCCATGACACAGTTATATGAAAAAAAGCCCCAACCTGCAATTTGCAGAATTGTTCGTGTTTGGCCAGGGGAAAAACAACAATTAAAAAATTTATGAAACACCACAAATTTAGAGGCCTTGACATGCCATAATTTCACCCTGAAACCTTTTTACATTTTTTTAAAGTAACAGAGATGAACATCACAGTCTTTTATAGCTATTAAATAGAGTGTATTATGCCCCTTTTCCCACACATTGTTAAATGTACAATTACACTGTTTTCCCATAGCCTTTCCATTAAATTTAATGGTCTTATTTTTGTGGGTCTAGTAGGAAAAGCTGGATACAGGGTAGCTTATATAATCTTTCTTTTTGTGAGAAGTCACCAAAACCAACTTAGATAAAAATACGTCAAGGACAGCACAAATATACTTTTACTACACAGAAAAAGTGCAGTTTGCTACAGCACCTCAGGGTCTACTCCCTGGACACACACCTGAAGGAAATTAAAAAGTAATCTATTGGTTCATACAACACTGAAGGAAAGACATTTTAGGCTTTGTGATTTGCTACATTATGCATATGAGCAGAACGCAGTGGAGGTGAAAAGAATTGGGCACTGACAGAAAGAATTCCATGTTGCACAGAGGCTGGAAAGGCTTGAGGAAATTAGCTTGTCACTATACATAGAGAAATGAACCAAGAATATGTCAAAATGTCTGATATAATAACTTGTACAAAGATAGAAATTTAAGCAATTGCTCTTTTGTGAGTCAGACAGGAGAGCATCTCCTGATGTATCTATTGTGTTATTAAAAACTAAGACACTAACTCAAGGGTTCCCCCTGACATATAAGAACAGAACATAATAAAACTGGGCAATTTCATAATAGGTGACAAAATGGTTTTGATTTTAGCATACAGGAATTCCCTCACATTCATTACCCTAGCAAGTTTTCTTGTAACTACAATGAAAGTTTAAAATTTTATGTAATAAATAAGAAGTGAAAAATAAGATTACCCACGCTGAAAGAAATAAGCAGATCTTTTTGGCATCAGAGCTGAGTATTAAAGACATTCCATCTGTCCTTGTCTAGAGACAAGTATATTGCTAGCAGAAGGAAGAGAAGTAAGGTGGTCTTGGCAGGTTCTGTAACACAGCTATGTTCACTGGCGCATAAACATGTGGCACAAAGAACAGAACTGGTTTTGCATTATGATTTCTATATCACAATCAATTTCAGTAACCATAGTGATTAGATAAATTAGAAGGCTCTTAAGGTTTCAGATTAATTCTGCAAAGTGAACACCTTGTAAGCTCTCTGTATTAGCGTATGAAACACCCTGTATCTTGAAATACACATTATCATTTTTGAGAACTTACATTTGAATGTTAGATGCTGTTTAGTTTCCAAGCATCTGTTCCTGTTATGGATTTTTACCTACTT
The DNA here is from genome assembly GCA_013396835.1 of Psilopogon haemacephalus. Taxonomy (NCBI): domain Eukaryota; kingdom Metazoa; phylum Chordata; class Aves; order Piciformes; family Megalaimidae; genus Psilopogon; species Psilopogon haemacephalus. The sequence goes on from VWZI01007895.1 coordinate 301,846, forward strand.
GATTCAAAGGTGAAGATAGGTACAAAACTCCAGGATTTTATGGTCTGAGCCCCGCCCAATTCCTTTTGCAAGTCTTCCAGTTTCAGTTCATGTTGGGTGTTTATTGTCTCCCTCTTGTAAATTTGTCACCACCAACAAATTGCCAGCACAGAAGTGCGCAGAAGGCACATCTGATAAGGACTGCTGAGATGCAGTGGCAGTGAGGGTATGTGGCCACACATCCTCCCACCTTCCTGACACTTGTGACATCAATGGGAAAGGGTCCCTGACTCATGGGCCATGATGCTTTGCAGGAATGCTAAAGAAGAAGAGATTACTGTGGTGCAGGGGTTTATGGTGCAAAACACTACTCACAAAGCAACTTATTTTCTAAAGCTGTAACTGTACACCATTACAAGCAGCAGGCTTTAGCAAAAGCAGATCAGATTTTTAAAAAAATCAAGATATAAACATTATTTACTACCAGAGCAAGTAGAGTTAGTATCACTGGACCTAACACAGTGACTGCTGGCAGCTATCAAGCACATTTAAAATGATGCTGCTCTTATAGAACAATTTAAAACTGATTGTGTATGCAAGAGGAGAACATACTTTCATGTAGGCCCAAAGTAGTAATTAAATCATGTGAAAAACCAAATCTGAGCCAGCAGTCATCCAACATTAGGAGGAAAAGAAATTTAAACATTAGGAACAACTTTTCAGTCTTTCAGTAGTGTGACAGATGAGGGCAGTGACAGAAATTACATTAATTTTAGTGGAGAAAATGGATGCATCCATAAATCCTGGCCTGTAAGAGGGAAGAGTTAGTATGCTTTTGATCAGAAATTACAACAGGCCAATAATCACTAGATTACTGAGAGATAAGATCCAGGGGAAACAGGGCTTTCAAGTATGCGCATGAACAGTAGGGAAAAATGGTATGTAACAGATTCTTGAATAAAGGAGGGGCTCCGTTCTCCTGTGTTTGGGCTTCTGGGACATCGTGGCTATATGTCACAGAACTCTGAACCCATACATGCTGAGAACCTAGGTGGCTGGGTTGGAATGGTACCAGTTAAGACCACCATGATGATGCAGTTCTTGGTGGGGACACCTACCTTAAGAAGATGGGTGCTGGCCAGCCTTGTGATTTACGCAGCTCAGGAATTTTGATGGTCAGCTGGATAGGGTGAGTATAACCTGCTCTTTGATCAACAGAGTTACTTGGTGTTCCTTGTCCTATACTTTTCTTTCTATGATTTTAGTATCTGAGCTTTAAGTATTGTGGTTTCCAGTATACCTTTCTTGTTATGGTTTTAGTGTTTAAGCTATAATAAAGTGTTGAAAGCGTACCCGGATGGGCATACTTACATGTGAGTGCATTCCCTGGCCCCCAAAGAACTCACTGGAACATGGCCTTAAGTAATTAAGTTTTAATGTAAATCTTCTTACATATTGCCTTGTAAATTATTTCCTAGTTCTTTACACCTTAGGATGTTTACCATATTACTAAGTTACAGAATCACAGAAGCATTCAGGTTGGAAAAGGCCCTCAGGATAACCAAATCCAACCGATAATCCTACTCTACAAGGTTCACCCCTAAACCACATCCCCAAGCACCACACCCAAACGACCTTTAAACACATCCAGGGTTGGTGACTCAACCACCTCCCTGGGCAGCCCATTCCAACGCCTGACCATTCTTTCAGTGAATTTTTTCCCCTAATGTCCAGCCTGAACCTGCCCAGTTGCCGCTTGAGGCCATTCCCTCTTGTTCTATCATGAATTACCTGTGAGAAAAGACCAAATTATACTTATGCATCCATGTTCCCATTGAGGCCTGATGGGTGATTAACATTTTAAGGTGCAGGTATTTGGAATTAGAGCACCAGGTATAACAGCTCATGATGAATGTAAGACTTACACAATACCACAGCACTTTGTACATGGTAAAATAAGGATTAGATTTTTCCATCACCCAGGATCATCCTCCACATCTTTGTTGTTGTATTAAGCCAAATATATCAACCCAACCTTTATTGTACTGTAAAACTGTGATTGACAGAATAATAAATCAACTGGGGACCTCGGGAAGGTACTGGGTCATCCTAGATGTGGTTTGTAATGGCCTTGTCCCATCACATCCACATTACCCTTAAAGATGGGGGAACTGCAGCCTGGCCAGGCAAACTGTTTCTGTGCTTTATTCCTCTCACCTAACAAGTATTGCAATTTGTTAGCTTTTCAGTGCTATGGAGCACATCTATCTCAGGCCAGGCAGCTACTGACTTCACATTTGATCTCCCATCTCCCTAGCGTACAGTACCTACATTTCCTTACCCCGGTTAAATCAGGAGGATTAAATTATCACCGCTGCCACTCAGAATCATCACCCTCGTCCTCAGGGTGCTCACGGTTTTCCAAGTCACGGTATCTGGCTGGGCCTGCATGAGGCGGTTACGCCGCTTCAGGCCTCGCTCCCGCTCTCTCTCAAGGCCTCAGGCCGTGGTCTGAACAGAGGGGTGCCAGCAGGGCAACCCTTCCCCTCCGCCCGCTCCGCGGCCGGTAGCCGCCGCACTCACTAGGCCCACGTGAGGCGAGCGCGCCCGCCCCATGACGCTGGTTGCCGTAGCGACGGGCGGGCGCTCCAACCACCGCCGCGTCCGCGCCGTTTGCCGGCCCGGCCATGGCGGCAGAGGAAGAGGAGGGCGACGTGGAGTGGGTGGTGGATACCATTGCTGGGTTCTTGCGGGGACCCGCCTGGTCCATCCCCATCCTGGAGTTCATCGAGCAGAAGTGCGAAGGTGAGCGGCAGAATCGGATTCGGTAGGACCGAGGCGGCCTCCCCTCTGCCCTGCTTCAGAGGAACGTTGGTCCCCTAGATCCACCGCAGAGAGGCCTGTTCCCGCTCTTGGTGCAGGGGACTCGCATGCGCTGGGTTTTTCAGACCGCGTTGGGGTCTGCTCGCCTGTCGGCCCGCTGCAGGCAGAGGGTGTGAGTCGTGGCAGCGGACCGAGCACAGGCCGCGGGGATGAGGAGTTGCAGGGCGGCGGGAGACTCCCGTGCTGGGGGACTAGACAGCGGGCCCGACTCCGTACCGCCGCTGCCGGTACTGGTCAGGGATCTCCTTGCGTGGCAGCCCCCGTGGTTCTGTGCACGCAACTGGGGTTCGGCATATCAGGTCGGTGTTCCTGACGGTCTCCACGGGCGCCGATCGGGAATCATCCTCGAGGAAGGCTCCTCAGGCCTAGCGCTGCCATGGCCTCGCCTTTCCCACCGTTTCCAGGGAGCGAGGGCCTCCTTCGGAGGCTCTGTCTGCCCTGAGCAAGGCGCCTGTAAGGATGTGGCAGTTTGCATTCATTAGCTCATATGGAGGATTATGACACGAGCTTAGAGCATGACACTCAAGCGAGTTCTTCGTTCTGCTGCGCAAAATACTCTGAAGTGACCAGAAAGCAGAAAGAGCCCTTTAATACTTTTCTACTACTAAATGGGTTTTTACCTAGGAAACTCAACCTTAAAATCACTATATGGTGGGCAGGACAGGATAGTAAGAAGCTCAAAGTTGTATTACTGCAGTTTTGTGGATTTTTGTTAGAAAATGAGAAACTGCGAATTAGTGCCTCTCAAAATCACAGTGTTAAAATATCAGTGGTTATCAGTTCTGTTTTCTGTGCATCCCTGTATGTGAGTTTAGCTGGAAAGAAGCTATAATAATACTTCCCTTTCTTCCTGAAGACATAACTGGGGGAATCAGAATAATTTGGTGGCTGAGTAAATTGGAAGTATAGCCAGTGGGGGAGGGACATAGATAGACTTATAGCTCCATGTAAAAATGCAGGAGGAGACCTATATAGGTGTAAGTATGTAGAGAGGAAGTCTGTGCACCAGAGATTTGGCGAAGTTAGTTCTGCTGCTTAACAAATTTTCTGCTGCCAAAGAACACATGGATATTTACACTACAAAAATAATTAGAATTAGGGTGAGTCTGAAAATACTGCCTAAGCCCTTTAGAAAGGAATGAAGCTTTCCTTTGTATTATTATTATGAAAAAAAGCACGTTTGATAATTGATTGCCCATGATCCTGCCTAGTCTGCAGACATTCCCATGTGAGAAGTATTAAAGCATGTTGCCATAGACAAATCTAGGATTTTTTGTGGCTGCTATGAGTAAAATGTGTTCCTTTAGTATCACCTGGCAGGATGTAGGACTTTAAAATACAGAAGTCAAGAAACTAAAGTTTCTAAGTAATTAGGGGCTTAGTAGTATCGAGTTCCAAGTTCTTACTATTAAAGTATTCTACCTGCTTGTTTTTACTCTTCCCTCCATGTTGTTGTGGGTTCTGGCACAATTTCTGTAATGGTTCGCTTCAGCAGGGCTGTCATTTTCTTTTACCGTCATTCTTGTTAGGGTCCAGTAACAATAAGAATACTTATTTCACACTCAGCGAAGCAGACATACCTCTGATTCAGATCACAGGTTCTAAACAAGTTGCTTCTCAGCTACCCTGCATCGGTTTTGCCCTTCATAAACGTTGAATGAGGCAAAGTGATTGTGAGCACGTACACCTCTCCCTAATGTATTGGGGAAATGAGAACGACATAGCTGCTGGACTAGTTACAGCCAGGAAGCAGTAGAGAAATCTAGACTAGAAGGTTTCTCTTTGGAAGGCTGTCTAAACTTTAGGTTGATCATGCATTTTGATGATCATGCTAAGGTTTTAGGTTTAGGAATCAGAGGAACTGATGATCCCTCTCTGGAGCAATGATCTCCCTTTAGAAGGTTGAGGGGAATTTACTAGCAGTAAGAAGATTTATGAAACCTCAGTAAATTTCCATGTAGTGTGAAGCAGGCTTATATGCTGGTCACTTCCTGACAGTTTGTTTCTATGTAAGAAATCATAGAAATAAAATAGAGGAATTGATTGCAGTAAGCAATCTTCGAAGGTGGTGTTTGTGCTTCAGAGTGCTTTTGGACAACTGTCAGAAGGTCCTGAGGGAAAAAGAAAAGGCTGAATAAGTGTTCCTGCAACTGTAGAGTTGATAAGAAGCACAGTTAAAGAAATAAGAGGTTTTAGCTGCAGATATTGTGCAGTTTGCTTTTACTTTGTGTAAATATACTGTGTTGATTCTATTGCTGGGGCTTTTACTGAGATGTTTTGTTGGATCAGAATTATTTTTCATTCTCAGAACATTTAATCTTTGGTCTGAACAAACAAATTAGCAACATTTTGATTAATTGTCAAAAATCTGTGATTCCTCAAAAACAGAAATTGAGTTTTGGTAATTTGGTAATTTTACAGCAGCAGTTACTCAGACCAAGTCCTTGTATTTCAACTTAGAAACAGTCCTAGTGGTTTTCTATCTGTTCCTCTTTCTCCTTCTTTTTGGGCACTTGATTATCGTGGTTTAATTAATATCTTTTCATGTGGTTGTGAAACTGAAGTTAAATCCATGGTTTAAGGTGAGAAGGCTTTTCAATTGTATGAAGATATTCTGAGGTATTAATTGAACCAATTTTTGTACATAAATAAACTTGGTAATAGTTTTGAGCACCAGAAAATACAGACAAGTCACAAAAGGGTGAAACAAGTATTGTTGCCTGTGACGTCTTCCCTTCCAGCTCAGAGCCACCTCACCAGTCATTGAGGATGCAGGGGGAGAAAGAGAGGAGTTCCCTCAGGTTTGCTTAGGGGCTTCTTTCAGAGTTAGTGGCTCAAACTAGCAAGAAGAGCTCAACTTTAATGCTTATCCTGTTGAAGGCTCCTAGCAAAGATTTTCCATTTTAACAGAACTCTGAGTTTGACTCCCAGGATATTTGGGTCTTCTGGCTTACCTTGATACTGGAATTCTTCAGAGCTTTGCTCCTATTGGGCAACTAAAGACTCTGTGCCAGAATCTTAAGAAAAATTACAACTGTGTGATTTAGGAGCCCTGACTCAAGAAAATTCGAGGTCTCCTTTCAAAGTGCTCCTTAATGCTGCTTAACTAAGAGGAGATACTGAATGAAGCTTTCTTTACATGGAACTTCATTCCTTTTCTGTTCAGAGCCTGAGAAGAGAGCAATTTGTGCAGGCTTTCCATGCAACTTTTCGTGTTATCCTGCAGCTGCGGAAGGAGGGGAGGACTTTGCTGCATCCCCTTGGCAGTGTGAGGCTCGCTGTTGGCATGGATACTGACTGAGAAGTAACATCTCTGCGTTACCCCCTCCTTCAGGTACCCAGAGCAAGAAGGAACATTAGGAGGTTGAAAGGAACAGAAAAACAAAGACCAAGACTGAGGTCTGCAAGAGCTGTGAGGGAGGTACCCCAGAGGGAAGGAGATGCAGAAGACAATAGAGGTAGTAATGTCTTAACCCTCTTGGGAGGGTGCATAGCTTCCTTAGGAGCTGCATTTTTTTAAAGAGTAAGATTAACAGCACTTTTTCTACCACTTGAATTTATTCCTACATAGTTTTAAAGTTTTTCATGTATTTCTTAAAATCTTCATTAAAACATTGTCCCTTGTGCAAAAATGAAATAAAAGCAAATGTTGTTTTTCCAAATTCTGTCATTCAAAAGCAAGTTTCCCCATGTATTTAGAGAGCATGAACTGTTGGATTTAATTTCTATTGTTGCACCGCTCTAGGTTGTTAAAAAGTGATGCAAGTACTTTTTTGTTTGGGGACAGCCATCTTGCATTATCATGTCTTGTCAAGATTCAGAGCAACATTGCCTCAGGGCTGTCAGCTGGGAAATTATTCTTTCCAAAGCCACTCCAAATTTGTGTGAAAGCTATACTAATTGTATGGGCATCAGTAACATCTTCCATCAGATGTCACGTATATGTGAAGAATAATCACACTCATTCACCAATTTAAACAGTTTCCACTTTTAAAGCATGCATACAATAAATTACTTCTCCAACATATAGTGGCTAATCTGTAAGGGGATTGAGGAGATCTTGTTTCTAAGCCTGTGCTCCAATAGCAATACATTACATTTGTTCATTGCTGGCACGAAAGAAAAAACCAACAAACCACCAAATCCTACTTTACAGTTTCTTTTCTGCTTCTTCTAATTAAGTGTAGACCTGATTAGATGCTAGGAAAAATTTCTTTACCTTTCTTTACTGAAAGAGTGGTCCAGCATGGGAACAGGCTGTCCAGGCAGGTGGAGGAATCACAGTCCCTGGAGGTGTTCAAAAAACATGTAGACATGGCACTTCAGGATGTGGTTTAAGAGCTATGGTGGCATCTGATTTGTGTCTTAGCGGTTAATAAGACTGAGGGATGGGATGGGTGCCATCCAGAGGGACAGAATGGAGACATGGACTAAGGAGAATTGCATGAGATTCAATAAGGCAAAGTGCAGGGTCCTGCACCTAGGTCAGGGCAATCCTTGATACCAGTACAGACTGGGGAAGGATGAGATTAAGAGCAGCCCTGCAGAAAAGATCTTGGGGGTTATGGTGGATGAGAAGCTGGATATAAGCCAACAATGAACAATTGCAGCCCAGAAGGCCAGTGGCATCCTGGGCTGCACCAAAAGAAGTGTGATGAGCAGGTCGAGAGAGGTGATTCTACCCCTCTGCCCTGATGAGACCTCACCTAAGTGCTGTGTCCAGCTCTGGGGCTCCCAACACAAGAGAGACATGGATCTGCTGGAGCAGGTCCAGAGGAGAGCCACAAAGATGGTCAGAAGGCAGGAGCACCTCTTCTTTGAAGACAGGTTGAAAGAATTGGGACTGTTCAGTGTGGAGAAGAGAAGGTGTCAGGAAGACTTATAACTGCATTTCAGTAGCCAAAGGGGACCTACAGGAAGGCTGGGTAAGGACTATTTAGAAGTACTTGTTGAGAGACAATGGCTTTAAACTGGAGCAGGGGAGATTTAGGTTAGACATAAGGAGGAAGTTATTTATGACGAGAGGTAAAATGCTGGAATGGTTTGCCCGGGCATGTTGTTGGAGCCCCATCCCTGGAGACATTTAACATCAAACTTGATGTGGCCCTGGGCAGCCTGATTTAGTTGGAGGTGCCCCTGCTTACTGCAGGGGAGCTGGAAAAGATAACCTTTGAGTATGCCTTCCAATCCTATGCGATCTGTGAATCTGTATCTGATGCACAGTTGGACTTGATGATCTTAGAGGTATTTACCAACTGAAACAATTTTGTGAATCTGTATTTCCAGTCAAGAGTTCAAAATACATATAAATATGACTCTGATTAATACAGCCTATGCTATATGGATGCCTATTTTGTCTAAATCAGGATAGATATAATTAAAAAATAATTCACCTACAGCACATTCCCTTTTTTCAGTTATCTGCTTTTATGCAGGCAAGGCCTTGATTTCCTGCATCACTTTGGCTTCTCACTAGATGAATAAATTTGGTTTAAGTCAAATACATGGAGAGAGAAATGTCCTGCTTTAAGTATGTCACCTGCTATCTTAGAACAAATTCACATGAGATTCTTGAACTGATTTTTAGTTTTAAACATACATATGAGCTGGATCTGCAGCTTGCTTAGAAATCTGCTTTTGTTATGAAGGTAAGTTTCCCCAGTATTAAATTTGGAAATTTAATTACATTAATGTACCAGAAGTACATGCTTAGCCTGAACATGTGGAAAAATATGTTATTATTATTATTGTAATCCATCATGGCCTGTATTATCATATGATTAAATATATTACCTTTTAAAGGTTTATCTTTCTCTTTAAGGCAAAAGTTAATTTGTGGTGTGTACACTAACTCAAAAATGTTTTGTTTATTTTCCACAGTTTTTGATGATGAAGAAGAAAGCAAGTTGTCCTATACAGAAATTTACCAGGAGTACCAAGCTCTAGTGAGCATCATTCACTATTTGTGGTAGATTTCTAAGAAATAAAATAATGTAGTGTTTCTAATTGTGTTATCTCTGTTATTTAGAATTTCCTGATACTGCCTTTCCAAGTGTTACTTGGAAAACCTTTGAGTCGTAGTTGTCATAGGCATTTCTCTGCTTAAATAGCAGATACATGGAAAAGAAACTTTGTCACAAAGAGTTATCTCTTCTGCTGTCACATATTTTTCCACTAGTGAAAATACTTGACTTACAAGTTTGGTAATACCTTGTTTTCTGGCATAGTGACAAACAGCACAATGTCTCGAGAACACTTGTATTTTGTTCACTAGTAAGTCTGGTGAATTGTTTGAATTAACTTTGTCAGAAAAAGCTACGGGAGGTTTTTGGACCATGCTTAAAATACCTCTAAACCAGTGCATGCAGATTATTAAAGTTTTCTTTTTGGTAACAAGGCTTGGTAGTGTTTGATGTTAAAAACCATCAATTAAATAAATATGTGCCAACATCCATTTTTGCTCTGACCCTAAAGGGTTTTGCCACTCAGACTGGAGCAAAAAAATGATGAAAAATACTATCCAGGAGGCTGGGGAAAAAAAGTAGAGAAGTGGGACTGGAAAAACTACATTAAGTAGTAAGCAAATATAGCGATAAAAATGCTTATTTTGAACAGTTCATAAAAGTAAATCCTGATATGTTAGGAAATTCAGTTACACTATCACAATGATTTTCCTTTGAGTTTAAAAAATACAGTATACAATTATGGAAAAATTGCATAGGATTCTTAGGGAAAAACTTGGAAAGTAAGGTTTATACTTTCTGACAGGTTGAAAAATTACTAGAAGACTATCTTAAAGAAGTTGGAATCAATGAAGAGAAGTTTCAAGAAGCTTTTTCATCTCCTCTTGCAAAGACACACACTTCACAGGTAAATTTTCCTATGTGTGGGAATATATATATAATTATTTTTTAGCTTTATATTTTCAGTAACACAGCAGGGTAAAGGTGAAACTTGGAGGTTTTTTGTTAAAATTGTGATTTGAAATTTTTTTTAAAGATAATGGTTCTGTTTTGAACTTCGAACAGAAAAATGCACAAATTGAACATAACGACAGATATCTGTGTGGTGCCAGACACTTTTTGAGATTCTCCTTCTATACTTCTAATTTACTAAAACAAACTTCTAAACTTAGGGTGTTTCTGTCACTTGTTTTTGTATTTGCCAGCTTTATAGTAGCCTTCAGTCTACGTACAGTAGCAGACGAAGATTAAAACAAGACATTGTTCAGTAAGTCAAATGAACTGCAGCTTTAAACTTAAACTGGGAAAGTCTCCATTTTTTTTTGTAATGTTATGTGGACATTTTGATCTGAAAACATAAACTATCAAATTCTTTTCAACTTGTATGACTGGAAAAAGTAGACAGGAGAATTAATTTTTAATAACACACTCCACAGAGTAGTGATCTTAGTATAATTTCAAGTGGACTGAGATGTTTATGATTTCTGCGTGTTTTTTAACTTTGTGCCTATGTTCCTCCCACAGGCCATTTTGCAAACAGTGTTGGCAGCAGAAGATTTTAGACTATTTAAAAAAATGATGGTACAGAAAAATATTGAAATGCAGTTGCAAGCTATTAGAATCATTAAAGAAAGAAATGGTAAGAAGCAATGAATATGGTGTTTCATTTTTCATCTTTTAGTCTTCTTTGGATGACTATGTAATATGCTTATAAAGGAGTACAGAATAGTGGTCCAGTTCAAATTAATGGAAAATGTTCAGCTGATTTTACTGGGATGAAGTTTTCAGTATTTTGTCTTGGGCTTGTATTCTTAGTGACAGCGGTCTATATTCCTTTTTAAACTAACACATTTTTTTCAGTTCTGTTCCCCTGCCTAATTTTTCTGTGAAACATGATTTAGATTTTGTGTTAAAGGATTTTGGTGATAATTCTCAGTGTTAAAATACCTCAGTGAATAAAGTGATAGTTTGAATTATGCTACTGACATAGCAATGATTCTGTACTCTGCAGTTCACACTGTACAGTTGCATATGAAAAATCCATACAGAACAAAGTTACTGCCTTCATCATGCTGATACATACCTGCTTTTAAGGAAGAGAAAATAATTTACACCCAACTCTGCTGCTCTGTTGATGTTTCTGAAATTATTTTCATCTACCCCTTTCTTTTTTTTCCTGTCTTTAGTTTTACCTTGCTGTTCTTTTTACTGCATGTTTTTTTTTTCAGGAAATAAATTTAAATTTAAAATTTCACAGAAAAGTAAATCCTGATATATTAGGAAATTCAGTTACACTATCACAATGATTTTCCTTTGAGTTTAAAAAATACAGTATACAATTATGGAAAAAAATGCTTCAATCAGGCAAAGCTGAATTGCAGTCTATAGGAAATACCATATAATGGTCAATGCAGAGTATGATCAAAACTTATGCTTCACCCTTAAATGTCAAATCTTTCATAGTTCAGAAAGCTTTGCCTTTTTGCTGCTAGCAACTTGCTGTTCAATGTCTAGAACCTTTTTGAAAACAAGTACAGGGACAAAGAATTAGATGCTGGACTTGTGGGATGTTTTTGTTGTTTACTTTTATTCTTTCATTCTTTCTTTCTTTTTCCTCTCCACCCAAAGAATGATGTCAAATGGAGGAAAAAATAGTTTTCTTTAGAGAAATGCATAAACTTTGCTATGTTTTTTTGTTGTTTTTTTTTTTCTTTTTTTTAACAGGTGTTTTGCCTGACTGTTTGACTGAGGGTTCTGATGTATTCAGTGAAATTGAACAAGAAGAAATGAAAATACTGAGGGAGGTTCTTAGGTAAAAAAATTAATCATAGAATCATAGAATTGTTTAGGTTGGAAGAGACCTCAAAG
>VWZI01007895.1:313877-453041 GCA_013396835.1 Psilopogon haemacephalus
CCAGGTGGGGTCTGACAAGAGCAGTCAGTGATACTAAAGATATCTGGAGTATTTATTCATATTTTGTGTTACAGGAAATCAAAGGAAGAATATGAAATAGAGCAAGAGAAGAAAAGGACTGAAGAAGTAAGTATCTTACCTTTCCAGATGAGTTATGCTGATGATTAGTAAGTGTTCAGATATCCCTGTCCTGGGTGTCAACTCTATCACAATATCAGCAATATGTACCATACTAAGCAAACAAAAGGTCTGTCATGAAGGTCTTACTGGCACTTCTTTTTGAAAGGTCTGCTCTGTTGTTTACAATTTCTTTTTGATGGCACTAGTGCTGTACATGATAACTTGATACTATTAACCATCAGTCATTTGATGGAACTCATATGAAATGCATATTCCCTCAACCGTATCTGAATTCTAAAATCCTGTCAACCTTTCAGATCTAGGGAACATTTGAATTACTAATACTGTCAAGATCAAAGGAACTTCAAAGTCTAAGCTTCTTAAAGATTGTAGCATTCATAATCCTTCAGGAATTTTAAGGATCATTTCATAGACAGTGTAAGTCTGCACAATATTGCGAGAATGTAATCACCAGGAACCAGAAGTCCTCTCCAAGGTGGACTGTTGCTTGGTTTCCACAGAGCATTCAGAAAGGTAACTGAATGTAAATGGAGACTTGCATTCAGCAACCTTGAAACAATCTGAAATTAACTACGGTGGAAACATAGCCATAAATAAAGCTCCCTTTCACTGGAAAAAAAGATGAAAAATAGCTGGATTCGTAAGCTGTTACAAATGGAGCAGAATCACTCTTCTGTTCTTTCCTGTCACTAGGAAATTGAGCATACTGAATTTGGCAAGACAAAACACTGTTGCTTTAGCTTGAACTGACAAAGTAAACTATCTGGCGACTACATGTAGGTACTACAGAGGTTGGCATTGTTTCCAGCCCTACTGCTGAATTCAAGTGATAGCTGTACTATTGAACGCAAGTCTGGAACAGTTGGGGTACTCTGCCAAATTAAATCTCTCTCCCAGTGTCTGACACTGTAGAAGAATGGTGACCAAACTCTTATTTACCATATTACAATGTTAGATTCCAGAAAATGAGTCACTTGTTCTACAGGATTTCTTACAAAACAGTTGGAAAACTCAAGGTTTGCCTCATTTTAAGAAGTCAAATTGTATTTAGGTGCAGGCTTATCCAAATCTTTATAGACCAGCCAATACCAGCCAGTATCAATATTCTTGATAAATAAGGCAGATTACAGAGGCCTTAAGTCAAGTTCAGCTTTCTGAACTTGTGTCAGAGCAAGTAGTTGAAAGGGAGGCAAAAATTTTGCCAAATAGTTCCAGTAAGAGTTCTGGACTCTGAGACACGCAGACACTGCAATCTTACCCTTAATGCAACAGTTCTCTTGCTGTGTTGTATTTTGTTTGTGGACAGACATCTGCCTCCAAGTCACAGGCAAAGTGTGACAACCCCCCCGCTCCTCTGCATTATGTATTTGTAGCTGGGAAACAAAATACCTGTTTACCTAATACTCTAAATTCTGACTTTTGATTAGGGAACAGGTTTTGAACTAAAATTACAGATGGTGGCTTATGACTATAAGCCGGTAAGAACCTTCCCATTGGTAAAACAAAGTAAGCAGTTTGTGTTTGTTCAGTTTACAATGCTGTGTGTAAACGCCAGTTTTAACTGAAACTTCTGGGAGCTTGCTTTGTATTGAGACTTTAATGCCTGCAGTAAAGTGCCAAGGAAGAAATGTAATGCTTGGCTTTGTTTGTTTTTAAATTTAAGGCACATGCCAGATGTAAATCAACAGATGTTACCTACAGTTTTCCAGGAGATTCAAGAGAAGCTGTAAAAGTCAAGGAACCCACTGAGAGAGTTGATGCCACTGGAGAAACTCCAAAACTTCCATTAGGTAATTTTACTGGAAATTGCAGTGCTGAGTGTGCAGTATGATACTGTTTAGAGATTACTGAAGAGTCCATTCGTCTCAAGATTGTGGGAAGCTGCAAGTAAACCATCTCAACCTTGAAGTTAGCCTTGTTTTGAGCAGGGTGTTTGCACTGCAGGAATGTCTTACAATGTGAGTTGTTTTATTATTTGTTCATGTAAGTCCTCTCTAAATGGAGGAGTCTAACAGCAGTTTTCATCTATGTATTGTGCTTATGTGTCATTACTGGTAAGAACAGTATCTTCCCTGTAATCAACTGTGATTCATTCACTTAAAAAATGGTGTTTTCTCTCCCAGTATGTGGTCATTAGAGATTTGATTTATAATTGTACAACATTTGTTGACAGCGATCAAATGTTTCTGAAAGAGACAGCCTTAAACTGTTAAAATTCATTCAAGCCAAGTCGTCAGACTACCAAACTGATTAATTTTGCCTTTGGTTCATTTTTTTGTTTAATCTTTTCAGTTTTACTATTTTGGCTTGGAGTGGAATTTTGACACCAACCTTAATTACCAAGGAGACCTCTTTTAAATATTCTTGAACTTTACCCAGTTAATGTAGTGAAAAATTGTGTGAATTGTTTTGTAGGTTATGATTTTGTGGAGAGCATGAGCAAGCCAGTGCTTTTACAGAGAGGAGAAAAAAGGAATTGCTGATTAAGATAGAGGTGCTCTTGGGATGTTTGTGTTGCAGCACCAGCACAAAGGTGCTGACCAGTTTAGGACAGGGGTGTGTGTATACATGCACACATGCATAGGTTTATATACCAATACACAGATTGTGTGTATATATGGGTGATCTTCAAAAACAGGCTGTATGTCAGTGGGATCTGCTGTCTTATAAGTTCGTGAAAAATTTGTAACAATATTCTTGGAAGTGATTTTAGAACATAATTCTAACTTGGGGAAGTAATAGTCTGTGCCTGTCCATACTTAAATTTTTCCTATGCCTTATTTCTGCATGCATTCACACTGGAAGCTTTCATATCACAGACACTTGAGCTGGATGCTTTTAGTGTTGGTAGTACCTTTGGGACATACTTGCTCCTTGTTTTTCCATTTAATGGCAGCTGACAGATGAAGTGGTTGTAGGACCCTCTGTTAATTTGGACGGAATTAATGTGTTTCCTATCAGGAAACTTAACAAAAAAATAGGTGTCACTGACCTCTTGAATGTCATCTTCTTCCCCTTGTTTATACTTCTGTTTTTCTGCTGAGGGTTTGTTATGCTTATTCAAACTCTTCTTCTCTCCCTTTCACCCTTGGAACTATGCAGAAAGCCTGCAGGTATACTTGCGTTCTTCTCCTAGCCTGCTTTTATTTTGCATAGTAGTGCCACCTTGCAACAACACCACTAAACTGTGTCTGTCTTGCTGTGGCTGTTTTCCTAGTTCAAGAGGAATGCATATTCCCAGGAAATACTCTGTCTGCAGGACTTAATCACGTACTTGAGAGATCTTCATCCCTGTAGAACTGGCATTTTGTGGCAGCACAGCTGTCCAAAGAGGCTACTGAGAAAGTTTTGTTGCAGCTTATCCTCCACAATCATTTTGTAGAAAAGTGGTGGCAAAAATCAAGAAGAATCTGTACTGGGAATCATCTTCCAGACCACTTTCTCACATAGAACTGAGGACCACCCTCTTAATATCTGCTTCCTAAACATGAAACTAGAAGTTCATCCTGGATAATGGGATCACGTCTGCTGCTTGACTTCCTTTCTCTTGGTGCCAGATACAACTCTGGGAATGGAAACAGCAAGAACTTACCTCTAACAGTTTGTGTCCCTCAGTGGTAGTAGAAGAGCTGCTCTTCTCTCAACTCACAGCCCACCAGACCTGTGCTCAAATCTATGTTCTTACCCATAGGGTTGCCATTGCTGATGAACAGGACAACTCACCTTACTTGGAGAAACCCCATTCCTTGGGAGTTATCAGCTGCCTTGGCAGCATGGCCTTTGCAAGAGCTGGTTCTCAGAGTGAGGAAATGGAAGAACTTCCTTCGTTCCATCCAGTCTAGTGTATATTCCTTTTCCTTCAGATATGTGGCACTTTTATTACCTTTTGCTATTTTTCCTTCACCTTGAGACTAAATACTCAGATTTAATGGAAGTTGCCTTAATTTTCTTAATTTCACCTTGGTCAGCTCCTTACAAATAGTGTACAGACTAGAACTTGCAAAACTATTCCTTCCGTGCTTTGACCACCCAACTTGTTGCAGTATAGAGAAATCAGAAATGGAAATTTCGTAGTAAAAGTTGTACTCAGCACTTTGGAGTGCAGGGGACTTTCCAGCATTCTTGGAGAACATTTCCCTTTCTTGATACCTTCAGGGCAGCTGCTTCAAAAGCTTCACTCTTGTTCACACCACACTGTGTGTATCACCTGGATAAGAAAGAAACAGCATCTGAAGCAGTCCTGGGTGCTTGTGTTTTGAGGAGAGGAGATTCTGAAGTCCACATGGAAGAGATGGCTGCTTAGTCACCCACACTGTGAACGTACATATAGACAAGTTCTCAGAGGAGAAGGATCCATTCTTTGAGATACACTGTCTATTTGTACATTCACTACCTACCCTCCTTCCCTTCTCTTCTCAGTGTCTTTTCAGGTTCGTGAGTTAAGTGACACTGAGGGTCCTATGGATGTAGGATGTGAATCCTACAGGTACTGCTCAGACACAAACACCTCCAGCTTGAGTGTTTGCAATATGGACAGCAGCAGTGTAAATTTACATACACACAACACAGTTTGAAGAACTGCTTTCTGGTAAGTAGTTTTCCCTAATCATCACGTTGGTGATGGCAACAGGCATTTGGCATGCACTGTGTGGGTTTTGGTTTCATTTTGCTTTTCAGTTGAACAGTTATGTGAAGGTATTTTCTACTCTGACCTCTCACAGTGCTTGTAATAACTTTTATCCATCACAAAAAGACATTCTTTGGAGCAACAAAACTTCCAGCAGACATATTTCTGTGAAATGCAAATTCTTCAACTTGACCTATGTCTTATATTTCTGTCCTGGTTTGTTTTCCATACTTTGAAGAATATTTCCTCTCCTTTGCCCTTCTCCTTACCTTCCCACAGTTGTATCTTATAATTTTCTATACTAAAAGCAACAGCGATGTTGAAGACCTAAATATAAATTACTTGCTCTAACTTAAACAAAAAATTGAGTAGTGTTCACCCTGAATTAGGGTCAGTGAAGCTATTTTTGCCATCTGTCCAGTGGAAACCAAGGGGTGCACCTGTACCTTAATACTCATGCAAGTTATTTGTCATCATTACAGCAAAAATCTGTAGTCTAGCACTGAAAAGTTATCAGTTACAACGTGTTATGTGTAGATCTTACTCTGACTGACTGAACTCAGTAAAATTCCAATTAAATTGTCTGAATTCTTGCAATTATATGGATATTTTCAGGTGTATTTTAACCAGTCAGTAAGTCTCTTCATTCCTAATAAAAGTATAGTAGGAACAGCAACTTACCTGGGAATAGCTGTAGGCCAAGAGAAGTCTTAGTAAAGCTCTGAAAACAGCCTGCTCTACAGTCTGTCAACTAGAGAAGCTTTGACTCTCATGTGAGTAACTGATGCCATCTCAGATGCAATGAAGTTCAGAAAGATGAAAGGCAAAACAAACCTTGGTACCTGCAGAGATTATAAAGGCACATCTCGAATCAGTGCAGAGTCACTTTTCTGGGACAGCAAGAAAAAAGCAAGCGGTTACCCAAGCCTGGTTTGTACCACAGCCACCCAGAGTTCCCCTGGCACTGCCATGCCAGGCTCAGAAACCTGGTGGGTTCCCACTATATACTCTTGCTGGTCAAGGTGAGGATTAACTGAGCTGTGTCAGTGTAATGCTTTGCATCTCTTTTGAGCTTCACTTACCCCTTCTCCCATTCATTCTAATAGACTATTTTCTGTGGTTTTTTTTCTTGAAGCTGAAAGCTGGACACTTGGAGTTGGCTGAAGTGTGCCTTTATAAGCTGCTGATTACTGTCTCAGCTTACCATACAGAAAGTATGAACTGATTGTTTCAACAGGGAATATGAAATTTACAAGTGTTTGGGAATAATTTACAGTTCTCTGCAGCAGAAGTACTCATGATATAAAGTGTTACTCAGTGGCTTTCATTGTGCAAATGCAGTACATATGTTTTTTAAAAGGAAGTTGTATTAGTAGAAAGAGGAATGTTCTAATTTTTTTTCTGTTTCACCAGAAGAGATACCTCGATATTGGGAGAAATGATGATTTGGTTTTTATTTGGTGTATTTATATTCTTTTTAATTGTTTTCTTTGTAAAATTGTTGTTCAGAGCAACCTCAGAAACCGGCAAGGGAAGATCTAAAACCAGTATGCCCATTACAGAAAGGACCAGAAAGCTTAGCTCAGCCATCCTGCACCAGAGGTAAAGAGGACACTAAGAAAATGTCAGCTGGAAAGTGTTCAGAAAATGGAGCACAAAAAGCTGGGACAAAAGGACCAGTAAGTGTAAAGCCAACAACAAAAAACTCCAAACGTAGAGCTAGAATGCAAAAAGATAAGGTTACAATTAAATATGTATTTTGTATTCTTACAGTCAGGTGTGGGGTCAGGTGGGGTTGTTTGGTGTTTTAACCAGCATGCAAACACTATCGTATGGTAACCACTAGTTTAATGAGAATAAATTTAAGCTCATCATTCTGTACTTAGAATGGATTTCACCATTCAGTCTTTGTCCTGAGATAATTTTTTAGCAGACAGCTCTGGCTTTTTTAAATCTAGTGATTTTGGAGGCAAGTAAGATGTGGATGCTTTTATCTCATGTAACATGCCTCCCAAAAACTAATTAAAAAATATTATTTAGAATTTATCAGAAATTGAAGAACAGCAGCTGAAGCAACGAGAGGATTACCTAAGGAAAAAACGAGATATCCTGATGGCTACAAAGAAAGAGTCAAGAAATAACATACCGTTACCAGCAGACCCTGATGAAAAAGAGGAGAAATCATCTCCTAAAGAGGTGAAGGTTTCAGACACACTAATCATCCTGACCACTTCCTGAAAAACACAGCTGATTTGAGTGAAGATGTCAGTGCTGCTGCTGAGTGTTGTAATAGGATAAACAACAAGCAGGGGAAGAAGCAAGAAAGTATTTTCAGTAGGCTAGAGCTATTAGAAGTGAATGTTATTTTGCTTCACCATCACCAGCTTGTAGTAACTATGAATGGCTAAAATACTGCGTTTGTCTTGATCTGTGATCTGCTATTAGGACTTCTTTAAATCTCTAGCTGAAATGAGGAAAAGTACTTTTCTTTTGCAAAGTCTTATTTTACAGAGGTAATAGTTTTGCTCTGTTGCTTTGCTCTCTTTTGAGAGTTATGTGCCTATTCCACAAAAGGAACGGTAATAATTTTGAAAAATCATTCTGGAGATCAAGTGATTTTGAAGGACTGGTTCTCAGATGAGGCTTTCACATCTGGTTAGCAGTCAGAACACCCACCTAGAAAACCATGTTATTTACAATGTTTTTTTCATTTTCTTTTTAGGAAATGTCAGAGGAGAAGCAAAGATTGCTACAGAAGAGAAAAATGCTTGCAGAAAAACTAAAAGAAGAAGTTATTAACAAGCGGTAGTTTCAAGGAGCTCATTGCAGACCCAAAGACCATAGAATCATAGAATTGTTTTGGCTGGCAAAGACCTTTAAGGTCATCAAGTCCAACCAGTCTAACTCTACTAAGTCTGGTGCTGAACTATGTCCCTCTGCACCACATGTACACATAGTTAAAAAGCCTCCAGGGATGGGGACTCAATCATCTCCTTAAGGATTCTGTTCCAGTCTTTGAAAACCCTTTCAGTCAAGTTTCTTCCAATACCCAACTTAAATCTCTCCCATTGTGCAACTTGAGGCCATTTACTCTTGTCCTACCACTTGTTACTGGGGAGAAGAGACCAACGCCCACCTCACTATAACATCCTTTCTGGGAATTAGAGGGAGAGGTGGTCTCCCCTCAGTCTTTTAGTCCAGGCTAAACAACCCCACCTCCTTTAGTCACTCGTGTTCTCCAGACCCTTCACCAACTTTGTTGCTTTTCTCCAGACTTGCTCCAGCACCTCAATGTCTTTCTTGGACTGATAGCCCCAAAAATGAACGCAGTGCTCAAGGTATGATCTACCCAATGCTGAGTAGAGGGGGACAATCACTTCCCTAGGCTTGCTGGTAACACTAAACCTAATACAGGCCTGGATGCTTGTTGGCCTTCTTGGGCACACAGTTGCTTGTATTCCCCAGGTCTTTATTTGCTAGGCAGCTTTCCAGTCACTCTTTCCCAAGCCTGTAGCATTGCATGGGGTTGTGACCCAAGTGCAGGACCTAGCTTTACTTAAGTCCAAAGGACATCCACAGCCTAGCCCTCATCCAGTAAGCAGGTCATAGGAGAGTACAAAATCACAAAGTTGTTCTTAGAAAACATTCTATAATCCGTAATTGTGATTATTCTTAGTTTTAATACTTTTAGACAAGAAACTTAGTACTTCAAATATTTAAGGCTACATTGAAATATACTAAACCCACTCAGTTTCCAAACTACTGGAACCTCATTGACTTGCACTAGAACATGTTCAGCAATGAGGCCATTTCACATCACTGCAGCATATACAGATTTTCTGCACTATTGTTTAGAACAAAAGCAGACACTGAGGTCCAGTAAAGCAGTTTCTACGTGAACAGTTTTGAATTAATTTTGAAACCTAGAACTTTGTTCATTAGAATATTATAAATTCTCAACAATGCAGCACTAATAAAATCTAATTTCACAACTATGACCATCATACTTTTGAACAATGGGCAACACAGCTTTTGAAATAGAGACATTGAGTTACACTCTTTTACATACCTTTGGGGCAGTTTACCTTGCTGTAAATAACCATTTTGACAGTCTTAAAGCAGAGAGGCTGGTCTTGCCACCATGTCGGTACATAGCTGACTGCACCAGTAACTGGCAGTAGAAGAAATGACCCAAGCAGTTTGGGTTTCACGTAACTTTTTATTAAAATAGCAATTATAAATGATACACGTTGGCGGGCGATCTGTTCTTTTCCAAAAGAGCAGTAATGGAAGGAGCCCAGGCATGGGAATATGGCTGCTCGCTCCAGGACTCTGTCAGCACCCGCCAGGTCAGACTGGGAAACAGCATTGATAGAGGCGATGCCCCAGGGTGACAAAAGCCAGTTAAAAGAGTGGTGCATATCACCTTCTACAGGGACTTGAGTTTATTTAAAGGGGGACAGCTAATGCTATTTTACAGTCTTTTTTGAGTAACTATAAAAAATTGTGACATTCTTGGTTTTGCTGTAAAAAAAACGTATCTTCGCATTGTTCTGACTCTTTTTAAAGCTCCTGACAGTATTTCAGGTAAGAGTTGAAGTGGTGGGGAACAGAGTAAGGATTCACACACTTCAGCTGGAGACCTTCAGAGGTCTTGTTTTGAGTAGCCATTATTAACCAGGACAACTTGGGTCCACAGACTAGGTATACAGTTTTTCAGCCTCAGGTTAGTAAAGGCACATGGAGTGTAACTGCTGCTCAAGTAGCATCTGTGGTGCTGGAGAAGGTTAATCATTGTTACCAAGGGAGAGAAAAAAAAACCATCAGGAAGAAAACCAGATGACTGATAGCAGGATGAAGACACTGCACCTGCACTTTTTCAGCAAACTCTTCCTCAGATCCTCAACATTCAGAGCTGACAGAGCATCTCAGCACACAGGTGAGAGAGTCCCATTCTCAGTTGCCTGGAGCATGTGAAGAGCAATACCATTGTCCCCAGATCCACACACATCACCTGTCATCCATCAGAAGGCTTGTGCCTAGCTTACATGGTGGGAAGGACTTGCACATACCCTCTGGGATTCCATTCAGCTGTACAGAGCTACTTTAAAACTGCATGAACAACTCAAAAATTACTCTAAGATGGCCACATTTAGAATTCTGAGTTAACTTGCCATGTACAACAAACCAAGCCAAAGCAGTAAGTATGGAATTACAGGGTCACATTTTAATTCCTGAATTGTACAGTTCAGCATTAATATCACCACATGTATACAAATGGTGTAAAACAAGTACAGTGGTATTTTTAATACAAAATAAACTTCTGTTTCATGGAAAAAAAACTATACTTCATATCTACACAGACAGCCCATCTTTTTTCCAAACAATAGCTAAAATTAAAAGTAACTAAAAAAAAAAATAAAAAAATCTCCGTAACAGAGAAACTGCTTCAGTTTAACCTATTCCAGGAGAAATGGACCCATAACACCTATTACAAGAGTGATCTATGTGGTGGATTGCAGCTGGTTTCATATTGTAACATTTCTGATACATTAATTTCCTCTCACTTCATCATGATCTCAGATCATGTATGGGCAAGCTAACATTAAAATATTTACAGTTCACTTGCTGCTCTTGAAAATGAAACCGGGACTGTTTACCTCTCAGCTCACCCATTGCTGTTGCAGTTTGCTCACCTATCATGTGGAATGTGCTTTTATTTTTAAACAAGCACCCAGATTCAGATGCTGCTTGTTGACTGTACCTCAGAGATGCTGTTGTAGAAATTTCATCTTGGTCCAAAAAGTGACTTTGGTGTTCATCACTATGAAAAACTTTTTAGTGTTTCTTATCACCACCTCAATTATGCAATTTAAACTTGCACAGAGGAAAATGGTGCACTGCTCTGAAGAGAGCTCATTTCATGACACAGGAAGCAACTCAAATTTGGGGTTTTCTGCATTGTGAAGCTGCCAACTATTTGGGGATGCCATGTACAGCACCACTGTGACACAAGCAGCTTGTGGAGATACTTTGGAAATGATTGTTCCTTGGCATAGATATTACTGGATGTCTCATCTTAAAACCAAGGAAAACCATCCATTTTGAATCCAGCTTCCAGTTTTTTCTTTAAAAATACAAATTAAAACATAGTAACTGTTTTAAACAACTCAATGTGCACTATAACTGCAGTGTCCCTCCCTCCAACTATGAGAAATACAATTTCCTTGATAAATAAATGGTCCCAAATCTGGATTGTTCTTATGCAGAGTTCAGTTTTCCCTTAAAATCTTTTCCAACGAAGCACTGCTAGAGGAACATGACTGACAGCACCATTATAAAATTAAGATTGGTTCAAAATTTAAGCCTGCATTTTTTTTTCTGGTTCTGTTAAATACTGGGGAAACCCTGCAATATTTTTAAAAAGCATTTATTACCCCCTTCCCTCCCCCTGCCCTCCCAACACCTGAGACTGTCCTTGCTGAGAAGCCATCATCCAGATCCTCTGAATACTAACCCTCTTACATGTAATTTTTTGGGTTTTGTTTTTTCCTCTTTTTTTTTTTTTTTTTTTTTTTNTTCCTTGGAAGCTTTGTGTTTACAGAACTAAACCCTTTCTAGTCAATACAGTGAGTTTCTTTTGCTACTCCTTGTATTATCTTATATACTCATGGTATAAAGCTTTCTGAATCAGATCCTTTTCAGCTCTTAAAACAGTTGCAGCATTTGAAACCCCATAATAAAAGTTTATTCCAAAGTTTTGGCTTCATTTATGAACCCAGGCGAGGTCTTTTCCGTGGAGATGTCTCCTCCTCTTCATCATCATCTTCATCATCAGGATAATCCACTAGGCCAACCAGACTTCCCTGCCAATTAAAAAACATAAAGGAAAAATCTCACACTGAATTCCTATGAATGTGCAATTTTAGTATCTAACCCCAGGCAATCTGCATGGGACACACAAGGCTGCAGCAGAAGGCCTCTTGGTGATGCCTCTTTCATTTGAAGACCCATTTATTTTAAGAATGCTTTTGAACCTCCAGGTTATAAAGTACTGGAACTGCCAAGATCCTCTGAATCTGACTTACTCTGTTTCAGCTGCTTTAAAACACTGATTAATTCCCTGATGACACTGAATTAATTCAGAACCAAAAAATCTTGTATCACACAAAACACAAAAAGCAGCAACTGGATAGTTAAAGGTGACAAGTGGGAGCAGTTAGATTAGGCAGATGTGAGATTAAGCTGTGCCCACCAGATCACCACTGGTCTCCAGTCCCTTAAACCTTCCTCTAAATTAATTAAGGGTTTATCTATGCAAGATTTGGGTTTATTTATATGTGAAGAAGATATTCTGGCTAGAGGCCAATGCTGACTGTACCACATCAGTGAAGGCTCATGACACTGCTGTGCTGTCCTAGGTGAGGGCAGCAACCTTTGTTTGAGTTCTCCCACCTTTGTGGCTGTCACTGCTGTGGTCAGGGTTGTGTTCTTTGAAGAGGAGCTGTTGGAGCTTGCTGGTGATGTCTGAGCTGCCACAGATTTACTGTTTGCACCATTTGCACTGTTGGCTGCACTGGCTGAGTGGGAAAAAGTGAATTTGAATCCGCCAGCTGAAGTCCTTTTTGGTAGATTTTCTTTGTCTTCGCTCTCTTTAGCTGAGGGACAAACATTTTCATACTTAAGTATCAGCTGTACACCATGGAGTACAATCCACATCACAGCAAAATAACTGGGGAAAAGCCATCTTTTAGTTTTAATTCAGTTTACATCAACAACTCTTCATGACCTTTGGAGTATCATTTGAACTAGAGGCATGCATGGAGCAATTTAAGTCTAATCCTAAACTAGCTTGCAAAGATGTTGGGAATTAATTACTTCACTACACAGAATACCCCTAACTCCTGTTTATGATGCACAAGCTGGTTTATTTACACAATACTCCCCATTTTTGGCATAGAGCACCTCCAGTGCTGACAAGCTGAAATTACATAAATACCTTTTTTAGTTTCCATGAATTTTTCATAACTATCTGGAAAATCATCTTCCTGTTTTGACTTCTCAACTGGAGGTACAACAGCTTCACCTTCTTCCTCTTCATCTTCATTGAACCACATTTCTTCATCCTCCTCCAAGGCTCTTGCATCTCTACGAAATCTATTGCTACGCAATATAGATGGAACACTGTAACAGACACATGACAAGTCATTCAAATGTTGCTGCTGATTCAGACTTAGCCAGGATCAGAAATGGCTTCTGAGGCTTCAGAGTGAAAGCAGTGTGGTTGAGAGGGCAGTCCAGCCCTGTCCCTGGTTCTACCATCAGCATAAGCTTCACCAGAACTCCAGCTAACAGTAAGGCAGAGTGAATCCTCACTCGGAATGCCAAAAGATTCTGTTCTTCACAAAAGCTGAGTTTTCTGAATGTAACATTAAATATGTTGACAAATACAAGCTGTACTACAGCAGACCACAAGGAAAGTCAGGTGAAATTTAATCAAAAGAAGTTTTTATCAAAAATGAAAAACCACCCCAACTCCAGACTGCTACTTATTCTGCCCTCTAGGAAACAAAACACCCCAATACACAGTAGAAGAATGTTACCTAATATGATGACATTAAGTGAAAGTCTCAGAACACAAACTAAGTCATACCTATTCAGTTTCTGGTTTTGCCGGTCTTTTTCTTGCTCATATTTTGTCTTCAGTCCCTTGAATGTTTGAACGTATTCGATAGATTCAAGTGCATTATAAAAGTTTTCAATTATATGTGCAATAAGGGACTTAATATCTTCCTGCATGAGAACAAAACAGGGTTCCAATCTCCAATATTAACATGCAGAGTCAAAAAAACATTGTAAAGGACAAATGTGAATCCGATGCTGAAATCTAGAAATTATGATTTCTAATTATAAATGGACAAAAATACTCGGTGCTGTGCCAATTCCATTTGTGCTAATTGGATTAAACCTACTTGAGAAAAACAGTTCAGCTACACCCTGCTCTCCCACTGTAAGACTCATTTCTCTTGCTAGACCTCAATAAATAAGGGCAATACCCAAGGGATGAGGCACATTTTGGTCAGTCACCCTGTAACAAGCCTCACTGTATCAGGCAAATATTAAAATCTTCGTTCCATGCTGGCACCTGGAGAACACAATACACCTTCTCCATGCTGGACAAGCTAGCAGCTACAGTACCTGTGGCTAAAAACCTGTGTCACTTGTTTCCCTGAGAAGACTCCCCACTTCAAGGCATTTGCAATAAGCAGCTCAGGAGCTGTTCAAGTTGTTGTGTTTCCAGCCTCGCAGTACAGCTGAGAACTCTCCCTTGTCCTATCTGACCTTTCCATGTACACACTGTTCCTACTAATGCTGTAGGTGTAAAAGCAGGTGCAGAGCTGACACTGGGTAAGAAAACATGTGGGAAGGATTTTTAAAGACAGGCTCATTCAAATTTATAGTCATGTCTCATTTAGACCAAAAATTTACTCACAGATTTACTCACATGTACAGATTTCACTTAATTCCTTGGTTCAAATTATTCAAGGGTAAATTTAGTACAAAAACACTTAACCACTTTGAAGAATTTAATCTATGGGATATTACCTTTGCCACAGACTTGTATGTAAGCAGGGCTCACATACTCTGTGATGGGATGATCAAATAAAACAAGCATGATGCAGCTTACTGGTTTCTTTCTACGTGGCTATTTAGCTGTGAGATTTTTAGTTTGTGATTTTAAGTAGTGACACAGTATTTCATGGAAACGTTTGCAGTCTGTTCCCATCTGAGATGCCCGATATGTGTAAGATCTGAAGAAGCTGCTTAACTTACCACTCTGATGAATTCAAATAGCTCAATCACAGCAGAGTTGAGCAGATTGTACCTAGTTCCATTGTCCAACAGAGCATTTATAACTGGTTCAAACAGATTCCCCTTAGTGATGTAACGGTTATAAAATTCATCTTTTAGGCCAATTATCCTTCTCATAAAGCGAAGAGCACCTGTATGAAGAAAGATACTCAATAACTTAACAGCCACATGCCAGGGTTCTAATCTGCTTCTCTTGGAAAACAGGAATAAACCCTGATGTTATTGAGATGAAGATGTGCCCTCAGACCATAAGCATTAAAAATTTCAGAAGAAACACCTGCTGACAGGTAGCATTTCCTTCCTGCTTTGATTTTTCTGGGTATAGGAACCTGGATCAGGGTCCATTTATTTCTTTTTGAAATACAACAGCAATAAACTATAGCATGCATAAAACTGAATCGTTAGCTTATTCCTGGTGCTCTTCTGTGTTCACATCCCAGAACTAGCTACTGGTTTTTAAACACCATGTTTCACAAAATTTCATTCTCTCCACAAGAAGCACTGGATTTATTATGTCATTAAGAAATGACAGTATTTCCATTTCACAAACAATCCTTTCCTTACCGGCATAAAGACCTGGAAGGATCACTGTTGACTTCAGAAGACAACAATTCTCCTTCCACCATAAACTACACTGATCTATACAAATGGACATGATGTTTTTTCCAAAACTACTAACCTGCTTACTTGTCAGTAATCAGTAGGAAATTAAGATGAATTTTGAATTTCAGGATTCACTTGCACTCATGCACATTCTACACAGTACATACCAAGCCCTGAATAAAGAAATCACACCAGCTCCATACTCACACAAGGCCAGGAACGTGTGTTTTGAATTCATCAACACCAGTACTCTTCTTAGCAGATCTTTGTTCATAATGTAATTCTTGATGTGGTATGTGTGGTGCTCCACACAAAAAGTAAGCAGCTCCAAAATTAAGGCAAGTAGTTGTGCTGTTTGATAATTATCTAAAAAAAAAAAAAAAAATAAAAATAATGGCTTAGATTGCACAAAGAAAAAAAAACCCAGAGAAGTTATGCACCAAACCATCACCAAGCTATTAGGGTTCCTGATGTGGTTCTAATTGCATTAGGAAGCAGGACACTGGGTCACAACAAATCAACAAACATAAATTTGTCTTTTTTTTACCAAGTTGCAAAAATCTCCCTGGATTGGAAGTGGGACTTCTGCCAGGATCAATGAATTACTGGCTATAGCGACCCAGACTAACAGTAGAAAGTTAGAAGAAAACCAATCAGTGAGATCCTGATTATTAGTGTCTTTTCGTAATGGTCTAAAAAGCAGCCTACATGCATGAAAATCTAAACTTGTCAGTATATATTGTGCTAACAATGATTCAAACTTCCAGCAGCAAGGCTGACTAGGCAAAAAATGACAACAGTGAAACAGTTACTCAAAAGCAGATGTAAACGTTCCTTCAGCTTCCTGTCTCCTCAAGTAAAACAAAGCACCTACATCTATATTGAGAAAAATTAAGTATGGACATGGATAACTTCTTTTAAAATAAAATCACTATACACACAGAGAAAACAAGTTTCAAACCTCAAGGCTGAATAAAACTCACCAGGGCAAACTGTATTACTCTTAGTGGATTCAACTACTGTATCTGAGAAATAGAAAACAAAACCAAAGATCAGAAAAAGGTTTTCAAAGCCTTGTTTATCCAGCTGTTTGGCCTTTTCATCAAATCAAAAGTTTCTGTAAGCTACTGGGAAATAAGCACACAGCAAGAACACATGCCAGAAGAGATCTCTATGTTCAGTTTACACAATAAAGTTTCAAATTCAGCTAAGTGAAAATATTTAATCTAATACTTGGGGATATTATTCCTACTTCAATTGAAGAAAATGCTAATCAGAACATTTCAAATAGTATTATGAGTACTACAGATATTTTATAAGGTTTCTTTTCATATTAAAAAGTCATTGTTTTAGGACTTTTAAACCTAAAATTTAATACAAGAAGATGGCTAAGGTGAAAGTAATGTTTTCAGCTAGCATGTATTGGTTTGATCTAATCTTCTGAAAGAGCACCGATAGAAATGCCTGACCCCAGAAGCTATTAAATACTCATTTGTAAATTGCTAAAAGTAAACTACTGAGCAATGGCTGAGTGCATCAAACAGATTTCCAATTCTTTTCATGTTGCCAGGAAAAAAAAATAAAGAAACAAGACAACAGAGTAGCAAGTTGTATTTCTTAGAAGAGATTTCTCTCAGCATTTCCATGAAACAGCCAAGTGAGGGAAATCTAGTTTTCAGAGTATATTACCTAAGCACTCCCAGAGCTGGAGACAAGTAACCACTGATGAATGACCACAGCAATTTTGTGATGTTTTGGAGAAAACTACCTGTGATCTACAACTAGTCTCTGCCTAACACAAAGGATTCCCTGAGATTATACTAGTAGAACTAGTATATAATTAATGATACCAGTAAAAACTAGCCTACAATTAACTAGCATTTTAAAAAGCACAGCACAAGAAATACCATTATCATTTAAAGCTGCGAGATTGTTAAACCATCTGCCCACGTTACTCCCGCCACTGGAGGAACAACAGTTTTCAGCAAGCATACTCTCAATTTGTACTGCAGGCTTATCAATGTTTAAATCACTTGAAAATACTGTAAGACTTAGAGGGGAAAAAAAAAAACAACATTACCTTTTTCACGTTTATCTTCTGATGTATTAGCCAGAAGGGGCGCAGTAAGAACATGCATACAATGGTTGTAGAAGAAATTGAGAAATTCACTTTTTTCTGTTTTCTAAAAAAAATACAACTTCATTAATTACTGACATTTGTATGTAACCTTTGAAATAAGCAAGAGTAGTAATGTAGTGATCAGCCTACAAAGAATTCTATCAGCTCCTTCAGATCTGCCTGTGTGTTTTCAGTTCTGCCTCCCTTGACCTCACTCAAGGAAAATACATATCTTCATTTTGTGAAAAGAACTGAGCCATTAAACCCACCTAGTTATCTCCAAAAAACCCCCACATGCATCCATCAGTGACTCAAAGTGCTTGACAAAATTTGCTTAAACTATTCTTAAGTGCAGCCATTTTATCCGTAAAAACATACAAATTGTTTGACACTCAAGAAAAAGTATCATTGATCCATTAGGTAAGTTCTCTTACATGGAATATGCATTGAATTACAAATACTTTGGTTTGGATTCAGAATGTCAGCATCTAAAAGAAAGGAATGATTAGAGATTTAAAGCAAATTTCTGTAAGTTTCCTACTCTGACACTGACACACATGTATAACCTGGAATTCAAGAACACAAATAAATCCTTCAGGTATGGCAACAGTTCAGTGAAGCTGTGTCTTTACTGTTCTGTTGATATTAAAACACTTATCTGGTTTTATTTTGGACTCTCTTCCTTACCGTTTTATCATTCAGCTACCTGAGTTACAATCCTCTAGTCAGTGCTATTTCACTGAAGCACAGGCTGCTTTGGTTAATTGGCAACTGGACAATGCTACATGCCTTTCATTAGCAAAATCTATGGCAATGTTAGCTTGCTTTCTTGCTGCTGAAATTCAGTAACAGACCACACGTAACACTCAAAGAAAATTTCTGATTTTTTTACCCTTTGCCCACAACAATAAGAAGAGAATATCAGGTCTTTCATCTTACTGAGACAGTAAAGTGCCATTACCCCTTTGTATTTTCTTACATTAGCTGTGGCCAACATATTCTCTGGGTCTATCAGAGTACGCAAAAGCCCCATTAGCTGAACAGCTCCCCCAAGTTCAGGATCAGTATCACAGATCATCTGCTCAATGACCACATTGATGAGGAGGATATCCTGGGAAAAAACCACCCCAAACACACAGAAAGTTATTAGACATAGTTTCAACAGTGGAATGATTTCCCTAGTTACTGCATTAGACTGCTTCTTAAAATTTAACTGAAACAGAGAAACTGGGAGCTGTGTAAAGGGTTAAGCCCACCTGGAAACCCCCTGACTCCTCCCAAGGAGGTGGTCTGACCTTTTCTCAGGTGTCATGGTTAGACACTCCCACTTCCTGCTAGGATCTGGCTATTAAAAAGGAGGAACGAGCTTGTTTCTCTCTCTCTTCTCATTCTGGCTGCTTGAGCAACTGCTTGCTGCTCCCTGCTGTCAGACCACGTGCTCCCTGCCACCACGCCATTATTTCCATCTGGAACTGGGACTAACTGCTTCTCACCATAAAATTCCTGCATCCTGCTTTCATTCAGCACCAAAACCATCGACCTCAGCCTTGGGACTCAACTGCCTGCCGTGGGTTGTATTTGTATTTTGCTCCCCTTTCTCCTCAGCTTCTGTATTTTACCCCTCATTCCCCATATCCTGCATTTTGTTTCCCCTTTTCTCCCACCTTATGTAAAATACCCTTTCCCTCCTATTTGTTGTCAAAGTTTTATACCCTTTTTACTTACAAATTGGATCGAGTTTTTTATTGGGCTTTTGGGCTCGGGGTAGCTGGCTTCAAACCAATGCAGGCTGCATTTAAAGACTAGAGTTCTGTCAAAGACAAACCTCTTCACCCAAAATCCCTCTTAGACAGATTTACCATAATCCACATATAAACACATGGAACACCAACATGCTTAGCCATTTTTGTGTCTGTGTTTCTAGTGTCTGCACTGTGGGGCTAATTTTAGTTTGAAGTCTGAAGAGGTTTGCTTTGCTGTTCCCTTTTCTGCTTGCTCTAAAACTAGTGTATTCAAATTCCAAACCACTTTTACTTACATCATCACTCTGCTGGGCCTCTTGCATTACAAATTCTCGGACCATGGATGGGCTAAATTCTACTAGATAAGAAAATATATCTGTAGCAGCAGATCTAACCTGCAGATCATCCATTCCCTAATTAAAAAAAAACCAAAACAACAAAAAGAGTAAATTGAATTTGGTATGTATCACTAACTTAGAATAATAGGCAGACAGAAGTTTTGAGAACATTTTATTACAGAAGTTTCTATGACATAGTAATTGTACTTTACTGTTTTGCACAAACAGACCAACTGTACAAACCAATTTGTACAAGAATTTCTGTACTCACTTATAAGCAACAGGAATTAAGAATTTTCCTTAAGGCATGTGATTTTCTCCATACAATTCTAACTCTAAAATACTAATGTAATAGGAACTATCTGGACTGGTCTAGCCCTGGAAAAGAATAGTAAGATTAGGTTTCACTAATCACTCAGCATCTACAAAACTTATATGTTTCCATAACAGTCACTGCTCTTTGGTCAAGTTCACAGGTTGTTACTCCAGAACATAAACCCCTTTGAATTTCTAGTGTTTGTATAAGAACAACACTGACAGATGAACTGCAACAGTAAGGCAGTAACAGCTGCTTCAGCCAGATAAGTGGAAGAAAAAAAAAAAGATTGTTTTCACATTGCTGATTAAAAGAGATTAATCTGCTTCATACCTCTGAAAAGACAGGATTATGTAATCTTTTGGCTAGGAACAATCTAACAGTTCAAGATTATCTAAAAATACTTCTGTGGCACTGTTCCAAAAACAACAAGAACAGAAAAAACAATGAAGCTGCCACATGAGGAAGAGTAGCTTTCCATTTCACACTACATGGTAAAAAGGACTATATTTACAACAGACTTCATCATATAAACTGAAAATAATAGCTGAAGTCAGGCTATTTCAGAACACTGTGGACATTTCTGGATTAGGAGTGTTACAATAAATTTGAACTTTCAGATGAACACTGTTCAGTCAAACTGACACAAAGGTGCTCAATGTGTTGGAAAAACTGGCTAAATAGCTGTAAAGCTTTTAATTTTTAAAAAATAAGATCTAACTGTTCACTTACCATTACAATTTCAAGAGCTGGAAGAATTCCCAACTTTGCCAAAGTTTTGAAAAATGCGTCTCTGTTCTGAGGTTGTAATGTCTGAGAAAATGCACAGAATTCCTTGAAAAAATTAACCTGTGGCATAGGAAAAAATAATTTAAGGTGTATTTGATTGAGAAAACTCCCTTAAAGAAGGAAAGGTGCTACAATTTCTATCAGTTTGTGTACTGCCTGATGTGCCTTTCTAGAAAACGCTATTACTATAGTTTTCTCTCTTCCTACCATTAATAGGAAAGTAAAACCAAACAATAATAATAATAGGTTGAAATTTCCTCAGAAAGAAATACAGTCACCCTGTAGCTACTTTATCACACCTACCATACAAAGGAGTTACAATCCTGTCTGGTGTGCTTTGTTTGAAAGAACAAAGATGCCTCCCTTGCTGAAAGCAAGATTTTTAGCAAGGCAGTTTAAGTTGGTAAACACTGAAGGCTAAACGATGTTTGTAATATAAACATCAAGAGGCTACTGGTTAATGCCTAGTCACAAAACTTAAATGATCTTTTAGAATGTGTCAGGTACAACGAAAAAAGCAGTGTTTATGTGACAAACAGAAATTAAACAGAGAGTACTTGGAAGAAAGTACATTTTTAAGTCTATGTCAGCTTAGTGCTAGTACTTTCTCAGCAATTCAAAAATTGTTTAGAACAAATCAGTTTACATTGCAAGAACTGTTTTACCAGTGAGTACATAAAAGAAGATTGAGCTTACACTGGTAATTATTTCAGTTACAGAAATATCTCACTACCTGCAGAACAATTTCAGTATTTTCACTTCATCTCTGTAGTTTAAAGCACTCAAAGAACCACCAAGACCAATGACTTACCAATTCACATCGTTTGTCATCATCCGTAGCTTCATCTGTTAACTGTGCAAATACTTCAGACAAAAACTTCTCATCTTCCTGTGTAACACATAAGAAGAATATGACTTAGTGCTGCTTAGAAGTTGTAACACTGATCTTTATTGGATCCTGCACTGTAAAGAAGTCAAACTTAATTGAAGCCTAACCACAATGCTTAATTACAAACAAAAACATTGCGCACTGTTAGAAATGGTTGATCTTTTTTTTTTTTTTTATCTCCACATTATTCATTACACAACCAATGGAAATGCAGGAGTATGCATTCAGGAGGACCATTTCAAGTGTGCTGTTTCAGTACTTATTCTATACAGCTGAAGCAAGTCCAAGAGACCAGTGAAAAATTGAAGCTGAGCACAGGTGAGGACTACCAAAACTGCCTTCTGAAAGACTAGTCTCTAAAGAACGTGCAGTTTCCTTTCCTGCTCTGTCACATCGCTCCTGTGCTTTACAGCCTGTCCTTACCCCCATACTGTGTGATGTAACATAGACCCCAGGCATCAAAAGTACAAAAGACGTCTTTGTTGCAGTATCTCTCCCTGCACTGTGCATGTGACCTTCCAGGGAGGTAACCAATTCACTTCTACTCTATATATCAACAGCCAAAATACAATTTCTACCAGGTTGCATCTATACTGTTCACACTGCACGTGTATCACACCTGCAGTGTTGCAAATATTTTTTCAGTTCACCTATGCAAGGCTGAATAGACTGACACATCACCAGTTTGCTGTAGCCAGGTCCCTGTTAACTTGACTCCCAATAAAACAAACTTCCTCATTTGCAGAAGTTCAGCTTTTCCAAACTGGAAATTTAAAAAAAATACAGTTTTTTCATGTTCAGATATACCAAGAGATACTTAAGTATATGTAGGAAAACATTTCAGTTCTTGTTAAGCATTTCGGTTACATCACTGCTTAAAACTCAAGAGATTCAAGAAAATCATCATGAACATCACTGTCTCCACTGTTTGGGCACTTCCTACCCTCTCAGTATACTGATTTCTCTGCGCTCCTTCGCATTGAAAACTCTTGGCATTTTTTCAAGTCAAATGTCTGTTACCTTTCAAATACAATATAAATCATAATGTAAGTAGTAACATTATGCTACACCATTACAGAATCATGCATCATTGTATTGATTCAATTCTATAACACTTGAACAAACAAACAGAATAGCAACACTCCAATAAAAGTATATAAACATTTCATTGCACAATGCTGAGGGTGTTTACTTTCTATTTTTCTGTGTGCAGTCAATGAAATCCGTGTGCTTTATTACCCTAACATAATACAGAGTGTTTACAGCTACAGGAATGCCATCCAAAGACTCACAATGATCTTCCTGGAGATTTTAAGCTATGGGGAAAGAAGTGCTTTACACACAAATGATAGCTGGAATCAGTATCTGATGAGTACGACATAGATGCACATTGTAGTTGTATTCTAGGCTTTATTAGGTTTAACTAATTAATTAAGCCTGTGGAAAAACCCACACCCGCCTGTGCCACAATCAGTAATAGGTAGGCTAAACACTCCCTGCTGCAACACACTGGGAGAAAGAGCTCTTGCTTAATCTAAGGTTGTCCCACAGCGTAGTCCTAAAGCACAGAATAAGTCTAGGTTTTTCACATTCGCTCCTTTTCCAACAGGGCTGCCCTTTGCTCAAAGCATCATCAAGACCAACTGCTTGGCAGCACACAGAAAGGAGCTTTGTGGCAAGCACAAACACAATCCGTTACTCCTGTAAACTGCTCTCTGAGGGAGCTTTGCCAGTGTATTTATTTAGGGCAACAAGATTTCTGATGTGTGTGCCAAACCCAAAGGAGCTTTAGAGCTCTTGTGTCACAACAAAAAGCTGATTTGCATCAGGACACTCGGACAACAGTCCTGAACCAGAGGTCCATACTACCAGGTAATTTTCCTCAAGCACGTTATCGCTAACATCTCTTTTATGTGCGCTTTCTTCTTAGCTCATAATTCTCAGGGTACCTCAAATGATGTAAATATCAACATTATTTGTAAATCATCACATATATCTTAATTACAGTCTTTCCAACAGACAGGCAAGCAAACCTATGTGCCACGCACCCTAGTGCAGCAAAAATGGTAGTGAAAGAATGGCAAAGATCTGCCAGAAGACTTCAGCACTTTCTTCAAAAAGTACTAGAGATGGCAGGTAATCACAATCTTCTGTTCAAGCATAATTAAATATTTGGTACAGTAAAGCCTAAATGAAGAATAAAATAACTTTAGAGTTAAAAATCTCTAAATGGAAACAGGGCTGCAGCTTCAGGAGAGTAACACTGAATTTATTTTTAATCTTAGGAAGTAATATATGCAAAAAAAGGAAAATCTTTATTTAACACAAAGTCATTAATTTTTCAAGCAGGTTCAGCTTAGTTTCTTTCCGCTATTCAGCCAAGAAGAAAATAAGAAGCCTAAACACTTATTCATGCAATTCTCTGCAATTCTTCAGTTTTAATTTTCTTTCTCTCCAGTCCTCTATTGCTATTGTTATTTTTCCAGTGCCCCCTTCTTTCCACCATTATAACTACTCTTCTCCTTGACACATCTTCCTGTTTTACAGAGATTATCCACACTCACAACCAACAAGTAACATTTTTTTTAAGACATGGATCAGAAACAAAACCAAACCACTCTGACACCTATTAGTCTGCACAACAAAATATGAACTGAAAATACCCAAGACATCATGAAGTTCATCTTCACAAAGACTTCTGCCACAGTCCAGTGTGGTTGTCACATCCAACTACTTTTAAGCATGCTTCCGACTACAAAGTATGCACTAAGTTTTTTTGATGTAGTAACATGCTGGTTATTTATTAATCATTACTTCTGAGTATCAGTATGAAGAAAAAAAATCCAGCTAATTACTTACTATACACTAAAAAATGAGTATTTGAATTTAATACTGTAAAAGAACAGTAGTGTGACAGTAATGATTCAGAACACGCTCTTTTCAATCACAGAGAAAGCCGTAACAAATGACCCTGATACACAATACAAAAAGCTGCTTGTTCCCTACGCACAAAACCAGCTCAAAACACACATGCTGCTTGTGAACCAATGAGAACCTTTAACTGTTTACAACCACCTCATTAAAGAATATTAATATACTCACCTGAAATCTACCACCTTTAAAATACAAAATAAAATGAACCAGAAATAAAGGGAAGCAAAACATGACGCAAATGAAACTGTGATTAACTTACATGGTATTAAAGAACTGCAATCAAATTGGAAACGACAGCTAGAGGTATCTATACATAATCCATCAATGCCATATTAAAAACCACTTACCTGCAACATACTGACAATCTCAACTTTGTTGAAGAAAATAAAGGAAGTGAGGGTAGAAAGAAAATTCTCTTCAAAAACAGATGGTGTTGGCAAGATGATGTCCTGAATATACTGTACCCTGTAAGTCTGGTGGATTTTTTGCCTGAGTTCCGAGTCTGTTATAGGAATAACTTCCTTAAATTTTGCTGTTTTGGTCAAGAACTCCCTGTGCCGTTTTGGCTGAGCCAAAGAAGGATCATACTCAAGGCATCCAACAACATCCATAATACACTCATCAGAAAACATCACCTCAAACAGAGTTGCTTTGTTGAGGAACAGAATTCCTCTAATAATTTCATACAAATGATGTAAGCCTTCGGTGTTCTCTAAATTCTCACAGACTTGGAAAAGCTGTAATAGTTTTTTAATGTAGCCTTCATTCTCTAAGGCCAGTGCCAGCTTTTCTCTACGGATGGGTGAGGATAGAACAGAGGTAACTAAGTCAGCAATCTCTTCAAGTTTGTTGAGTTCACAAGTAGGAAGGTCAATCAAAGGACTAGTTTCAGGCATTTCTTCTATGTGTTCCTCTTCTGACTCAATAAGGTCCTGTGTGACTTCCACTGAAGGATCCTTACCCTGAACCTAAAAAGAGTGCACAGGGTTACTGTATCATTCTAGAACATAAATCAAAATAATCAAGCTGGTAACTGAAACTATATGTGTGCGGAAACTTTTACAACCATTGGTTGACTGAAAAATGTCTAGCCATGCAGAGGATTAAGCCTGCTGCCTCTATGTTACACAGTCACTACCATCATCCTCAGGAGTCTATTTGTAATAAAATCAAAGTAAAGCAAACTCTAACAACATCTGTGCAGTAATGAAGTCTGAGGCACTTTGGAGACTAGTGCAAAATATAAAAAGAATGGCATAACAAAACTTCCTTTCAGTGTCTCAGAAGGCCATAAAGCCTTAAACTCACAGTAATGTATCACAGCTATACCAGCATTAAATGAAGCATAACAAAAAGACCAACAACAAAGGCAGGAAAATGTCAGAAATATAAAAATGAAACAAAAAGAGTTGAAGGTTTTAAATCTAAAAATCTGTTTCATAATAAAAAGGAAAAAAAAAGAAGATTCAAATATCCTAACACACAGTCTGTCAGTAAGACTCAGGTCTTGGAAAAAAAAAAAATCACTGAGATCCCTCAGCTCAGACCAGTAGCACCTTGTTGTCACTCACAGTGAAATATCTAGCTCCTTATGTATTTTTGCTACACTGCACTCTAAAAAGCAGCTTAATAATGCTGCCTGGGAGAATGGAAATTTAAAAATGGTACACTCTGGCATTCCCCTCTTCAATAAAAGCAAACAAACAAAAAAACCCCCTAAAATGCCCAGCACTTGAGTTGCACCATTGCAGCAGTTTTTCAAAGGCATGAAATTCTATTACAAAAAAACCCACCCACCAGTGCTCTAGCGGCAAGTTAGCATCTTAGACAGAAAATAATAATGGATATGTACTTACTTTACAAGCAGGTTATTTACAGAACAAATATATGAAGTCATGAAGGACACTTAAAATGGCAAGTTAATCGTACCTGGCAGATTTTTTCCCAGATTTCATCACAGCCAGCTTTTTCTTGAAAACTCAGTGCTAAATCATAGTTTTCCGCTTCTGACCAAACAATCAAGGTGTCCTGTTGAAGATGAAAACAAAGAGCCTAACTGTTTCTGAAATAGGTCTATGCTACATATTAATCTGTACTCTATTAATAATGTGGCTAAAGAGGAAATATTTTTTATTGAAGTTAGATTTGTCAAAAAAGAACGTAAGACATTATTCTCACCTGTTCTACCACAATAATATTAAATAATAATATATTTTTGCTATTTTATGAACACTACCTTACATATGATATACTTAAATATAATTTAACGTATATTTCATATACAAATCACTTATAATGGCATTTTTCTGCAGCATACTTCTGAGCAAAGTCATGACAACGGAATGCACATCGCAGAAGATTTAGAAAACCTGCAATGTAACAATTTAAGTCTTCACATTTAATGAGGTAGAAACAAAAAACCCAATATGACAGCACTTCCTCCTCAGAAAAGATTCAATAGAGCCTTAACAGTGTGAGAAATGATGTGTAGTCTATATATTCTTTTACAAATTAAAAGACCTGCAACCTGAATAATATAAAGCTCCTAAATTCTTACTGAAATTACAAACATCTTGCCAACAGGTATAGTGACTTGAACAAATTAATTTTCCTATATTACTACTGCATCTACCAAATTGTGCACTTGCACAGTGCATCTGGAAATTTCTGAATAGACTAAAAAGGAGTTTTTATGAGGTTTTATTAGAATAGTTGCTATTGCACTGTAAGAAATGGTGCTCAGCATCCTACAGGATGTTAAACATTCAAGCTGAACAGCTTTCTGTTAATTCTGTGGTATGTTTGGTAAGCTCCAGCAAAACAGTTCTATGTTCCACCAAGTTTCTTGACTTTTTAACATCAGCATGCCCCTACCCAACAATCCTTATGGACCAATTCACTCCCCATATTTTCAAAAGTCAGTATTTACTTCACAACTTAGCAAGGCTTTTAACTCTCTATGCATATTTTTTATTGTAAACAAACTATCCCAAGTGATACCTTTAAAGCTTAGCAACCAAACCCACACAGCTCTCGGACTGGCTTACAGATACCTTAGAAAACTTCAAGGGTAACAAGAAAGAGATGTTGCTATTGCCCTCTTACATCTTTAACCCAAAAGTAATTTATGGTTCTCTCTGTGCACCTAATGACATAAAGGAACTAAGCTGACTGATTACTATCTGTAAGGCTTCACTACGCTAAAAGGCCAATCCATAACAACTATCCAGTCACCATCCTTCATGTATCTAAAGACAGAGGGACAAATACATAATACCAAGAGACCACTGCTGCTTTTGAACCTGCTATCAGTCAGCATTCCTCAACTGCTTTCAATCAAAATCAGGTTAGTTTATATGGTTGAAACAGACCTTTGTTAACACAGTTATCTAGGCTTCCATAAGTCAGGGAGAACTCCTAGTATTTCCTCTGGCAGGTGTGAGGGAATAGTCTTCTCTTCCTGGAAAGACCAGAGCTTGCTGTGCTGTGGTTTTAATGCTGTTCAGAAGAGTGAGTTTATTTATTCTAGTGACTGGCATTACACTTTTGTTCTACAGTCACAAGTATTAATAGCTAGTGGCCCTGCTTTTGGGCTTTAATTCATGTGCACAAATGGTATAGCTAACACTGGTTTTGCTTGCAGCTGTCCACCCTCATCTCCAGCTCAGACACAGATGAACCTCCATGTTTACAGTGTGCTATTTTAGAGTAAGCAGTCGAACTGGGTTTCAAGGGAAAATTTATGGTTGTAAACTGTAGGCACTGATCTGAGCCTCTTTTAGAGATTCCTCAAAACAAGAATTCTTAAGCACAATTTTACAGCTGCTACAGAACTCATAATCTGAAATATTTACCTTGAAGCATTCTGTGAAATTCCTAGTGCTCTGACACTCAACATCAATGCACTTCCAGGTACGCTGAGACTTGGGTCCCAGAATAAACAAAGAAGGACATGTACAAGAAGAAGTCTTATTCATAACCCAGAATAATTCAAGTAAGAGATACAGTCCAGTAACTGACTGCACTTTAAAATTCTTTGAGAATTCTGGAGTTACTTAACAGTAATTTGTTACAATTTGTAGAGCCCACATGAAGCAAAAGTTACGGAATTTTACAAAAAAATATTTCTCAGAATAAAATAATTTTATCAGAAAATAATTGTCCAGCACTGATATAAAAACCTACTCATCTGGCACATAAAGCCTATTCATCCTACATGACCTAAGACAACCCAGGAAGATCAGAGACATCTTCCAGGCCTAGATGTTGCATGAGACTACCATTCCCACTCGCTCAGGTTAGCACCTGTGATGCTCCCTCACCACTAAGCAACAACAATATTCCTTAATTCACTCAAACACAAAAAGATACCAATACAGGAAAAAATTAACTTAAGAGCAGTTCAAATTTCTCTTCAGCGTTGGCAATATCTGTGCAATGTCTGCTACTCCACCTCACCTTATTCCTACACACCCTGTCAACTCCCCAGCACAAGCATTCCGTACAATGAACCAGATAAAGTAATAAACGCAGATAAAAATTACTCCAGCAAAAAGTGAATTCACTATTCCAAGTGGATTCAAGTGGATTCACTATTCCAAGTGGATCAGTTTCTACATCAAACCTTGCAGGCAGCAACATGAATACTCATGCGGGCATAAAAAAGCAGTGAAGCAGACCCATGGCAGCTGCTAAGGATGGTTTTAACAGCACCCCTGCAAATGTGTTAAATTCCAAATTCAACTAACTGATTCTGCCTCAAGCAAATTGCTCTATTGTCACAGTATTTCCACATGCTCTTCATCTTAAATCTGAGACTGGACCGAGTGCATCTAAAGGTGCTAGTGTTTACAACAATGGCTTCCATGGCAGCTTCAAGTCATAGACCATACAGCTAGAAACTACCACCACAGTAGCTGAGCTGCTGAAACTAAGTGCACCAGGATCCTCCTAGTTTGTCACTTAAAGACACAACCTTCTGCTAGTTCTGCCAGGGAACTGTAACCTCAAGCAGAATGGGGAATAACACACAGGTGTGGTAAAAAATTTTCAGTTCTGGAGGCTCAGGAATGAGCAATTTTATCTGACCCTGTCCTTCAGCCAATATGAGGTGTCCAGTGAAGGCACATAACTATCAAGTCCTATGCCCCAAAATCCAGGGGGATCTAAAGCTCTTCAGGATCCATATTCTTTGCATACAGGCAATTAGAGATTCTTTACGTTGCATGCTGAGCAGCCTGGCACCTACACCCAATTCAAGTAGCCAACAGCCAGTACTACTTAGCATTGACAGTGCAATAATGTGAATCAGACTAATGCACAGTAACTGAAAATCATGTCTTCCTTTTTCAGTGTTGTTAAGAAAATCACAATTTATGCAGTAACTACACTTTAAGTGCTTTAAGTAATTTACATGAAGGCTTCCCCAAGAAAAAATATAGCAAAAGCTACTGAATTAGTAGCAAAGTTTCAAGTAATTTAAGCAAAGCCTTTTAAATACTCAGTTGTACAAAGTTTCAGAAAGCAGGCTGCAACAGGTAGCACTTTAAAATTTTACAGCATCATAACCTGCATTCGTGTTTCACTGTGTATGTTGACTCTACTAAATAGGAAGGAGTTCAAGGCTCCTGACTTTCAAAACTCTGCAGAGCTCTGTGAAGACCATCCTCCTTCCTCAGCATGGCCTGCCCAACAGAAGCCTACTGTCATTCACCTAACTAAATCTACCACAGCAAAGAGCTCTCTAAAAAGCTGAGCCTAAGACTCCAACTTGCTCCTAATCTAAAGCAAACGTGTGATCAATAGTTAAGTTTTCCCTCAAATTCTCATCACATAACTTGCCACCAAATCAAAATCCTTAGAAGATTTTTCTCTTCATTATTTAGAAAGGACAAAATTACTGTTTACTAGGGCTTTTGTATACCATGATGAAAAGCAGCATGAAACACTGAACAAAAGGAACAGAGTATCTGCTACAGAACAACAGAAGGGAATAATAATAATAACCATGAGAACAATGTCAGCAGAGACGTCAAAAATTAATATGGAAAAAGCAACAAAAGTAGAAGAGAAATTAGTAAGCTAATTATTTCAGTGGATTAAACAAAAACAATCTATTACCATAGCTCTCTATTAGCTTACCTTTCTATTTTGCAGAAGTACAAGTTAAGCAAACAAACTAGCTATATTGAGACTTAAGACAGCTTAAGTTTTCAAGGCTTAAACCAAAAACTAAACACCAACAATGAAAGAAGTCCCACAAAGGGGACTCAAAAAAAATTAAGAAACTATTTTATACTACCTGAGGTGGGAGACAAAAGTCATACATGTATGTTTCTATTTTTCCTGTAGTAAGTTCATTACTTATGCAAAGTGCATATATTCTCTTCAAAGCCTGAGTTCAAAAGGGGTTTTTAGGAGACCAACATGCGAAGTATTATAGCACCTACAGGCTTCTAAGCAAGTTTTACATTCTGTGAAAAATACCATTGACAATCTCACGTCACAGAATCATAGAACAGTCTGGGTTGAAGAGATCTCCAACCTTATCTGCAATAACTGCTCAGGGCTATGTTGAACCTCACTTTGAACATCTCCAGGAATGAGGCCCCAACCATCTCCCATATTTTCCTGAAAAATGCCATTACCTGGAACATCAAACAACTTCTCAGCATTGGTAATGAGAAAAAAATAAAGCCTAGCAATAATACTTGCCTGCTGTTTTTGATATGCAGTATTTGGATTTATCTTCGATTCTAGCAGTAGTGAACCTGAAAAAGAGATATTTACTGAGTTTAACAAAATAAGTCCATGTACCTTACAACAATGATCAATGTGCTTATCAACATATAATCAACTTAACCCCTATTCTGCAGAAACCCAACCATATTCTTTAACCATAGCTCCCTAAAACAGGATGCGTAATACAAAATTCAACACAAACATCCATATTAAAATGTATTTTTCTTTTATAATTTTCTATAATAGTGGATTCTTTTCCTCCTGAAATGTACTATGACAAGTAGCTTGTTTAAAGAATGTTTGACAAACCTACACAAACTTATTTTGTGTATGCAAGTAGTGAATGTAGTCTAGCAACAGCTCCAAGGTAATTTATACCAATCTTAGGTGGTTTTTTAGCACGTTAACACCTGTCGGCTGACAAAGTGGTGAGCCTGTGCCCTTCCCCCTCCAAAAGACACCTATATAGTGACTTTAACGTATAAAGCCTAAGGAACGCCATACTCGAAAGCAGTTTCTAGGCGAAACAAACACATTTTTTTTTTTTTTGCA
The DNA here is from genome assembly GCA_013396835.1 of Psilopogon haemacephalus. Lineage (NCBI taxonomy): Eukaryota > Metazoa > Chordata > Aves > Piciformes > Megalaimidae > Psilopogon > Psilopogon haemacephalus. The sequence goes on from VWZI01007895.1 coordinate 345,542, forward strand.
GCAAAAAGAAAGGGTGGAAAATAGCACTTTGAAAACGAGCAAAATTATTCTGTAAGTGTACAAGATGTCGCCACATGCAACTTCATCTCTCTTCAGTTAAAACCGATGCTGTTAAGGGAGTAAGTCTAGTGTCACGGTAGCAACCACTGCTGTAGCCTGTCGGGTGAAAACGTGGTACGGTACCAAGCCACGAGCTTAAGGAAAAAAGGCGAAAGTATTAATAATGGGGTCTTCCCTACTAAGTGCGGCGATTTAAGACACGAATAGCCAGGCTCGCAGTGGCGGTGTCACCCCTACGAGGGAGACAGCGAAGGGCGCCGAGATCAGGCCGGCGTTGCGGGGAACGAGGGAAGACGGCCCGGATCCGCGCCCGGGCCGCGGCAAAGGGCCTAGGCCTCCGCGCAGTCCGGGCCACGCTCTCACCATCCGATTCGGCGCGCACTAGCAGAGACATCCCCTTCAGCCGCTCCACGTAGGTGGAAGAGACGTGCCCGGTGCCCCTGTCGTCCCATTGCCGATCCTCGTTGAGCGTGTAGACCTTCACCCGCCGACGGGTGTCCGACATGGTGCAACCCCGGCCTCGGGCCTCCGCGACGGCCCCGGGGCCCAGGCCTGGGCCCGCTCCGCCTCCGGGGGGCGATGGAACGATGGCGGATAGGGAAAGAAGCAGGGCCGCCGGGCCGCTCAGAGGCACGGCGGGGCCTTTAACACGCCGCTTTCCATGGCTCCTCAAAGGAGAGAGCGACACCGCGCTCCGGCTCAGGCCCCCGCTGGCGCTGATCCGCCGCCTCGGCAGCTACCGCAGCGCCGCCGCCATCTTGTAACCCGACTCTCACCGCCTTTCTCTTCCTCTCAGCCCGGCCACGGGCTCCCCTCGCAGGGGCTACGGCGGCCGACAGCTGCTGCCGCACCGCCGACAGGACGGCGGCCGCGGGTGGGGCGGGGCGGGGCAAGGCAAGGCAAGGCAAGGCAAGGCAAGGCAATGCGGGCGGGGCGGGGCCAGCCCGGGCCGCCTCTCCCGCACCCCCTTTCTCCTCGCGACGTAGCTTTGCGGCTGAGCGGGGGCGGGTGGCAGCAGCAGTAGTCAGACATGTATCATTTTTCTCTCAGCCATCTACTGTCTCGTCTTCTGGTGGATATGTGAACACAAAATAATACCTGTCTATTTTTAAGTCTACCCTAAAGGCTGGTACTAGCATAGACAAAGCATCCCCGTCCTCACGTGTGGAGAGGGCTACCGCCATGACACAAAAGGATAGGCTAAGGACGGGTTCAGTGCAGGGTAAGGTTTAGGAGAAGCCCGTGCTCTGATACAGGTTGCAAGACGCAGAGTTAAGGATTCCCTTACTTCACAAAACAGCAGCAACCTTTTAACTTTTAGTAATGCATAAACCATAACGTGCATTTTGTTCTATGTTCCAATGCTTTGTACAGCGGTAGAGAAAGCTCAAAAAAAGCTAAGCTGAAGCTGTTCTGGGAAGGTTCTCCATGAGAGAAACATGCAGAACTAGGCTTAACAAATGCCGTACAACTCAAGACAGACCATGGCCCAGGCCTTGTGAAGTCCATAAATCTTTTTTTCCATACTAAAAAGGAGCTACACCTTTCCACTATACCAAGAATAATAATTTTTAAAATAATTTCAGTGTTTGCATGGAAATGGATACAAAAGTGTGCAACAAACCAAGCTGTATGAAAACAGCAGGAACTTCGGCGAGGAAAGGAAGCTTGACATTGTCTCAGACCAAAATCTTCCAGACTCTGAAAGGGAGCAGAGAGGAGAGGGCAAGTGCTCCCCAGGCCAGGGTGTGTCTCATTTCCAAAGCCAAACTTTTCCAGCTCTTGCCTAATGGTGAAAGCAGTTACACCGGTAGAGTTCTTCCAAGACTGGTATTTCCCTGGTGTACAGCCTCATTCCAGATGAGGGGAAGAAAAGGTTTACTATAGAACAAGCCACTGTAACTAACTATTTGCAACTTTTCTGTATGTTAGAAAAACGTTCTCTGAGCAGATGTAGACAATTTTGATCTCTCTAACATTTAAACCTTAGCTTTTCCTCCAGTATTGTAACTTAAGATTAACTGCTGTTTCATCAGCCTCCTTAACACCTGTAAACTTTCTTAAAGTTGGGTTGGATTAAGAGCAGCACTCTTAGTTTACTTCTGCAGAAGTAGAGTTCAAACACAGTCAAATTATTATTTTAACAGGCCACTGAAAACACACAATTATGAGATTCTTTTTTTCAGACAACGACAACTGTAATACACCTCTGAGAACTAACATATACACTTACATTTTGCTATATACAGTATAGGAACATACTTTTACAATATACATTATCTCACTGTGGATAAACATAAGTTGTTGACTGTCCAAAAGGTCACACTACATTAATGGATTCACCAGAGTTTGAGTCACATTAAGCAGTTTACAGCTGAGCTTCACACAAACCTTTTCCACTAGATGTCAGTGGACTTGTCTGCATTACATAGCCTAATCCCCTTGAAGTTTTACACAGCAGAAACACTTCTGCCTCAGCGAAAGCTCAATCAAAAGACAAGACACAAAAAGAAACACGACCCCCAACAGCCACAGCATAGTGCTGCCTCAGGACATCCACCACTTAAACTTTTCTCTCCCCTCTGCAAGACCTCTATGCCTGTCTTTTAGTGCTTCATACCAAGTATGCGAGATTGGGTATGACCTTTCTTACTCGGAATTAAATGCAGTACATCTACAGATATGCAGAACACCAAGACACCTCAGCAGAATATTCTGGACCAAATGCCTATATATATCATGGTTAATACCTGATTCAGAACTGGAATGAAACCCATTTCTCTCCTCAAGCTGTGAAATAAAATTTTGACCTCTCCAGACATGAAATGACCTCTGTGGAAAAATGCTGTCTCAGAACATACTTGGATTATATTCCTTTGGACATGGGGCTACTTTTTGCATAGAACAGCATGCAGGACTCCTCAGCTTGGGGTGTTAGCAACCACAGCATGACTTTGTCACCTATACCATTAATATCTTGGGGGATTTGTCTGAAGGTGACAGGCAAGACTGACCCAAACAGCTCCTACACAGCTGATTCAAAACCAGAATCAATACAAGACCAGGAAAACAACATATTTGAATCTCTGCACTCTAAGATTCATAGAAATCAAACCAGGACTTTTTCATTGTGGAGTTGCACCTGGCAATAGCTCATTGGTTCCCATTACCACAAAGCAACAACCTACAGTTGCTTGAGTTTCCTGTTTCTCATCAAAACCAAGAATTTTTCAGGGTAGGCTGCAGACAACATGTTATCAAGTGTCACAATACAGAGCAGCAAGAAGCTCTTTGTTGTTTTCAGAAGCGAGACAGACATCTCATTCCTAAATCACCTAAAATTTCTTGGAGAGAAGTGAACAGATTGTTATAATTCCTTCCAGCATGTAAGACCAGAAGTGCAATTAGGCAAGCTCCTAAAACACTTTATTATAATAATATTTCAGGTATTTAGACAGGCCAGATCGTGACACCTTGTGCCTGTGTGAAAACTGTAATTTTCTCAAATAAATGCATTTGTCCCACTTGATCTGGTGCAATGCTGCAATTGCCCAGCTTCACTTTCCAGAGGAATTTACTTCACTGACTATTTAAGATGGGTCATTAAAGAAGCTAATAATCTAGGGCAATGGAGAGAAAAAAAAAAAATCAAACATGAAGAAACAGCTACATCAGTAGGACTGAGCTCAAGTACTATTAACCTACCTCTCTCTGGTCATAGCTGATAGCGCTGGAGTCAAAAAACTTCCACCACGGTCCAACCTGCTGCTGAGTGCTCTCAGTTGAACCCAGGATGTATGAAGCCAGCCTCCCTTCCCTCCAGGAAGGTTCAGACTAAATACAGACTCACTCAACTCATGGCTCCCATCAAGCTTCTCTTGTCAGGTAAGAGCTGCTGGCTTGTGCTCCTCCCAGACAGCTCCCAAGTGTATTTTTTTCCACCCCTTCCCATAAAGCCTAAAACTCATTATAAGTGCAGAAAGTCAGGCTGACAGTACAGGTTCTGCCACAGGAACATATGGGTTTTTCCTACTCTATCATCTAACAAAGAGTAAATGCCTCAGCACACCAAGAGGTGATTTACTGAGACCACCACTGATCACACCAATCATAACTACAATCATTACTGCAGGCAAGGAATAACCTTTATGAGAAAGAATGGGATTCTTTTGACTCCTAAATAATTTACTTTCATAGATTCAGATGCAAGCATGCTACTGGTAATGCACTAGCTGAAAAAAAACCCCAACCAACCACATCAAACAAACCCACCCCGCAAAACACACAACAAAATCAAACACAAACAACAAAACCTCTCCCCCCATCCAACCCCTCCCAAGCTCCTAAAGTTTGTCTTTTATGTAGTATTTTAGTAACTAGAGCATACATCTGTTCAACTACAAGAAGCTGCCTTACAGAAATTATTCTACAATAAAAAAAGCAAAATCTTGAAAAGTCACTTTGACTGGAGAGGTTAGTTTCTGAAAACAGTGACGAGAAATTGAAACATCTGAGTTTCTGTTTAGGAACTTTAACATTTCCCTACATAGTTTCACTAACACTATCCAGGTTGTATAATGAACGAGGTATCAGCCAATTAAGTCAAAGTAAGCAAGGACATTAGAATTCTTACTAACAAATAACAAAATACAGTCCTCAAAGGAAGAGATTGCTAAGGAAAATTATTTCAATCTTACATGATGAAAAACAGACTAACTACAAAGAAGCAGGACAGTCATTCCTTTCTTCTTTAATATTGTAACGTAGGGGGAAAAAACCACAACAAACCAAACCATTTTTACTGTACACTGACATTTCCCATCTTCCCAGTACTTTGCTTTTTCTTTCAGGAGATTCAGAGACCATTTGCCATCAAGTGGGAAGCTGATTTTTCTTTTTATGTCTACATACAAACTGATGAAGATCAGAAGGGACACTTCCTTGATTTTCAGTCTGTACCTCACAGTAGAAAAACAAGCAGTTATTGGGAAGTGTTCTGAAGTCTAAGAGAGATCAGTGAACCCACTGATGAAACAATTAATAGAGGAATTCTAATATTCTTATTGGGTGAAATTTAAGACGAGCATTTATCACATCATTTGTTTATTCCAAAACAATTATTTTATTTATATATTTTAAAATTCAGTATTAATGAACCCAGACAGGAAAGATATTTCAGTCATGTTCATTTTGTCTGCCTTCTGCTCATACATTTTAGCAAGTCTGAACTTTATGACAGCTATTGATGCATTTATCTGAAACAGCTTCAGTCATATTAAAGGTGATGCTTTTAAGTCTTTATGCTTTGCTCAACATTTCACAGAATCAGAATTAACCAGGTTGGAAAAGACCTCTAAGATCATCGAGTCCAACCTATCACTTAACCCTTCTAATTAACTAAACCATGGCACCAAGTGCCTCATCCAGCCTCCAGTCTTGAACACTGAAAAGCTAGTAAAACTTCACCCAACCATGCCTCTCCATCAAATATAAAGGATAATTCCTCCTACCAGGAAATAACTGTTAGATACCTCCTTCTCATTTTCACATTTCTGAGATGGCAGTGAGAAGAATCTTACTCACTGGAACACTGTGCTCTTCAGTCTATAATATAAACTCCACGTTCTTTGGTTCCCTTCCCACACTTGCTACACAAGACAAATGAACTGGTTGTTTGTTTTTATTTTGGAAGTTTTCAATTGATTTAATTACTTCAAAAGTTCCACATCACCTTCACCATAAATAGTGTCTATTTTAAAATATGATTCACTACTGTCCACCCGCAGGTTCTTACAATGACATCTGCAGATTCTAGCAAAGGTCACTTGTATTTTTACAGTCACATCTTTTTCTCCTGAAAGAGACAGAAAATGCTCTGTTAACCAACTAATTACTCCAAACCATACATTTCTTTGGTGAATTTCTTCTAGTGTTGTGAATTAGTCTGAGAAGACTGCCTGAAGTTATCATTGCATTTCCATTTGTCAGTCTCACTGAATAACAGATTGTGATTTCACAATTAGACACATTCAGGCCCTAGTAGCTTCCTAAAGTTAAAGCATACACAACAGCTTTCAGAAAAGTTTAGGTGTAAGTCTACTGACAGTCAAATACATGCTGAGAAACTTGTTCTAAGGAAGAGCTTTGAGCATTCCACTAATTGACTGAGATTGACCGAGAAGTCTTTGCTAACTGAAAACTATAAAGAAAGTTTTTCCCTTCTCTTTTTCTGGTGACAAGGTAGAAAAGAGGCAATGCAGAAAAGAGGCAATGCTTACGCAGATGTTGTTGATTGACAAGTAAGCTTCTTTTGCAGAAAGCCAGCTATCTAGGATGTCTAAAACATTTAAGGCATATGAACCAATTTTACAGTACCAAGCTTCTCACTACAGCACATGAAAGGACAGTTGCTAACTTATGACAGGCCACTATATAAATAGTGGGCAGCATTTGCACACCAATGAAGGTTAACTGCAGGATATATATTAAAAAAATGGTTCTTAAGAATGGTTGTAAAGAAAGTGCAGTACTGAGTTACCTGAAGTTGTGTCTCTGGCCTTACCTGTCACTGAGATGAAGTAGATGACTGTGGCACAGTACCTCCTAGGACAATACTGTTTTTGTCAGTTAGGGTTTTAAGAACAGCTGTGGCTGGTGACTGTAGAATTTTACGTGAAAGCCTCATTCTACCATCAGTTGGATCACGTCCAAAGTATTTAACCTGTTAAGGAAACAAACCACTTTAAGACTGAGCAATTTAGAACTGGAAATATTGTTTCCATGAATATGTGCTGTTTTGGGTGGGGTTTTTCAATTTGATTCTAGAAAAGTCATAAAGAATAGTCATTGTTCAGACTATGTTACTCTGTTGAATTCGTGATGTGCCAAGACAGCAAGAGTAGGATACTAAACAAATCAAATTTGAAATTGCTTTTAAAAAACATTAAAAATGAATCTGATATGGCAAATTTTTTCTTTATAAATACAAAATTTAAAAATTGAACTCAAATTCTAAAATATGAGCAGGCAGAAGTGCTCACCAAGCTATTTTCCATTTATGAGGAGCCCTGGCTAATGGGAGAGGCTCTAGTTGACCATGTATTAGCAAATAAGACATCCTTCCCCAAGAAGGGCTGGAAAGAGGATGTAGGTACTCTACAGACCTGTCATTCTGATTTTGGTTCCAGGGAAGGTCATGGAACATGCAGCACATGCAGGGTAACCAGGTGATCAGGCACAGTCAGTGTGGGTTTATAGAGGCAGGTCCTACTTCAAAGTCCTGATCTCTATGCAACATGGTCACAGGATGTCAAGGGTTGGAAGGGACCCAAACAGATCATCAAGTCCAACCCCTCCTGCCAGAGTAGGACCATAATCAAGCTCAGGTCACAAAGGAACCCATCCAGATGGGCCTTGAAAGTCTTCAGAGAAGGAAACTCCACAACCTCTCTTGAGGAACCCATTCCAGTGCTCTGTGACTCTTACAGTAAAGAAGTTCCCCCTTGTGTTGAGGTAGAACCTCCTGTGATGCAGCTTACATCCATTGCTCCTTGTCCTATCACAGGGAGCAAGTGAGAAGAGCCTGTCCCCTCACTCCTGACCCCCCAGACCTCAGATATTTATAAACATTTATTAAATTCCCTTTCATTCTTCTCTTCTCCAGACTAAAAAGCCCCAGGTCCCTCAGCCTCTCCTCATAAGGCAGTGCTCCAGTACCCTAACTATTCTCACAGCCCTCCACTGGACCTTCTCCAGCACATCCCTGTCCCTCTTAAACTGGTGAGCGAACGCAGTACTCAAGATGGGGTCTTACCAGGGAAGAGGAGAGGGAGAGGAGAACCTACCTTGATCTGCTGGACACTCTCCCTAATACACCCCAGGATACCATCGGCCTCCTTAGCCACAAGGGCACATTGCTGTCCCATGGATAACTTGTTATCCACCAGGACTCCAGGCTCCCTCTTCACAGGGCTGCTCTCCATCAGATCACCTCCCAGCCTGTACTGGTGCAGTTTATTATTCCTTCCCAGNCAGTTTATTATTCCTCCCCAGATGCAGGACTCTGCACTTGTACTTGTTGAACCTCATTTGGTTCCTCTGTGCTCTACTCTCCAGTCTGTCCAGGTCTTGCTGGATGGCTGCACAGCCTTCAGCTGTATCAGCCAAGCCTCCCAGTTTGGTGTCATCAGCAAACTTGCTGAGCAGACTCTGTCCCCTCATCAGTGTTAAACAGCACTGGACCCAGCACTGATCCCTGGTGGACTCCACTGGTTGCAGCTCTCCAGCTGGACCTGGCACCATTGATCACCACTCTTTGAACTCTATCTTGTAACCAGTTTCTAATCCACCTCACTGTCTGCTCTTCCCACACTTCCTGAGCTTGCCTCCTAGAATGTCATGGGAGACGGTGTCAAAAGCCTTTGTAAGGTTAAGGTAGACTACATCCACTGGTCTCCCTGAATCATTCTATCAGGTTAGTCAAGTATGACTTCCTCATTATAAATCCATGCTGACTACTCCTGACACCCTTCTCGTCCAAGTGCCTTGAGATGCCCTCAAGAAGGAGCTGCTCCATCATTTTTCTAGGGATGGAGATGAGGCTGACTGGTCTATAGTACCCTGAAACTTCTTGCCCTTTTTGAAGACTGGAGTGACTGTAATACTTTAAGAGTTCTTGTGTGTCCCCAGCATGCTGCAAGGTAACAGGCTGAAGGCTCTTATTAGCCTCCCACCCTGGTGTGCCTTCCCCCAGCTTGTACTTGTTGCTAGCCCTTGCATCTTCTCCAACACACTGCTCATTGTTATCTACCTCCCTTGAGATAGCAGTGGAGGTGACACATCACTCCACAATTGTCTCAGGCTTGCTTACAGCAAGTAAGACTGGCTTTTTCCCTCCCACCCTTCCAACCTAGTTTAAAGCATGGTTAATGAGCCCAGCCAACCCTTGCAATATAAGCCTTCTTCCAGTTTGAGAGAGATGTACCCCATCTTCTGGTCAGGCCCAGAGTGGTGGTGAATAAACTTAAACCCAGTTGGTGGTTAGTCACAAGTGGTGTTCCCCAGGGCTCAGTACTGGGGTCAGTTTTTGTTAATATTTATCAACAATCTGGATGAGAGGATTGAGCATATCCTCAGTACAGATGACACTAAGCTGGGAGAGAGCGTTGATCTGCTTGAGGGCAAGACAGCTCTGTAGAGGGACCTGGACAGGCTGGATTAATGGATTGAGGCCAGCTGTAAAAAATTTAACAAGGCCAAGTGCCTGGATCCTGCACTTGAGTCACAACCACCGCATGCAACGCTACAGGCATATAGGACTGCAGCTGGAAAGCTGTCCAGAAGAGAAAGACCTGGTGATGTTGATGGATAGACAGATGAACATAAGCCAGAGTGTGCCCAGATGTCCAAGAAGCTAACATCTGGGCCTCTACTGGCAACAGTATGACCAGCAGAACCAGGGAAGCGATTGTCTCCCTGTTCTCAACACTAGTGAGGCCATATCTTGAGTGCTGTGTTCAGTTTTGGGACCCTTGCTTGAATAAAGACATTGGGGTGCTGAAGAAATGTCCAGAGAAGAGCAACAAAGCAGATGAAGAGTCTAGAGCACAAGTTTTCCAAGGAGTGTTGTTTAATCTGGGCTAAAGAAGGCCGAGGGGAGACCTTCTCATCCCCTACAACTCCCAGAAAGGGAGCTGTAGTGAGGTGAATATTGCTCCCTTCTCCCCAGTAATAAGTGATAGGACAAGAGTAAATAGCCTCAAGTTGCACCATGGGAGAGGTTTAGATTGGAGATCGGAAACTTAACTGAATGAGATCTCAGACTGGAACAGGCTCCCTAGAAAGGTGGTTTAATCATGATCCCTGGAGGTGGTTGAAGGATGTGTAGATATGGTGCTGAGTGACATAGTTTAACATCTGACTTAGTAGAGTTAGAGAATGGTTGGACTTAAAGGTCTTTCTTCTCCAAACAAAACACAATCCTATGCTTCTATAAACAGCAGAAGTCTTTTAGCATTTCAAGCTTAGATTTACCTGAATTTCTTGTCCAACTTCTAATCCCAGGGCAGTAGGATGTTTTATCTAGAACACAGCATATTCCAGAAAAAAAATACTTCAATGTCATTAATTTTGTAATTTTAGTTATAAAAAGGCCTTCTTTCCAGGATTCTTCATACCATACTTCAGACAGTCATAGTGGCTGTATAACACTACCTTACAGTAGGTTTCTAAATGTTACACAGAAAATGGTATTGCAGACCTAAAGAACAGCAGGACTGTTGCATTTAGATTGTAGCTTTTAAATAGAGCAAGCAGATATTAAACAAAAAGGTGCTGTTATACTAAGTTTTTAACATGAAAATGGGCTCTAGAACAACAGTATGTAGTGAGAATCAATTAAAACCAAATGTGTCTAATTTATGCCCGTTTAAGCACATAATTACCTTTCTTTGATCAAGTTGTGAATTATGAAGTAACACTGGTGTCATGTTTGGATACAATTTTACCATCACTCCAGAATCTCTGCAACAAAAAACAGGATAGTTATTTCAAAATGCATCTGTGCAAGTCTGTATGTGTTTTGCTCTACTGACACCAAAGCAAGCATTAGTAAATTTCTCATAAGCAAGACCTCACTCCTCCCTGTATAAAAAATGAAATCTTATGCCAACTACAATATATTCTCATTTTTCCTTAACTGGAAATTAATAAAAAATCCTGTTCTGAAGTAAGTACTTAAGTAATTACTGAAAAGTAAGTAATTATTTATTAATAAGTACATCCAGAAAGCGCATGTAATTTTTTCAAGGCAAACAGCGGATTGAAAAGGGAAAACCAAATTCCTACCATCCCTCTCAGATACAAAAACAAGGGCCCTAAGTTTTACAATTTGTAGTGGCATTCTAAGAAGAAAATGAACAGTCCTATTAAAAAACAGTAGTATTTTCAACTGAAAATCTCAGGAATGATACAGGTGTCACTGTCGCACTAGCATTAAGTTTGTCATCCTTTAAAAACCAGTTATTCTGTTTCAACTCCAGAGTAACTCTCATACCTTATTTCAGTTATTGTGGCTGTATAAACTGCACCAAATTCCAAATTAACTTCCTGCTGTAGGGAGTAAAAAAAAAAAAAAAAAGAAAAAGAAAACAAAACAGTAAGACAGAAATTCCCCAAATGCAGATTGAAAAAGCTAACAGCAAAAGTTTGTCCTTACATCATCTTTGCAAATTTCACGGATAAATTCTCTTGCTTCATGCATAGCGCTGGGTGTGGGGGCAAACACAGAGTATGTCTCTTCATCCAGCTGACTTACAGTTACACCTTGGGAACAGAATTTAATGAAAGGATTGAAGTGAACATTGCTACTGATTTAGCAAGCAGAAAAGTTACTCAGTAAAGACTTGCATAGAGGAAGACGATTTGTACAGACTCATTAAAATCTGCCATAGTAATTCTAACAATTCTTCAGATTGCAGTTCTACATGTCAACAACAGACATCACATTACAGATATGCTTGCTGAATATCTCAAGTTTGTGTTCCACAAGGAACACAAAATCATCAGAATCCTTTAATAGCAGGAAAAAATTCTTGGGAGAATTTTTGTTTTGCAAATTAATTTTGGCTTTTATAGTTTAATTTCACAGAGATACAACCATCACTTCCATTAATAGCTTATGGAAATTAAAGTTTGAACAAAGGTTTTTAATAGCGTAGCATCTTAGAAATACCTAATACTTTGCAAATTTCATTTGTTCACTACTGAGGGAAACTACGTTATCAAGCTCTAGGCCTAATTCTGAGTGACCTGCAAGTCTGCATTTATCTGAAGTAAAGCATCAATTGCTCCATTTAGGAAATGGTAGTGAAAAAGGCATCAACTTTGAACATAGCACTTAAGGTTAAGCAGGACAAGCCATTGTGTAAACAAAATTGATTTATTCCAAGAAACAGAACAAGATCAGAAAAAAAAAAATGTGTCACACTACTTTCTGCAAGTTTAAGCCCCAGTAGAAGTCACTTATCCAATGGAACAGTGAGTTGGATTTCTAACGTATGCCTGTTTATTAACAGTGTACAAAAGCTCTCAAAGAATCTTAGGAAAACAGTCAGTGAGCATTGCAGGAAAGAGCTCTATGTCTCCTCCTTAACCACAGCAAAAAAACCCTTTAGTTTATAGGAAGAGAAGCTGCATAGATTTGATCTGTACTTCAGCATATTCATGATAAGACTTGTACAAATTTAAAAGTACCCTTTTCTCTACTCCTTAGGTTGCTGCTGCTGAAGCACAAACGCCAGTTGTACTGTGGTCTTAGTAGTTTTTGAAAGAGCATAAATATAGTGTTAAGGTTCATCAATAGCTGTGCTAGCAATACCTGTGCTACCAAGATCCCTAATTAAAACTCCACAGTAGTAATATATATAGAGAGAAGAGACATTAAAAAACACATTAGGATAAATTATCACAGGAAGCAAGAATGTCTTACCAGTCTGTGCTTGAAGTTTTTTCAAATTATAGGCCCCAGGACCAACAAATCGTAATCTTTTTGATAGTGGAACATGGATTGTTTCTGAAAACAACATTTTAAAAAATGTTTAGAAATGATAAATAGAATAGTGGAAGCTATCACAAAACACAAGTCACATTCAGTTAGGTTTTAACATTACATAGTTCCTTGTATTATTTGCTAACCAACCCATAAATTAAAGCATAAAATACAAACACTTTGAGTATAAATTACCTTAAGCCATACCAATATAATGACAGCTATATCCATTCTGATTTTGAGAGTTTGGTGTTGTGNCCTATTACTAATCTCTGATCTTCAGCTTATCTGCAGCATCATCAGGTGGTGAGATAAGGCTGGGGAAGGGGGGAAAGGTGGTGGGGGGGGGTTTGATTACCCTCTCTTGAGGATTTTGGTCTCCGGGAGGGGTGTGGTGTGTGTATTACTTTTTTTTACTGTATATTTCTGTAAATACCTGTTATATCTTGTAAATATTTGCTTGTATATTTGCATTGCTGTAAATATAAAGCTTCATTTATTAACTTCCAGTGTTTTCTGAGTTTTAGCTGGGGTTTTACAAAAGGTGGGGGGGCAGGTAACTGCAAACCCGCTACAGGTGTATAGCAAAATAGCTATCTCACATGGCAATAAAAATAAAAAACCCAAATAAAAAATAGCCCCAAACTGAAGAAACATACAATAAACATTTATTAAAAGACCAGGTTTAAGCAGCGGTTTATTCTTATCAAAATACAACTAACATTACCTACAACCGGTCCACTTTCTTTCCTGTTAGGTCTGGGTTTTGCCAGAGTTTGGTTCATAATTTGTAGAATCTCTCTCTTTGCAGCTGTGGGGGTTAGGGAGGGAAAGGAGGTGGAAGGAAAAATAAAAGTCTTTAGTGGAAGATGAAAATATATTTGTAATTTTTCCTTATAAAGTAGATAAACATTTACTTGTAACATCTGCCTCCTGCCTAACTTGAGAACTTATTATAGTAACAACACAATCAGATAGCGTATGTTTGTTGTCTTCAGCATATTTCTTTTTTTTTCTACAACCTAAAATGTTACATTAATTCCGTTCTGGTGTATTATTGAAATAAATTAGTTTGCTGTTAAGAGCAACAGAGTGCAGTTTTTATTAGTTAAATTTCCAGACCAGTTTATCATACTTTAAACTGCTTGAAGTGATAGACTACCAAATACAAATTACTAATTCTACCTCTTATTAAAAATGTTTTCTTACTAAAACAACCAAGTTGAAAATTTTCTTTTACAACTAGTTAAGTCATTATTAAAACCTGTAGCTTCACTTTTTCATATGGTTTACCTCAGCCTTTACTACCTGTGTTACTCAGAGAATTGAGCTGCTAGATCTCAGCCATGAACACCCTGAAGATGACAGATCTATTTACTTCATCTCTGATTGGTTTGAGAAGTTTGGAACTTATTTTTAACAACTCACTGTACTGATTTATTTCACCAACTCACCACATATAGTTTCAATACAGTAAGAAAGAAATGTTACTAACTGACGTGGCTTAAAAATATTGTACTTGCATCCGTCAGATCTAAAATGCTGCATATAAATATTCCATAATATATTTCTCTACTCAGATGTTGCTATTTCATGTAAGTTCCCTCCCCACTTCGCTATGACAATAATTCTATTACAATTTTTCACGAGAAGTTACCCATTGTACTAAACTGGGGACTGTTAATGCCATATTGTTTCTGTTGTGTTTTAATAAAAAGTAACCTCCAGGTTTTCACTGATATAGTGTAGACATATTACTCTGCATAGTATCAGTGAAAATGAAATTTAAATGTGGAGGTGAGGGCCTGGCTTTTCGGAGATGGAACGACACAAAAAGCTGTTTATTTTGTATGAAGTACACATATTGAAGTATAATAGACAATAGGCAAACCAGACCTTTTTATCGAGATGGCAGGTTTTAAATCACAGTGAGAACAAGTTTTTTTGTTTGTTTTGTAAAACTTTACATTTTATTATATGAAATAGTATTTTATTAAATGTGTGCAAACAGAAGTATAGACCAACCTGTAGCTTGCTGAATAGCTTCCATTACAATTTTTATTGGTATTCCTGGAAGTTTTAGATCAACCTAAAAAGAAGAGTTAAATTACATCCATGTGTAAGGAAAGCTTTTTAGATACATTCCTAGAGTTCCATTGTAAGATTTAATATTACAATACCTGTAAGGCAGTTACTCCTTTACTAGTACCTGCCATCTTGAAATCCATGTCACCATTATAATCTTCAATTCCCTACCAGTACAGACAAAAATAAAGTAAATTGGAGTAATTTTATTCCAACGTGAAGTCTCACAATACCACAATTAAGTTCTGTTTCAATAAGCCATGAATCAGTTTGTCAGACATGGAATTATTTCTGAGACTCGCATGTTTTTCTGCAGACTTACTTAGCTATTCAAGGTTAACACTTTCTATCATTATAAATTCAGAATTTTCAGGGACTAGTTTGTGACCCACAGCTGATTTTGTACTAACAGTGGCTGCCACAAGATGAAGCAGCACGATAATGTCAATTTCTCCCTCCCCAAAACTTTGCAAGTGTTCACTCTCCCTCCAGTATATTAAGGTTCACAGTAAAGTGTGCAAGAATTAATCTCATCTTCCCAATAGAAAAGACAAATTTTAACGAAAGAGTTTGAGAGTTTAAAAGAAAAAACTTGAATAATTACTACCACACCCCCCCCACCCCAAAAAAANGAAAAAGGGAGGAGTCTGGGAGTCAAAACAGAGAAGATTAAGCTGTTCGGTATTTCCAGTAGTATATGCTCCAGAATTAATTTGGTAAAGTGTTAAAAAACGGGCCATAATGAGTATTTTACAAAATTAAGTAGCAAAAAAGCCAACATGGTATAAACACTTACCAGGATGTCTGTCAGCAAGCGATAATCCTCAATATCTCCTTTTTCCAGATTGCATTTGGTAATGAGACCTATTGCTACACCTGCCACTGCATTTGATACTGGAACTCCTAGTATTAGTAAATAAAAATACTTTATAATTTAATTTCCATACCCTAACACATTGTTTTATGTAGCTTAATCTTGTAAGTGCCATATTTTGTACCTGCATCCATCAATGCCAGACTTCCGCCACACACAGAAGCCATTGAAGACGACCCTACGGTGTCAGAATACAGGTGGAAAAGAAAATAAACATTGGTCAGAAGAACCTGACACAAAACTTGCTCTTCACATTCTTCAACATCAGTTTGACAGCCTGCTGCTAGCTAGAAAACAGTGTGCAGCAGCACACGTAACTACAATAAATAGCCACAATTCGAAAGTTTTGGTTGCATAAGTATTTTTAACAAGAAACAGGTAATATGGTTTGAATATTTTTTTATATCAATACAAAAAAGATCATCAAGCATCAAAATTGCTATCAAATATTCTACACAAGAAAACTGTGGGGTTTGCATTACTGTGCACTACTCCACACTACTGTGCTGTTAAACAGAAAGAAAGGTCAATTGTTCATGAACATATATATCCTTTTTATTTTCAATACTTCAGGTAATAAAGCTATTAAGAAGGTTAAAAATTAAATGTAGTACCTAAAATGCCTATGCCTTCTTTGTCTAATTTAACCTTTTTTAAGAAACAAAATTAGTGCCTAGCACAAGGTTAAAAATAAGAAAATCATAATACCATTTGATTCTAAGACTTCAGAGGTAACTCTTATTGTGAATGGGAAATCCTGGGGAATAACTGGTTTCAGAGCTCTTTCTGCTAATGCACCTGATAAGAAAGAAAAACACACCAAGTGATCCATAAGTAAAACCAGACAAATATTAAAGCTTACAGCACAGGATTTCTGTAAACTGCTTACCATGGCCAAGTTCTCTTCTGTTCATACCAGTAACTTTGCCAATCTCATTAGTTGCATAAGGAGGAAACTATGAAGTTTAGGGGGAAAAAAAGTGTATATAGAAAATTTACTAGTATTTTTTTTTCTCAATTTTGAAACAAAAAAATTCTCTTAAGTTTTGGTGAATTGCAAGATAAAAACAAACAACAACAAAATAATCAAAGCACCATATGATTTCTATCAGTCATTTAGCTTGCAAATCAAGACAAGCTTAGATAGTTTTTATTGAATGTTTTACTTCCACAGAGCAAGAGAGAATAGAGAAGTTCCAAGGTAACTGAAAAAAGCCTACTCCAATTAAATTTTTCAAACAACATATCAGGAGTCTTGCTTCTGTCATCAGATAACAGAATAAGATATGCCTGTTGCGTGTACAAAATACTTTGAGCAAAGTATTTCCAAAGACTGAGAGAAATCTAAGATGTAAAAGCACTTACTTTCAGTAAGGTATGTGAGCTGAACAGTGAGTTTACTAAAAATAATAGAGCAGGTTCATCCTGCTTTCAGTAATAACTCATTTTTCAGAGGCAAACAATGTTGTTGCTAAAAAGGTTATATAAAATTGTAAATGACCTACTGCCTTTCAGAAGACCAGTACTTTTATTCATAAACCACAGTACACATTTACAAATTAATATATTATAGCAAAATCCTTAGAAGTGATCAATTGCACCTTTAAAAGCAAGACATGGAGCCATTCTGTGTATGCAGAAAACTGTAACAATAAACACTCACCTCATAATGCAGCATGAAGTTTTTATCTTTTATTCCACTATTAAAAACAAGACCATGTCAAAATAGAGCAACCAAACATGTCAGACATACATAAGATAGTATTCAGTTTCGCTTACAAATAGACCCAGCAAAACCAAAAAATGAATAGATTTGCTGATCACTCATATTAAAAAGCATAGTCAAAGAAAAAAACCTAATGCAAAATCATCATAATTAAAATAGTTTGCCTGTCTATTCTAAACAGAACAGACAGGGCATAGGCCCTACAAGTTACTTATGCTGGTTTTGGTACGTCTGAAGGAAGAGGGAAAAAAAACCCCAAGTCTTAAGCACATCAACATCTACACATTCAGAAATAGAAGTGCTCAAAAGGAAAACTCAGAAACTCTGTAACCATAAAACAGCTCAAGGTCTTGATTAAAGTATTTGCACTCAACTTACCAAAATACTACAAAACTTCATGCTCAGCAACAAATTCAAAAAGTATAGATTTATAAGAAGAGTTGCTACAAGTCAAAACTTGCCTGTAATTTCATAGAGGTAATCTCTCATTCGTGAACAACCTACCTAAACACCATTCTTTAACATAAACTAATTTATAGCAGTACCAAATTACAGAATATGGATAAACACCTGAAGGCACAAAAAAAAAAATTCACTAAAGCAAAGCTGATGTCTGATGTGCCACAATATAAACGCTCCCACACTGATGGGATGAGATCACTGAACTGCAGCTGTAAAGGGAAGGAATTCCTCCTCCCCAAGAAACTGACTCTCAGCAATGAAGCATTAATGGCACAAGGACTTGCTTGCTGTATCCTGAAGTTAGATTTTCCTTGCTCCATTAAAAAAAGAGCAAAAATGTTTTCACTCTCTAAACATTTTTGAGACATAAGAATACATAGATAGTTGATTTACTTCAGAAAAGATAACACATCCCCCCAGCCCAGTTATCTGCTTCTAAATTTTTTCCAGTTTGATTCAAACAGGAAAACAGAACAGCACTTCATGGGCTGTATGCATCCAACCTATCGCGCAAAGCTTCGGAACTTGCAAGAAATAAGATTAAATGAGTAGAAGATATATCAAGTTCCAAGTGTGATAAGGAGTTCTTGGAACCAAGATAAAAAAAAAAAAATCAACTTTCATCAACAGTTTTATTTAAAGATACTTAATATGTGGACATTATTTTCCAGATTCAAGAGCAATCCACTATTTTTCTGTCTCTGAAAACTAGACTGGATGTTAGCTGTCATACTCTAATTTCAAATGCGTATCTATAGAATTAATGTCATCTTTAAAGTCTGATTTTACATATTTTTTATATGTATATCTTTTAACTTTGAAATTTTATTCAATGTGCTTAAACCATTCACTGAAGAAACACGGAAAGATATACATACCTTACCGCTGTTGAGATAACATCTGATTTCACACTTGATTCTAGAGAGTCAAATGTAACTGTACAGAGAACCTAGAATGAAAAAAAAACAACAAAAAACCCAGAAGGTAAATAGCGCTCTTAATTATTTCTGTTTCACAACTTTTATTGGACATGAAGAATCAGAATTATTTCAGTAACAAACGATGCCTTCAGCAAACATTTTTCTCCATCACACAAACTTATTTTTCAATGTGACTGCTTGTAAGATTGCATAATCTTCACAGATTACAAATACCCATTTAATGCTTCTTAACCTGGCAGGAGCCTAGCACACTTTGTTCAGTACAAAACCAAAAATATTTCATTTAAGAAACAGGGTAAGATGCAGCCACAATGTTGTGCAAAAGAGCATGTCTGAGTGGTGTGTGTTACTTGTACTACACCAAGGAGTTTGCAACTATCCTTGTACCCTATAATAAAAAGATCAATGGATGAGTTACAAAAAACATAGGAGACAAAATCCTGCATACAGTCTTAATTCAGTCTATGGAATGCCTTTGCTTTTGGCAAAGAGGGAAAAGAAATCTGATTAATTTGATATTTTGGTAAAATTTTCCTATTTAGTTCAGGTCACATACAAAGCTCCTTTTAAAAGAAGACTGCTCATGACACACAATTTAGTGTGACTCTACATACCAGTGACCTGTTAACCAGGTCACCCATTTTTCTATAAATGAACAGGATTGTGTCTTGCAGGAAAAGCTTTTGTTTCAACAAGTACTTTTAATATAAAAGCCAGAGACATAAAACCCATGGTTATTGGGCTTACTAACAAGCAATTTTACTTGAAGCCATCCTGAATTGGAAAGGTTTCTTCTCAAATTACTTCCCCACAAGACAAAACTCAACCAATTAAAATTACACCATATCTGCCAGTCTGAGCTGCAAAAGAATCTTTACAGTGTCAGACTTTGTAACTTCTCCAGGAAGCCTGAAGACACAGTAATGCTTATCAGACTCTTTCTGTGCACATGCTTAGAACACTACACTAAAGTATTTTTGTAGTGTTCAGATAGCAAGGAGTGAAGCTTTTCCTGCAGTCTTAACAAACTCACATTTTAATTAACTCTGAATTGTATTCTAGTTATTAGTATTTGAATGTGAAGAAAAAGGCAACTTTGCATTTAAATGAAAGGCACAAATTTTTCTGCTTCTGATAAATTAATTCTAAATTTCTAATATTTGAAGATAGTACCTGTGTTTGACCTCTCTGAAATAAGGCTGATCCATGAAGCATTTTAAACATGTTCACTTCACATTTAATGTCTCTGAGGCAAGTCAGATCTCTCCCATCACACCTAAGTTATAAGCAGAAATGACTAAGTCAGTGAAGCTATAGTCTTGAATAAAAAATTGACATAAATAATATTCAGTAGGAGTTTGAGATACCTTTTATACTCATTCAGAACAAGATTTCTAAAAATCTCCTTTGAAACCACATTGAAAGATTCCATGATTTCATAAGGCTCAGATTCTGGAAATTTTTCTGCGTATTAAAAAAAAACCAAAAAAAACAGAAGTTGGAAAGTGAATTTTATAAACTTAACTAAAATATATTGGCTAAAGAGCACACTAACTCTGAGCAGTGCTAGCTCCACATAAGCATTCTTTTAAATACTAAGAAAACAGAAAATACCTTTCAGCTGTTCTTCTGTTTCAAGCCTTATTTTGTTAATTGCTTCATCTCTAGAAATCTAGAACAAAGGATTTGTAAACAGTTAACTCTACAAGGCAGAATAACAAAATAGGTTTGGGTTCACAGCATACCAGCATGGTGGGGGTTGGAAGTGACCTCTGGAGATCATCTGGTCCAACTCCTCTGGATAAAGCAGTTACCCAGAAGGGTGCCCAGGACCACATTCAGGCAGGTTTGGAATCTGTCCAGAGAAGCAGACTCCAGTACCTCTCTGGGCAGCCTGTTCCAGTGCTCTGACACCCTCAAAGGAAAATAAGTTTTTCCTTATGTTTACGTGGAACTTCCTGTGCTCCAATTTGTGCACATTGCCCACTGTCCTATTACTGGGCACCACTGATAAGAGTCTGGGGTCCCATCCTCTTGTCCCCTACCCTTTAGAAACTAAATTCAACTCCAGTTTAATTATTATATGGGTTAAAAAATAATAGTATCATGTTTGAATTGATGACTTACTTTATCATGGCTGGAATCTGTGAACACTGCATAGATCTTGTCAAAAGCAAGTCTTCCAGAAGAAAAGAAAGAATTTTTGAAAACACATATTAAAGAACACTTACATAATTAGTTACTTGTGAGGACCAAAGGTTTGTTTTCATTAGCAGCTTGAAAGCACCAGACTGACATTTATAAATATTACTTGCTCCAGCTGTTCTTCCTGCTAAATCTCTGAAATTTACAATTTTCACAGCAAGACTGGGACAGGCCAACAACACTCACTCTTGGTGTCACCATTCCACAAGAACAGCATTAACTTATGATATTTCTGCCAGGTTTTCAAGGTATTTCTTTTGTCCTGCCCTTTTTACTAAGTATTAAGCCAGAGAGTCTTTATAACATGTCCTTTTGTTCAGAGTCCCCAAACTATCTCATCAGACCTCAAAACTGAATACTCCTTAAATAAACATTTTAAGTCACTTAACAGAATTCAGATTGAAGTCACTTGTTTTGAACTTACTTCTTCGCACACTCCACAATCTCTTCAGGAGCAATGAATAACTTCTGAACAGTTCTCTTGACAACACCCTGTTCTTTAACTAGTTGTTGAATTCCTTGAATTATTTGCTGGGTTTGCTTCACTCCTACTTTGATGGCATGACAGAAGTCTTGTTGTAATATATTCTCGGCAGTTGCTTCCAACATAACTACCAATGGAAAGTTAAAAAATAAATAATTATTTGGTTTGTTCTTCAACAGCAATCTAACTCAGTGGAGGAGACACAGATTAACATTAAACTGTATAAATATAATGGAATATACTTTACTTAGTTAAAAATTACCTAATTAATCACTGTTGTATTCCTACTATTGTGTAAAAATACAAGGTAATGGATTTTCAAACACTTGACAGGTATTAATATTTAACCTACTTACCAACTTGATTTTGTGGAGCTCCAGCAACAACTAAATTTAAAGCACTAGAAGACATCTGTTTTCGAGTTGGATTGACAATAGTTTCTCCACCAACCAGTCCTACCCTTACTGCACCTATAAAGAAACTCCAGAAAATTACCATTATAATAAGGAAGTTCTTCAAGGCATCATTTTACTTTGAAAATGACACATCTAAACCCAGTGAAGACATGAATTCATTTACAAACATGCTAATGTTAGCTATATATTAAGAACAAATCTGTAAAGCAAAATTTTCTATTCTTTAATTTCTTTTGGGTAGCATTACTAGTTAGGGCATATAATGCCAAATAGCATTACAACAGGTCTGCAAAGCCAACAGTTTTTTTTGGTCATTTGAGCATATGTTTTGTGACAAAGTGAATAGAAAATACAGCTCAGCATTTATTGTTAGCTAGATCATTTCTCTTCCCTCAAAATAGTTATAATGAAACACAGCTCTTCTAGAGCTCCTGGAAAAAAAAAAAAGCATTCTTATACAGCTAATATTCTAAACAATGCATTTTCAGTTCCTCTAAAGAAAAAAAAGTAAGTTATTGGTCTCTATACTACACTATCTCTGGATTAAAAGCCCCAACAAAATTATATTTAGTGCAGGAAAAATAACGCTTTGAAAGGCAATAATCCTATCCATTGTAAAAGTATTTCAAAATACTTACTTACCAATAGGCCCATTCCATGGGATATCAGATAATGCAAGTGCTGCCGAAGCTAGAACAAGATAAAAATCTGTATTAGAAAAAGTAGACCACAGTTAATCACACACAAGCAATAATCTTTACCAGTCCTCTTACCTCCATTAATTGCCAGAATATCAGGATCATTGACACCATCTACTGCTAAAAGATTACAAAGGATCTGGCATAAGATAAAAGACAATGAATAATTTTGACCTATACATTTTAATTAGCTGTCAAAACAAAGCTAAGGGCAATAAAAACAAACATTCCATATATTTATCCAATCCTATGCTGCAAATGAAAATTTCTTCAAGTATTTAATCTAGGAAGCTCACAAACCCCTACTAATGCATAATACTGTATAATATCATGCAACATATACTATTAGTGTTTTTCTCTGTGTTGCACAGAGGATATTTGAATTTTGTCCCTGTATCCCTACAAGATTTGGAAACCAGTATGTAGTAAAGTAATTTAAGAAAAGGAGATGCTAAACTAAAAAAAAGCAACATTATACTATTAGATTGCTTTTGAAGTGTAAATCCCTTTTGCTCACCAATTAAAAACTGCTTTTTTAAAAACAGTGCAGCTATAGATAACTATAGCTAACTTCAGAATGGAAGGTAAGGACAGAGAGTGTGACTTACCTGTGTATCGTAAAAGTAGCCTACTGGAAAGAGTGGTCTGATCGACCGATCTGCAAAAGAAATACGCCAAGTCCAAGAAATACTTGATTTTCAGTAGTCACTTTGTCTTGCCATACCCCAAGAGCAAATTGATAAAATAGTTTAAATCAAAGACCCAAAGGAAAACAAATATATGTGCATGACATAACCAACTCTAAAAACTCAACAGCACTCAAAGCAAAATTCAAGGTAAAAACACTGAAAACAGTCTCTATGCTTTAGGATACAAGTAATTTATTTCATATTTCCATGGAAATATTTTCAATGAAGGGACACAGCCCACCAACAAAGAAAAATAACAAAGCACATATGTTAAAAATATTGCATTATTTCCACAACGCATACATTTTATATTAGTTTTACTTCAGTCTAAATCATACAGGACTAATAAGCTGTTCCCTCTACTAATTCTGATCACTGTTGTCTTTAGATGCTGATGTATTTGACACCAGTTTTATGCAAATACTGAATTTCAACATTATCTCATTTGTGAATGGAGATAGACATGACAGAGGTGACTTTGCAAGCAGGATCAAGAGGGAGAGAATGAGCATACATCAATCAGAAGTCAGTCTCTGTATTGCAGAGTTCAGCATGGCTGTCTCTTCCACCTAATCAGAGAGATGTGCAACTGCAGTGTTAACATCTCTGCAACTAGGATGAGATCTTAATGTCAGCAAAGGGACAAGCATATTGAAGATGGAGGCTTAAATATAAAGGAATACGCACACAGGCCCACTTGATATAATTTTAAAGATCAGTACTGATAAGCAGCAAACTACATGTCTGTTCTCTTCTGACACTACTGCAGAAACAACTGCACAAAAATTGTAAATTATGATATGCTCAAATGCTTATGAGGATATTAGAAAATATTTAAAATACACGCTAATTATTTCAGCGTACCTATTACTCTGCTTGTAAGAATTTCTTTATCAGTGGAACCCAGTTCTCTTCTTAGATAGTTTGTAGGAATTCTTCCTGCTGCAGCAGCTTTCTGACGATAGTCAACCTTTTAAGAACAAAACAGTAATTCTTAAAGAGCACATTACATATTTCAGAGTCACAGAACCATTCTGTTTAGATGGGACACCTCTGAAAATCTATAATCCAATACCCTGTTCTGAGCAAGGTTAGTTCTTAATTCAGACACAATTTTTCAAATTGATGCCCAAATGGACCCTCTCACCCTATATCATATAGGGAATAGCCAGTCAGCCAGCCAGAACTCGTGCAGGCTGCTCAGTGCACCTCAAATTCAGGGCTTTGTTTGTCCATTCCTCCAGCCCCAACCCTCTGAATGACAGCCCTGCTTCCGAGTGCATCATCTGCACCTCCTCTCCAGTTTGGTGTCATCTGCAAACTTGGTGAGTAAGAACTCCAGATCACTGATAAAAGTATGAAATAGGTTGTATTCCAGGACAGATCCCTGAGGAACTCACTATTATTCAACCTGAAGGTAGAACACGAATCATTAATCCTTAATAATCAAAGCCCTTTAGGTCTCATAATACAAGGCATTTTTCCATACATCTGAAGGACAACATCTGAACATGGATTTTGTAGTCAACAAAGTTCATAAGGTTTTTGTGCAAAGCCTTACTAAAGGCAAGGGCAGACAACATCCAGTGCTCATTGCTTACATTCAAGTCTAGTCCTTTTATCACAGACTGTTACTCTGAAGTCCAGGGTCTGTTCCTTGCTTCCCTCTGCAACTTGAACTCCACTAATTACTACTACTCCTAAGGCTGCCGCTCATTATCAAACTGATTTTGTCAATAGTACTTACCACTAACGGCATAAACTGAGATGCAGAAGGCTTAGTTTTACTGACTGCTGTGACCATTACTGCTGTGTCACCTAGCTGGATTACAGACAAAAGAAAAAAAAAATTGAAATTGCCTGCAACTAAAATGTTGTGTGAAGTCCTACACTTATTCACAAACTCAAACTCCACAACATCCTTTGCAGAAAATCACTACATAAATTCCACGCTTCACACCAGTAGTTTTCCTTTTCAAACATGCTTCCCACAAAAATACAGTTGTAATTTCAGTAAGGATTTAATTTTGCACTTGAGGCTTTCCATCTTTTTAATAGACTTTGATACCCTATTAAAGATAACTGTTCAGACCCATAAATTTTGAAATGGCAGAACTTTTATTATTTTACCTGAACAACAGCAGACCCATCTGCAAACCGAGCAAGTTTTCCAGAAGACAGCTCCATCTTTCTACCAGAAATAACAAATCTATTACTTATAGTGAAATTGAATACACTTCCCAGTAACATCTGCACTACAGCACCAACTGTACAGAATGACAGCTACAGCCGTAAAAATTCTCCTTATATACGGAAGTGGAAACTCTTTGACCAAAAAATTACCAAATCTTAACGTGAGTGCACCTTTGCCTGTTTCTTTTCACCTTGAAAGGACGACTTGCAGCCACATCAGATGTCAACTGAAGTTACTCATATGGCTTTGAGGCAAAATGCTTTGCTTGCCCTAGAAGATGAACTACCCAACTATTCACACTTTTAGTCTTGCCTCTACAAGACACCAGCCTGCTGCACACTTAGAAGGAAAGAGTTGTTGTCCCCACACCTACAGAACACCCTTTCCCACCCCGGCTGCAGAATATTGTCTCATCTTCATGGACAAGTAACCGCCCCTGCGCTTCACCCGCTGTGAATACAGAAGAGGGCGTACGTACGCCAGCGACTTCGCCTGGCGCTTAACTCACCACCCCCGACAGCTCTCAGTTAGTCCGCTGGCCCCCTGCTCAGAGCCGGTTACCTAAAGCACCTCAGCATACCCTCGGGGTGTCTCCAGAGCGCTTTCCCCCGCTGCTCCCTTCCTCAGCGTGCCTGCCGAGGCCCCCTCACCTGCCGCCCACCTCCACCGTTACCGTCCGGCAGGGCCCGGGCTCTGCTGCGGCGCCGCGAGCGGGCGCCATCCGCAGCATGCAGCCGTCCGGCCACAGTAGCAGCCGTCGCCGCCGCGCCGCGACCAAACCGCCCAGAGCGGCACGGCGGCAACCCGTGGCGGCAGCCATGACGCCGGCGGTAGACAGAGGCAACTCCACAGCCAGCCACCACCCGATTGGCTCTAGAAAGAACAGGGGGCGGGGCTGGCGCACAGTAAGCTCGAAACGGATTTGCTTTCTTACTGGCGGGTTAGTTTCGATTCCGCAGCGCGAGGGCATCTCTACGCCCCCCGGCTACGGTGGCTGACGAGGAACAGGTAGAGCGCCCGAACGCCATGGCTCCTCCGCCTGCTGCGGCGACTTGCTGAGAAGTGGCAAAAGGTGGTAGAAAAAGTTGCGTGGCGGCCCCTAGATGGACTTTACAGCCTGCTCAGACTAAAGTTTAGGAGACACCAGACCAAACGGGAGCCCATATCGAGGGAGAGGATTGCTACACCGAGGCTGCTGCCTCCTTCCCGCCACTGGCGCCTCAGGAGAACTCGTGACATCGTTGCGCCCATCAAGCCTTGTCCTGCCTCAGGCTCAGCAGCCGCACGTCTTCGGCCCAAGGTTGCTGCAGGACAACACCAACCACAAGGCCTGATGTGGCAGAGTTATTACGTGTTACACAGGCAAAAATTCAGGGCCCTTCCTTTAGGAACACGTCTTTAACAACAGTTACATCTGAAAGGAAAAATATTTTTTTCTCCCAACGATCCTTTTCTGTACCTCGTTTGAAGAACTATATAATGCAGCCACAGCACACACACCCACTCCCACTTTAAAAATAAAGAATGGCAATAAAGCTCCCCGAATCTTTTTTGTCTGTCTTGTGACGGGGTCTGGCAACTGGAGCACGGCGACAGGCAAGGAGATATTGACACCATACTTCAAGGTCACTCTCAAGTAGCCAAAGGGGTCGCTCCATGCCACGTCTCACTTTTCTTGGTAAGGCAAAAATGATGATATTTAATACTCTGCTAAGGCAGGAATGTCAAAAGCTTTTTACAAAGGGCAAGAGGAGGGTTAGAACTGCTGTTGCAGCTTGTCACAAAGGCTTGCCAGTTAAAATATTTATTGTGCTGTTACATGTTCAGAGTGTAACAGAATGTTACACTAATGGGACCACATTTTTGTTCATACATTAGTTATTCCTGAGATTATTACTCAGCTGTATAATTCAAAAGAAATAAATAGTAATAAAATAATTAACAATGTCTTTGAGCATGAATGTGATCATGGAGATCTGGTCATCCCAACAATAATATTCATGCATCCATCTTAAACTCATTTGTCATCTGGAGTTAATGCTTTACATTTGCATGTTCTTGAAGAAAAAAGTAATGATAGTTGTTATCAGTTTATTTCCAATGCTCTTTCAGTACTGCTTGTTGTTCACTAATCTGTTCTGTTTACTTAACTGGATTTTTCTGTTAAAACATTTATAGAAACCAGATTCACTGGCTGAGAGAACAGTCCAAGTATTAACTTGTTTTCTGTGCCAACGTGTTTCTTATCATTTTGGCAAGACACAGAAGAGACAAGATGATGAGTGATCCAGAATCTTAGGGCCTGACCTGGGCAAAAGGACTGTTAACTTTATCCAAATTCAGAACTCATTGGTGCAGTTTTGTTTCGTACAAAAATGTATTAGGTGGCAAAGCAAAAATGTTCACCACGTTTGCCTGAATTCACATTTACTTTGCTGCTGACAAAGAATTATTTGGAAAGATTTTTGTGACATTATTACTCATTAAAATTGCTATTCTCTAGCTCAAGCAAATAATTGTTCAAAGATTTAAACTGTTATAAATATTATTTGGTTTTGTAAGAGTGATGGAGTGCTTGGAAGTATTTGTAGCGTAAAGGAGACATGAACAACAGAATCTTGTCTTTTGTTAAACACAGAAGGTGGTTACTTAGGGCTTTTAAGACTTAAATTCAGTTGGGAAGCCAGCATACTTTGAGCAGAGAATTACATGATACAGTATCATGACAAACAAAGAAGCAGCGTCAGAGTAGCATTTGCTGGAGTATGAACGCAAAGTGATGTAATTATGTTGAATTTGAATAGTCTAATACTACAGAATTTAGAAACAAACCTTACAATTATAAAGGTATCAGGGAATATGTAAGGATGACTTAGAAGTGTTCTAGAACTGAAAATCTGACAGGCAGTGTCTATTCACCACAAAGGACCGAACCACAGAGTCAGTGAAAAAAGTAGTTTTCTTGAACACATTTTCTGTCAACAGTAACCACTGCACAAGAAACAGTTACATAATAGCTCTCTGTGTCAGACACTTTGTGCCGTGATTCAAGAGTTATCCGCCCACTTACCCCACTTTTGAAGTCACCCAGACTAGACTCAGCTGGCTGGATGTTAATGAATGAAGCTTTATATTTAC
Organism: Psilopogon haemacephalus; assembly: GCA_013396835.1. Taxonomy (NCBI): domain Eukaryota; kingdom Metazoa; phylum Chordata; class Aves; order Piciformes; family Megalaimidae; genus Psilopogon; species Psilopogon haemacephalus. The sequence goes on from VWZI01007895.1 coordinate 374,061, forward strand.
AGCTCAGCACAATACACAAGCAGATGTTTACAAAAAGGTAATACAGAAACACCACACCCCTCCCAGAGACCAGAGTTCCCAACAACCCTTCCACCTTCTCCCACCCACCAGTAGTATCCCAGAATCTGTCTTACATGCCAGATAAACAGGGAAGATTGGCTGGGGCTGGGGGGGATGGGATGGGTGGGTGTTAGAAGCAGGGATTGATTAGTTGGGTTACACAGATCCAGCTGGAAGGCAAGGGAAAGGAGAGACGAACAGCCCAGAGCTCAGACCTCAGTGGCTCTGTCTTATCTGTTTGTGTTCTTATGTTTGTATCTGTCAAACCTATGAGCAGAGATCACCAATGTTTTCCTTTCTCAGCCTATAATCTAATTTCTCTTAACCTCAAACCATCACACTTTGTGTTACTAATTTTAATGTGAAAGAAACAATGATATTCTGTCCTGATTTTTGCCATCAGCAATACTGCAGTCGTAATGCATATTCTGACATTGTGCTGAGGTCTTAGGGACTCTTGAGAAGCAGCCATGCAAAATATATGCTTCCACTTAAAAAAAACCTTATTGATCCACGTCACTTGTACCAAAGCATAAATTCTTTAGCTGTGATTATGTATGGGTTTAAAAAAAGCCCAGAATAAGTATAAACATTCATTTATTCATCCAGATGTGTATTCTACTTCTCCATTAGATTTTCCCTTTTCATCTAGATCCATATCCAGTTTAATGATTTATAGTAATAATAATAATAAACAGCACTCAAGAGCATACATAATTTTAATTTCCCCCCTTCACACTTTCCCCTTCTAGTTTGGGATTATGACAACAGACATGTTTTTCTTCCAAACTTCCATCTATGCACAGCAGATGTCAGTAAATTAGGAATAAACCTTGTTTGCAGTGGAAATTCAAAGCTACATCTCATGAGCCACACCAATGTTTCAGTAGGCAACAAAATACTTATGATGTGTTTTTAGAGTCCTGATCAACTCATGCTTGATTTTTTTCCTTACTGTACAACACTGCACTCTGCACTTAGGAGAAATTCAGGTCTTACCTAGTGAGATCACCTTTATTGACTATTTCCCATTACTGTCTTCCCAAAATGAGAATGAATGTGACAAATAGATGGTCTATGCACCATGCTCTGAAGACCAGCACATTTGGATCATCATCAAGAGGAATAACAAGCTGCAGAGCCAAGAGATCTCCGCTGTGAACGCCCTACACACAGATGTTTAGCAATCATAAATCACAAATGAGGGCTAATCTCAGTTCCGATGACAGTACATTTCTCTCTGCTGTTTTATTGAAAACACCTAAGGGCATGTTGAAAATGCTAATTTAAATTTGTACACATACTTCTTGGAATGACATTGAAGACTAAAACACCTCCCAAAATCTTTCTCTGCCTAGAAATCAGAGATCACCCAATCAAGCTTTTCCTTCCCGGCATTCTTAAGTTGGGTTAGCCAGGCTCCATGTATAGCAAACTCCACAGAGAGGGAGCCTAAAGGTCAAAATCTCTCTGCGAGGAGGTTTTTGCCATCTGTTGCAATTATTAATAAGCTGTTATGAATATTATTTTATTTATAATTAATAATAAAAATTTCGGGGAAAATTCCCTGAGATTCTTTGGATGTTCCCAATTCTTTTGCCTGCTGCACATTTAACACACTAATCTGTGCACCAGTATCAATTAGAAATTTAACAGCAGCTCGGGTTGGTCCTGTAGGAATAAAGACAAAAGGTTTGTGTTTGTTAGACCACTGCAAGGTGTATACAAAGCGATGAGAGTGGTCTGAGGCTACCATCACCTTGACTATTTTTTTGGATGATCCTTAGATCCCTTATGGCAAGGGGTGAAAGGATTATCCACAGCAGCAGGTGGGTCCGCTGCAGGAGGACTTTTACCACCCTCACTACTGCCATTATGGCTTCTTTGCCACCCGCCATGCCTTTTCCAATCTGAGTACCAAGGATTTAATTTGCCCTGTATCCATGCACTCTAACAGGTGCTTTGGCATGCCCAATGCTAGAGCTTCCTGGAACCAGTTCCTAGGCGGTGAAGCTTGCTTCTGTCTTTGGTCTTGCTCCTGGTTCCTTCCAGAGTGATGTCTGGTGTGGCGTGGGCTCTTCGGTGGGCTGTTGTGTGGGCTTTTGCATGGACTTTCTTGCGGAGATGTCTTCGCTTGACGCACTTCCCGCTTCTTGGTGTGGCTGGCTGTAGGGGTGTCAGCATGTTGCTTCCCCCTGAGAGGTCTGTGATCTCCAAACCCAATTATCTGTCCATAGTTTGACAGTGTCCTGCCCAGTTCTTTCCAGGTCATGACGTATTCTTGAGGATTGTTCGAGCTCTGGTTCCGCTCGATCACCTGCTGAATCTGTCTTTAAGGAAAGTATGCGCTCCTTGACGGCTGCTGGGAGGCCTCGGACGAGGGATTTCAGCCTCTTCGGCTTGATTGGGGCATCCATAGGACAAGTGTAAAGTCCCTTATCATGCATGGCTTGGACACAAGCCAGCTGTCAGATTGCCATGGAGAGTTCATCAGAGCCCTTTACCCAGACTATGGTGGGTTCTCCTCTCTCAGCCATTTCTCTCTGTCCGGCCCAGTAAGCTACCCTTGTAGTCAGGGAGCAATTTCCATCTGGCCCGGAATCCAAGAAAACATCAGGCCCCCAGTATGCATCGGCTTCCTCAGCGCTGAGTAAGACACAATCACCCCCAGAGGCTGATATTCTGTATATAAAGTCCATGGGGGATTCGCCTGCTTTACAGAAAAAAGTTTCTTGGAAAGTCCACAGCTGCTCCTCTGTGTACGGGCGAATCTTCCTGACTGTGGTAGTCCTCTGGCCACGGCTGCCAGCGGTGATCTCCTGTTGTATCACAGGACAGACTATCTTTTGTGGCAGGACATACTTGTCATTGCTAGTGTCTGTATCGCTGCAGGCAGGAAGATGCTTTGCTGATGTCAGTCTTGCAGTTTTTCCGTGGTCATCAGGGGGCTTAGGCGTGCCCTGTCTGGTCGGGCTGGTGCCTTGTGGTGCCATATCTGGATCAGCCTGGGCTTGCACAGGCTGTGCAGCTGCTGGCAAAATGCACGTGTCTGCTCTCAGCAGCGAGGCAAAGTCCTGCTGCACGTAGGGACTTTGCGAATAGGCGCTGTGCGTGGCGAATGGCTGTGTTTGCGACAATGCACGCAGCAGCACTAGCAGGAAGGAGTCAGTATTGGCTGCTTGAGGTGGCGCAAAATGCGAAATGAGGGCTGGTGCTGGAAACGCGATCAGCCTGGCTGTGCCGTGCAACTGTCATGCTGCTGAATCGGAGAGGTCTCGGCTCACATCAGCTGGTTGAGGGGTGAGACTCAAAACAGGGACTGGTGCCAGAAATGTGATCGGTACAGCCGTGCTGATCAACCGTTGTGATGACGAGTCAGAAAGGTCTCAACTCACATCGACGGGACCTGGTGCTGCAGCTGCCAAAAATCCTAGGGTACCACAGGAGCCCGAACATCCCTGCCTAGGGGGGGAAATCGGGAGGTGTGACAGAATCTGGGTGCCACTGGGGGCTATCCTCGGCCGGAGCGCCAGAATTGGCCAGTGGTTGCCCGCGCGGAATATGTCCAACTGGCTCCAGTGGGGAGTGGCTTTCCCGCGCCGGTACGGCTGCCAGTAGCAAGGTCTGGGAGGGCGGAAAACCCAAATGAATGCCCGGCGCATACCTGTGTGGAAAGTCCCCGTCTAGCTCAGCAGAACTCGTGTCTGGTGTGCCGCACACGGGCACAGAAACTGAAAAAAGCTGCAGTGCGGGGCCTGCGGTGGTGAATGAACACGATGCTTTTCCCTGCAATGCAATTAATGTTTCTGATTCTGCCCTCGTGATCTCCCTTTCTACGCACATGATCTTTTCCCTGTTTTTATCAAATTCAGGAAGCCCCTCTATAAGGCATGCTGCCAGAACCAAAACTAGTTTACAAGGGGTCTGGAGCAGCTTCTGGGCAATCTTTGTTGGATTTCTTCTGTGCTTTTCCGCCCACTCCAAGTCTGATACTGCTAATTTATGGCCAAATTTCTGCAAAACCTCCACAATGGAACATCCTGTTCCCAACACCATTATTTGTTGCGATTATTAATAAGCTGTTAGGAATATTATTTTATTATTAATAATAAAAATTTCGGGGAAAATTCCCTGAGATTCTTTGGATGTTTGGTCGGTAAGAGGCTGTTGCACAAAGGTTATTTATAAACACAGAATTAAACAGTTTAAACAGTCAGAACTTGGAAAACAGTGAACCTTAACAACAGGGGAAATCCTAACCTCACCTAATACTCACAGACGTGATAGGTACAGTGTTCCTGAGGAAAGGAGGAGAAAGAGTTTGCCTTGCCGCTGCTGTAGGCTGCAATGCACGCTGCGAACACATGGCTGCTGTGAAAAAGGTGCAAATAGATGTCCAGTCCCGACGAAAGGCAGCAGGAAAAGGGAACAACGGTCCTAACCCCCTTCCTTAAATACTCTCTTTTGAAGGGTGAAACTGGCCAATCATTGTCCGTTGTTTTGGCCAATGAATTCAAAGTCCTCTGCCCAGGGGTCCACCCTAAAGCTTTGAGGGACAGCACAAAACACCTGACTTGGTCCTGTGCCGCAGAGCTTTTTTCATTCAAACCCTCATTGCCTGCTCACCTGCAAACTCCTGGATCTTGCTACAAGAGAAGGGAAAGAGCAGGAATTTGAACTGATTTGGGCAGGATTTATGCCCTACCAGGACACCATCATGCTCCAATATAAGACATGTTCTCCCTGATATCTCTCCCTGCTGCCACCAGACCCTTTTCCTAGATTTGAGTCTCAGGTACTGGAACTGCCACTGTTTACCTCATTTCTTTCCCTGTTATGAAGAACATCTACAGTATACTATAATACATAAAAATGTTATTTTTCTACTGTCTGTGGCTTTATGCTTACTTGGCAGTTACTCCATTTGAAGCAAGAGGAATCAGTGAGAAGTTAAATAACGAAAAAATCTCAAACAAACAACAAAGTCAAGACCAGTGTAGAAACCTGCAGCTATTTAGTATAAGAAGATTGAGTCTGCCTAGAATTTTTTTAGAGTCCACCTTTTTTATAAAAATGGGATTTCAGAGTAGAGATCTGCTGTATTTGAAAATAAACCTCCATAATAATATACAAATGCAAATTTCTTAAGGAATATTACATTGCTTCTTCAGAAAGCTCTGCTATAACCATGTCAAAGTCTCCCAAGTCATACAAAGCCTGTAAGTTTCTCCTGAGAGATGTGGTCAGAGGAACAGTATGAAAAAAACATACTCTATTCACCAGATACCTTTTGCTCTTTGAAACACTCACAACAGCTTGGATGTGTATGCACAACCATCTGTGGAAAGCACTATCTACTTGATTTCAATGGTTTTAATAACATTTAGATCATTAGTCAAGTTTACAGGAGACAAGCAGGACAAGCAGTGGGTTTAGTGCCTTTTCTAGCAGCCTCTGTTAATTGAAATAAAGATGTTTAATGTTTGTGATGACATACTCCATCTTCTTATGCTGTAAGAATCTTATTGATATTTATATCATGGTAGTTATTAAAAGTAGACATTTCTTTGAGCAGTAGTGTAAGCAGCTCCCTTTTGACCTGTACATCTATACCCCATCCTCTTCAGCTCACTTGCTGGTGTAACTTGTGAGATCATAGAATCATGGAATGTCAGGGGCTGGAAGGGACCTCAAAAGATCATCTGGTCCAGCACCCCTGCCAGAGCAGGATTACCTAGAGCAGATTACACTGGAATATGTTGAGACAGTTTTTTAATATCTCCAAAGAAAGAGACTCCATAATCTCTCTGGGCAGCTGTTTACAGTGCTCTGTCATCCTCACAGTGAAAAAATTCTTCCTCAGGTTCACATGGAACCTCCTATGCCTTAACTTCCACCCATTGCCCCTTGTCCTGTCACTGGACATCACCAAGAAGAGCCTGGCTCCATCCTCCTGGCACTCACCCCTTAGATATTTATAAACATGAATGAGGTCACTCCCTAGTCTCTTTCTCTCCAAGCTAAAAAGCCCCAGCTCCCTCAGTCTCTCCTCATAAGGAAGATATTAAACTTCCTTAATATTTTTGTGGCTCTGTGCTGGACTTTCTAAAGCAGCTCCTTGTCCTTCTTGAGCTGGTGGACCCAAAACTGGACACAATGCTCTAGATGAGGCCTCACCAGGGCAGAGTAAGGGTGAAGGAGAACCTCCCTCGACATACTAAACATACCCCTTCTAATACACCCCAGAATGGCATTGGCCTTCCTTGCCACAAGAGTGCATTGCTGGCTCATGGCCATCCCTTCCACCCACCAGAACTCCCAAGTCCTTCTCCACTTCACTGCTCTCCAGCAGTGCTCAGAAAACTTGTCTTCACTGAAGTTTCCCAAATTATGGGGTGGAGTCAGTTAGGATGCACTTAGTCTTAAGCTACTTATTTATTTTGGTTAGGATATGGCTGTAGCTGTATTCTATCCATAGCCTTGTCCACATCCCACAGCTGAATATTTCATTTAAAGTACTGCCTACCTGGTAGAGAAAAATGTTTGAAAAACCAAAAAGCCACATACATGTCTAAAAAACTAATTTGCATATTACAAGTGATCAGTGAGTATACTACCAACTTCAGTGGCAGGAGGAGGCTAACATTTTGCATTGGTTGGCTTCTAATGGCTCTGCTTCTTCTGATTTTCACTTTATATGCTACTTTATATAAAAGATTGCATGGAGCTTCTTAAATAGTTTTGGCATGAAGTCATATGCCTTTATTATTTCATTAGTTGTATTTTTTTTAAGTAGAACCCAGTGCACAAACCTGGCTACAAATAAACAACTCATGGAGAAAAACACAGTTAGCACTTACTTTAAGTAAAAATGAAAAAATAGCCCAACAGTTATTGAAGAATATCTCTGAGAAGCAGCATTAGAGCAGTGAACAACCCACTGCCAGGAGTATGTTTAAAGGAGAAGCACAGCGGAACACCTGTGAGATGAAAGTGCAGCCGGAAACAGATGGAAGGAAAAGAGAGATGCGGAGGAAGGAAGGTGCCTCCTAACTAGAAGTTTTTTGGAGAACTGCAAACTCATTGTTGTTGTAGCAGTAACCAATTAATGTATGACACATATGATCCCTTTACCAATTACCTTGGAATATTTGATAATGCCCCCCAGCTGGCAGAGTATAAAAGGAGCTGTAAGATTGCTAATAAATTGGAGTTTGCTTTATCACCCATATTGGGTCAGCTGCTTATCTCCCCCTTTTTAACCATAAACCATTAGAGCAGATAAGGACAATGCTACTGAGAAATTGTTCCTGTTCCTGTTCTGGTAGACTTTCCCAGAAGTTCTCCAGCTATATTACCATACCTGCATAGGACATTTCAATTAAATGACTTAATTACAAGCTATAATAGACAAGGAATGTGACTGGGACCAGCTCTAAATAGCCCGTGTAGCCTGTTCGTGTGCCACATCTGAACAAGTAACTGTTTTTTGAACTGGTAAACTTGTTTTAGTGGGATGCATAACTCTCATCCTAACTTTCTAACAAAAGCCTTAGAAGCATGCAGGAAAGTGGAGATTTTAAAGCTATTTCTTTTCTCCTTTACTTGATCTTCTCCTCCGTGCCCTCTATTCTTGTCATATTTAGCTCTACTCTAATTCCATACTGTAATATCTCTTGCAAGAGCTTTCAAATGCTGCTAGTTTCCCTTAGCTTGCATTAACTGTAATGATTACTTGATTGAACTGTAATATTTTCACCAGAAAACTTATTTGGATGAACTTAGTAATCAAACTTTCTGTAGCAAGTGGATGTAATTTTTTTTTGTTTGAATGAAGGGTTTTGAAGTAGAAGTACGAAGATGGGCTGATTTCATTAAACAAACTTCCCAATAACACCCATCTAAGCCCTGGCTTGCATTAGCTTGGTGGGGCACTTATGTCTTATTCTATTTTAGGGCAGGATCTCTTTTGCTTCCTTCCTCTCCTGGATACCTGTAGGTTGCATAGTGCTCTGGTCTCTGAGGTGTGATGCAGAAGTATTGCATATGCCATGTTTGTGAGAAGGGAGAATAGGTTCAAGCAGAGTACATAGGTAACTGAATTCAAGACTGTGATCTTCCCATGTGCTGTTTGGCTGCTGAGTAAGTTGGAAATGTCTACAGCCAAATATTTCTCTCAGGTGAGTGCTTGAACTCATGAGAAACAGTTGAAGGTGCAAATCCCCTTTTCCTGAACCAGTGTTGGGATTTCTGAAGTGAGTTACACTTTTTTTTTTAAGATTTTTTTTGAGTCCTGACAACCCTATAAAACATAAGCAAGTCAGAGGATTGAATGGTTGTCCAAGAAAAATCTCCCTCCGCCTTTTTTTTTCATCCAGAAAGCCTCTTTGTATATGACAGTAATCAAATTGTATGTTTATATATGTATAACCTAAATGTTTGCATACAGTACAGTCTATTACACCAACATTATAACAGACACATACAGTGTAGCATACTTTTTTTGATTTGAGTAATAAGCTTCCAAGATATTTGAGTCACAATTTTTATTGCTGTGAAAACAGCAAAGATAAGCAGGTTCTTTGAAGAAGAGGAGTCAGCTCCTTCACATATGCCTGGGCTGTTCTCAATCCTGACCATTGTAGTCAGTTAAGAAGATATCAGTCTTATGTTCATCAGATTACTTTTTACCAGTGTTCTGTTGGTGTATGTGATGTGATGTGTCTCCAACAAGGCAGCTTTAAGACATGCTTTGTATGGAAGAAAACCTAACAAAAAAACCCCAAACCCCAAATGCCCCCAAAACCCAAATCAACAAAACCCCAACACCAGTCTTCTGGCAACTTAAAAAAAAGCTCATCAAATGCATAGTGTGGGAATAGCCTTAAAAACTGAGATTCTCTAGAGAAAACTTTTGCATTCAGATGCAGGGACTTTGTAACTACACACAAACTTTGGCTAAAACATGTTAATGTGAAATTTTAAGAGTAGTTCTGTGGGATGATGAAAGGTGCCTGTCTGCTGCTTATAGAAATTGCTATTTATGTTGATGGAAAACTCTCTGTTAATTGGAAGTAGAGATGTGGTTTGTAACTCTTCCTTCTGGAAGCTTTGTCATCATTGCCCGGGAACTGAGGTAGAGCTGTAGCAGTTTCTGGGAGTAGTGAATTTGGGTCCTTTGGCGATCAAAACTACCTCTGGTCATTTAATCTGATCCCTTAAAGTCTGGGTTCTTCTGACATAATTATCTGCACACACTTCAAAATTGTATTCATTTATATTTCTGTACCCAGTTTAAAGGAAAAATATTCCCTCTAAAAAAGTCTGACTTCTCAGCTGACTTGCCTTCATATTTTATGCCAGATCTTATTGACCTGCTTTCTCTTTCACCACTTCCCTTGGACACAGAAATATTTCAGGTCAATGCTTAGGAGAGGCAGTGTACCATGCGGAGGTCTTGTTTGTATGCATGTGTATTTACTAAATTTATAGGCCTGTTAGATGTGGCAGTTGAATTTCTGCAAATAATTTATTTATTTGTGTAATATCTTTGAAGTTAACATTGCTTTTGAAGTGCTAATTATGTTTCGTCTGGGGCTGAGGCTTATGCTGGAGATCTGGGGGATGCTTGTGAAGTCAGACAGGAAAGAAATGATCAGGTGGACCTGAAACGCTTTTTCCTCATCTGTTGTGTTGTCATAAATGAGGGCGAAACAAAGTTTTTTAAGTTAGAAAAAGGAAGAATGCCATGAAGTTGGGGAAGGGATAGGGGGATGGAATTTGTAACTATAGTAATTTGTAAAAGCTGACTATCACTGGGTGTTAAGGACTGTGGGAGAGTGGTTCTCTTTAGCTGAGGTAGCAGATGTGAAGTTGGAGAAAAAATATTAAGGAAAAGAGTATTTTCTTAAAGAAACTCTGACAAGCAGGAATAGAGAGCATCTACCAAAGCAGTGTAGCCATGGCACTGTAGGTCTTAGTGTCATTGTTTATGCTTGCAAGTACCCTTCTCTTGATAGCCCAGAACTTGTTGGAGGGAATGCCTTACAGAGCTCAGTAAAAGTTCCTTGTCCGACAAAGTTTCTCTTTCTTTAAGCGGTGTCACTTCATCATCTTTGGCTTTGCCAGAAAATTAAAGGGATGAACAACTGGACCAAGTTACTGTTTTTAAACGGGTCACTAGATAAAAATGTGTTCCCTCCAGAGCAGTGTGAAACATCAAATTTTCATCCTGCAGACCATTCCTTGTGCTACATGTCTTTGCTAGAGTCTTTTTGGAGGACCTTGGGGAGGGAGATGAGAGTCTTATCGCGCTCCGGTGATGAGACAAGAATACCCTGTCTACATCCATGGCAAACTTGCTGGGCAAGGGAAGACCCTAAAATGAGTTATTTCATTCATCAGTTTCTATTTAGTCTTCCACCATAGGATGGCACTGGTTAGCTGTCCAAGGCATACGCTTCTCCTGTTGCAGCTGAATTCTGGCTGGTTTATGGAGATACACACAGAATGCAGTCTCTGACCAGTTAACTCCTCCACAACTTTCTTGGAAACTGCAGAAGATAGACTGAATATTTGGGGAATAACAGGAAACAGTCTGGGGTTTTTTTGTTACATGTTGCTTGCTAGCTCTCCAATCCTTGAGATGAATCCCCAATTTTGTTCTTTAGTGTGAACAAATGAAATTTGGACCATTTTGAACTTTCAGGGATGAATGAGTGGCAAAGATTTTTTTTTTTTTTAATTATTTGTAGGGAAAGGGAAAATATACACAAAAGTTAAACTCCAGAAAATTTACAAGAGACAGTGCTTTCCCTGCTGTGTGTGCAATGGGAGTGAGGAGTGGTCTAAGAGCCACTATTTCTATGGTTTAAAAAAGTGAACCTAAGAGTGTGACTTGAAAGCCTTTTCAGGCATTCACGTGAACTCTGAGCAGTGCCGTATTCTTTACAAAACAGGAAGGGGTTAACAAAAATAAATGCTCAAGTTTTCTCCATGTGTGGGATAATTTTTAGATACCTGTTCTAAAGACTGATCTAAGACTACGAATTACTTCCGTGACTTGTATCCTCAGATTAAAAATTTACAAGTGGAACACTGTGTGTAATGCTCAGAGCTTCCAGAGGTGTGTGCTCATTTACTGTCAGTTCAGATTTTACATGCTCAAGGTAAAATACTACTCTGGCAACTTCTCCTCAAAAATTCCATTTGAGGGCTGATCACTGCTTGGAGCTCCTCTCTGTTCCAACCTGTAAGATCATACATATCTCTGTTGGTTGCGAAGAGCCAAAAGACTAATTGAAAATTATTATAATAGGAATTATGATAAATGCCAAAGAATAGGTCTTAAATGACCCAAGGCTCTGAATTACTTGCCCCAGGGTGGACACTGAGCAAATGGCAGTGGTAGACTAAGAGCAAGCATCCTTTTGGGAAGACGGTTTCTAAAATAAGGCAAAGACCCTTGTTTGATGGGCAAGTAACTGTCTGATCTGACATGTAATGCAGAGAAAATGCACACAAAATAAATATATTTCTATGCATTAAAAAATCCCCAAATAGTTATCACCTGTGAATTTCTTATGTGGTATCTCATAAGCTAGTGGGACTGCACTTAAATCTGTTGGAAATTTAGAAGAAATTATAACTTTTAGGACTGATGCATTCCTTTTATTGGGGAAATTAGTGCACCAAATGGATGAGTTAAAAGTTAAACAAGGTGAGGTGGAGGAAGAATCCAATAAGGATTGATGACATGGCTTAAGCTAGCAGCGGACTATGAGGTGAAGGTGAGTGCTTCGAAGGCAAAGCATGATTGATCTATGTTGTGTCAGGTGATAGAACAAAGCCAATCAAAAAGGTAAATTTGGAATTCTTCGAGTCCTTTGAAAAGCTGGTCATGATTATTTAGCTGTGATGTGACATTTTGAAACAACTATTTAATGATTATTTAGGCTTTCATATTGGGCATGCTTTCTTTCAACTTAGTAGTTTAATTTGAAAAAGCAATTTCAAGTAAGAGAAGAAAAATGTGGTGACTAACAGGACCTCTCTTGCAATGAACAAAGTTCTGGAAGCCTCAAAGTTGCTGGTGATGCCATGCAGAATGGTTCCAGTAACCTCAGAGAGACAGCAAGATGTAACGTAAAAATCAGAAAGAAACACAGAAGATGATGGCTTGCCTACAACTTGTCAGTGACAAAAACATCTTAGTGATTAGATAATTTTAATTTTGCTGTCTATGAAACTCAAGGAAAATGTCCTTGAAACTTTGTCTGAAGTTGGATACTGATTAAGCTTGAAATCACAGCAGCCTGTGAGCATGGTGGACAGCAGACTTGAAATGAAATGACAGCCTTACAGCTCAGAGTCCTCTGGGCTATGTTTGTTCCCTCTTTCCCCTTTGGCATGGTAATTTGCATTTTTCTCTTGAATTTCAAAGTAAAGCTATAAACAGGAGTTAGGAACTGTGTGTATGTGGTATGGATTTTGTTTGCTATATTCTCACCCATTTACCTTATAAAGGAGATCTAATCTTATATTAAGAGCTAATGATAGAGCAGTTTTCCAGCCCGTGCTGTGTTCTTGATCTGTTTCTAGCACATTGACTCCACCCTCTTGCTGTGACGAATGTCATTGTTTTTAAGCAGGGCTGATTCAATTCCTTTGTATGGAGCTTTCAAATTCTACCCCAAATGCAAATATGATAGAATAAACTTCATTCTTCAAAGTGATTCTTTGGAATCACAGAATTGCAAAATGGTGGGGATTGGAAGGGACCTCTGGAGATCTAGGCCAGCCTCTCTGCTAATGCAGGTAGACCTAAATCAGGTTGCACAGGAATGCATCCAGTTGGGTTTTGAAAGTCTCCAGAGAAAGAAACTCCACAACCTCTCTGGGCAGCCTGGACTAGTGCTCCAGCACCCTCACAGGAAAGAAGTTTCTCCTTAAGTTCAAGTGGAACCTTCCGTGTTCTGGTTTCTACCCATTGCTCCTCATCCTATCACTGGGCACCACTGAAAAGATCACAGCCCCATCCTTATGACCTCTAGCCTTTAGATATTCGCATGCTTTTATAGGGTCCCCTATCAGTCATCTCTTTTCCAGGCTATAGAGCCTCTACTCTCTCAGACTCTCCTCAGAGAGGTGCTCAAGTTCCCTGATCCTCTTCATGCCCCTTTATTGAATTGTTTCCAGTAGTTCTCTGTCCTTCCTGAACTGGGAAGCCCAGAACTGGACACAATACTCCAGGTAAAGCCACACTAGGGCAGAGTAGAGGAGGAAGAGGACCTACATTGACCTGCCAGCCACCTTTCTTAAAGCACCCTAAGATATCATTGTCCTCCTTGGCCACAAGGGCACATTTCTGGGTTGTGGTGAACTTGTACGTCAGCACTCCAAGGTCCTTGCCAGCAGGTCAGCCTCTAACATCTACTGATGCATAGGTTACTCCTCCCCAGGAGCAGGATGCAGCACTTGTTGAACTTCATGAGGTTACCTCTACCCAACTCTCCGGCCTGTCCAGGCCTCACCAAATGGCAGCACAGCCTGGCAGTGTGTTAGCCACTCCTGCCAGTTGTGTATCATCAGCAAACTTGCTGGCAGTCAGTGATGAATATGAAGAACGAGATTAAACCCACTGCTGACTCCTGGGGAACACCACTAGGCCTCCAACTAGACCTCACTCTATTCATCACCACCCTTTGTGCTCTCCATCTGCCTCACTGCCCACTCATCTAACCCATACATCCTATGCTAACCTATGAGGATATTACGGGAGACAGTGTCAAAAGCCTTGCTGAAGTTGAGGTGGACAAGATCCATTGCTGTCTCTTCACCTACCCAGGTGGCCACACCATCACAGAAGGCAGTCATACTGGTCAGGCATGATTTGCCCCTTTGTGAATCCGTGTTGATGTGTCCTGATAATTGTCTTTTCCTCCATGTGCTTAGAGATGACCTCCAGGGATGAAGGTGAGGCTAGCTGGCCTGTAACTTCCTGGATTCTCCTTCTTGCCCTTTTCAAAGAAGAGTGATACTGGCTTTCACACAGTCCTTAAGCACCTCCCCTGTTCTCCATGATGAAGAGTTGCTTAGCAATAACCTTAGCCAGCTCCTTCAGCACTTGTGAGTTCATCCCATCAGGGCCCATCTATCTGTGAGTGTCCAGCTTTTCTAGGTGATCTCTAACACAGTGCTTCTTGGCTAAGGGTGAGTCTTCCTTTCTCCAGAATTTCTCTGTTACCTCCAGGGAATGAGGGCTTGCCTCAGCAGCAAAGACTAAAGAAAAGCATTCAGTGACTCCACCTTCTCTGCACCAATCTTGAGCTCAGAGGAGGTGGTGCTTGAATATTAACCACCTCTCTCTCCCTCCTGCTACCTTATAGATCCCTAACTCATGGGATTCCTTCAAGTAGGCCTCTGAAGAGGTCAAAGTTGGCTCTCCTGAAGTCCAGGATTGCAAGCCTAGTTTCTACTCTGCTACTTCTTCACATGATGCTGAGACCCACCATCTCATGGTTACTTCAGCTAAGACTGCCTCCAACCCTTACATCCCTAAATGTTTATGCTAATTTTTGAAACTTTTAGCTTAGGAGGAAAAAAAGTTAAAATCTGTGTTATCTTTTGTCGCATGTAATAAGAACTGCAACTTGATATATGTCCTCATGTTCAGAGTACATGACACATATTCCTACAATATGAAGGAGGGAAAAGGCAATAGAGCTTCTAAGGCAAATGAAAATATGATTTATAGTCAGGATGCAGTTATAAATCTCATCAACACTTATTGCTATACTTGCAAGTTGTTGTGCTGCTGAAAGAAAGGTTAGTAAGGGAATTAAGTGTGTTGTGTTTAATTCATGTGGTTACTCACACAAGTTGAAACTAGCTTGAAAAATGCCAGCATTGTTTGTGAAATTTGTAAGAGAATAGTGTTAAATGTTAATAGTCATAAAGATATCTGCTGTTCGGAACTAAATATAGCTGAGTTTTGTGACTTGGAATATGTAGAACATATACAAAATTTTAAGAGGGTAAGAGCAGTTGCAGAAGGCAAAGTAGTAGAGCAAGGAGGAATGCTTCAGCTCATGGTGGCAGGGGTTTGCTCCATAGCTGTTATGTTCAGTGATTCAACTTCAGCCTTTGATTTATCTCATTTAACTTCATATTGTGTTTTAGGCCTGGAGCGTTTTTTTTACTTTCCCTCCCCCCTTTTTATAGTAGCTATAAAAAGTATCTAAAGGAAACTCAGAAATTTCTTCGTCTGATTTTTAAGGCTGCATCACTTGGTCGATCTTTATGAACAACTCTCTTTTTTCCCAGGACAGGTCATACTCTATCCCTCTGACTTCAGCTTCAGAGGTTGCACCCCAGTTCTAAAAAAAACCCCCCACTTCTTACTAAATGAATTGTAATTGTTATTGCTGTTTTGAAGGTACTAACATGACTGTGGGTTACAGATAACTATAAACACATGGTTTCAGAGCAGCAATATCCAGTGTATCATATTAGCTACATACTCTTGCTTACTTAATCCTATCTTCTTTTATCATTATGCCTATTTTGTCCAATTATGAGCAGTTGTTAGGTAATTCTACTTGCAGAATCCTCCAACAGACGTAATTCCAGCCCCTGACATTCTGTCATTCTGCCTCTGCCCTAATCATCAAAGAACCTGTCATTTGGAAACCTCTTATAGTTTTTGCTTCAACCTGTTTGGCCTGATACTTTTGAGAGGAGTAGTTGTAGAAGTATGCTAATAAAAGCTTTATCCTCCTTTCTTGAAAGCTCATGCCATGTTGCATCATTTCCTGGATGTGTGATTTATAGTCTGTCTGGTACTCTAACCCACTCACATCATGTGTGTGAGCTTCCCTGCAGGAGTGACACTGGGAGCTTTGGATTTTGTGACCAAGTGTGTAAAAGGAAATGTGAAAAATCAGGTTACCTCTGTAGTCCTGCTTTGTGGGTATTATAGGTATTAATTGCATGCATTATGGGCTTTAATTGCATGACTGCAAATATATTGCTCAAAGGCACTACAATCAGAATTTTCTGAAACCAGGTCTGCAATATCTGGGAATTATTGGCCTCTGCAGTGGGATCCCTGGCCAAGGCTGGGCCTGAATACCAGTAGCTTCTGTGTCTTGTTTACATGCAGGAGGGCATATACTTTTAGAGGACTATGGTAAAATACTGTTATGGTTGCATGTGTGACACTTTGGGGTTGCTGCTCAGCACCTGCCATTTACTGGATGGGTGTTTGAGACTTCAGCTTCCTAGATGTCTGCTGGAAATACAATGCAGCAGTGAGAGAACACTGGAGATTCCTGGAGTGTGTGGAGAATAACTTCCTGACAGGGAAAGTCAGGATCTGCTGCTTGTGAACAGAGAACTAGTGGGGGAAGTAAAGGTTGGAGAACATCTAGGGCTCAGTGATCATGAGATGATTCAGTTCTCTATCTTTAGGGAAACGAGGAGAGGGGTTAGTAAAACGGCCACCTTGGACTTCTGGAGGGCAAACTTTGGCCTGTTTAGGAGGCTGATGGACAAAGTCCCTAGGGAAGCTATCTTGAAGAATTTAGGAGTCCAGGAGGGTTGGGCTCACTTCAGGAGCAAAGTCTTAAAGGCAGAGGAGCAGGCTGTGTCTATGTGTCAAAAGACAAGTCAGTGAGGAAGGTGTCCAGCCTGGCTAAGTAGGGACCTTTGTCTGGACCTCAAGAACAAAACGAGAGTGTATGGCCTTTGGAAGAGGGGGCATGTCTCTTGTGAGGAGCATAAAGATGTAGCAAAACTATGTAGGGAGAAAATTAGGAGGGCCAAAGCACAACTAGGGCTTAACCTAGCTACAGCTGTTAAAGATAATTAAAATTGTTTCTATAAATTCCTTAACAGCAAAAGGAGGACTAGAGAAAATCTCCATCCTCTATTGAATGCAGAGGGAAACCTAGTGACTAAGGATGAGGAAGAGGCTGAGGTGCTCAATGCCTACTTTGCCTTGGTCTTTAGCACCGGATCCAGCAGTGCCCTGGGCACCCACCTTCATGAAGTAGAGTCTGGGAGGGGAATCATATTGAGGACATCACAATAAATGGAGAAGTGGTCACTGACCTGCTGTGCCACTTAGACGTACACAAGTCTGTGGGGCTGGATAGGCTGCACCCTAGGGTGCTGAGGGAGTTGGCAGATGTGCTCACAAAGCCTCCTTCCACTATTTACCAGTCTTGGTTAGTCCTGGCTAACTGGGGAGGTACCAGTGGACTGGAGGGTAGCAAATGTAACACTATCTACAAGAAGGGCAGAAAGGAAGATCTGGGGAAACTGTCTCCTGGATAAAACACTGGCTGGACAGGAAGGCCCAGAGAGTGATGGTCAATGGAGCTGAATGCAGTTGGCGGCTGGGCACTAGTGGTGTTCCTCAGGGATCTGTGCTGAGACCACTTCTTTTTAACATCTTTATTGATGGCCTTGAATCAGGCATAGAGAGTGTCACTAGTGGGTTTGCAGATGACGGCAAGTTAGGTGGCAGTGTTGATGATGGTAGAAAGGCTCTTCAGAGGGACGTGGATAGGCTAGACCAATGGGCCAACATTAATGGGATGAGTTTCAATAATGCCAAATGCCAGGTTCTGCACTTGGGTCACAACAACCCCAAGCAACATTACAGGCTTGGGGCAGTGTGGCTGGAGAGCTGCCTGGCAGAAAGGCATCTAGGAGTTGTAATAGTCAGGCAGCTGAATGTGAGTCAGCAGTGTGCCCAGGTGGCCAAGAAGGCCAATGGCATTCTGGCTTGTGTCAAAAATGCTGTGGCCAGCAGGGGTAGGGAGGGGATTGTACCCTCGTACTCAGCTTTGGTGAGGCCACACCTCAAGTATCGTGTTCAGCTTTGGGCACAACAATACAGGAGAGATGTGGAGGTGCTGGAGCAGATCCAGAGGAGGGAAATGAGGCTGGTGAAGGGCCTAGAGAATAAATCTTATGAGCAGTGACTGAGGGAGATGAGGCTGTTTAGTTTGAAAAAAAGGAGACCTCATTGCTGTCTAGAACTATCTGAAGGGACATTGTGGAGAGGCTGGTACTGCTCTCTTTTCATAGATAATTGGAGTCAGAACAAGGGGGAATGGCCTCAAGCTGAGACTGGTTAGGTTTAGATTGGATATTAGGAAGAAGTTTTTCATGGAGAGAGTGGTCAGGCACCCTGTGTGCCTAGTTGTGCTAGTTTTGCCTAGGATGGAGTTCAGTTTCAATGCTAAGCAAATATCTGAGCAATGGCTTGCACAGATTTATTCTTGTTCAGGGTAATGGGCAAACCTTAGCTATGAAATTAAGGGCACAAATGTTTCAGAGAGAAGGAAAACAAAGTATTAGTGCACACCCTTGCACTGTGGCTATACCTCCAAATTAAGTTAATTATGGATCCATTTCACTGATCCTTCCTGTATTTTGTCTGTATTGTCCTGTACTAAATGAAAGTATGCCTCTTGTTCCTGTTGTCTGAGTTAGGTGGAGTGAAACCTGCCCAGCGGGGGAACGTTTCCATTGTGATGACCTTCACTGTGTTACATTATTAAACCAATTTTTCATAATTAGGTTTGCTTTACATTTTGGTGCTTGATGGATATTTTATTCAGTTGACATACTTCAGTGGAGTTCCTGAATATGGAGTTTCAGTGTCCCTGTTTTCAGCAGCCTTCTCAAAAACATCATCAGGTATCTTGAATTCTGAGAGCTTGACAGATGCAAAGAACAGCATTCTTGTGATAAAAACCCTGGAGATATTACTGAGTACACTAATGATCTGGATAGTTATCATACAGGTTGACATGCAAACATTTTGCAAACTAAGGTAGCAAGTTGCTGTAACACCAGTGTTTTCTGCTCCGCTGGTCCAGAGACATGAGCACAGATTCTTTTCAGGGAGGAACTCGTTACAGTTACAAACTTGTTTTACAAAATTCCTTTCCTTGTAAATATATTCTTTCCACCAACGCTGTGTTTCTTCAGTTATAAATGGTTTTATACTTAAGAGGAAACTTTTTCTGTGTTATAAGTAGACAACAGTCTTTCTTGCGGGTCTAGAATCAAAGTGATTATATGAGCAAAATCTGTGGATAGCTGTTGCCATCTTCATAGATTTTGGTCTCCAATCTTTGTTGTCTCTCTATCGTGTTAAACAGATGGTGTTTAAGTTTTATTTCAATATCTGACTACACTGGAAATAAGGCAGAATGAATTCAGACATTGCTAATAAGAATAATGCCAAACCCTCAGGAAGTTTCTTTCCTCTGCTTTTCCATAATCTTATTTGTAACTTAACTTTGTTACACTATTGTGTTTCATCTGAAAGGTTTAACCAATAGCTTTGGAGATGCACCTGCTAAATTTTGTTGTGTTTTGTGAGCTGAATCACCATGATCATGGTTACTGTGTACAGAAGTGTTCATTTAGATCTCCCCGTCTTGTTGATGCATATGGAAATGCACAGAAATTTGGTTTAATGGAGAAAAACACCTCTCCATAAAACAGAGTTACTGTTCTGGCTAGGTAAATTTTAATTGGACTTGCAATTCAAGTCCAACCAGTTTTGTGTTTTTAACTCTTTTCCTCATTGCAGTAACCAGCAACAACCACAGGCATTTAATTTTTGGGAAAATTGTTTAGTAATTAACAGTAATAGCTGGCTTATACTTGCATAGCATCCAAGTTCAACTGTATGATTGCCTTTCACAGACTGGATCTGCCACCTGAACAGGCCTGTGCTAGACCGAAATTTTTCATGTGTAGTCAGGTAAGTAAACAAATAAGGAATTCAGGTCTTTTTAGCTTTATGTTTTTTCAATCTGGTATCTGCCTTTTCAACTTGGAGCTGCCCAGGATGGTCTTAAAACTAAACTTTTTGGCTTAAAAACTGATTTATTTATTTCTAACCCATGTTATTGGATGTTATTGGTACTTGTAATAAACTAATCAGATTACGTATACTTATAACAGTCTCCAAAAGGGGAAAATATTCTTCAGTATTATGGACATATCTAAGCCAACAGATCCTATACTCTTTGCTATCAGGTTAATGCCTCTGCACAGTCAATCTTTATGTCACTGATGGCTCAGTTCTGTCCTTCAGTGAAATATTATTTCCTTGAGTGATCCCTTTGATGTTTCAGAGCTCCAGAAAAGGTGCATGAACCTTTAACAGGAACAAATGCCTTTGCAAGGGTGACATAAGGTGAAAAGAGGAAGTGTCTGACTCCTGAGCTGCATAGAAAACGCTGAGAATATCAGATGAGTAAATTGAAATTGCCTCAAGGCAGCTTAATCTTATATGGGAGGAACTGGCATAGTGCATAAACCAAGCAGAAATGGGCCTTGGCAAGAGTGGAGGAGAGCAGTAGTGTTTCCGGGACGAGTTGTTCTGAACAGTTTATCACTTGTGTGAGCTCACACTTGCTGTGTTGCTGACCTGGAGAAGGTGTCTCCCGGCTTAATCTCAGCCTGATCTTGCCCTTGGCAGAGCAATCCTGTACTTTATTCAGAACTGAGCTGGCCCTTCAGGGAAATCAGTGGAATCAGGCTTAGAGTCTTAGAGGAAGAAAATAGTATAACGAAAGTAATACTTTCGCAAAGATAGGTAATTCTCTGCTTTATGTTTCTTCCCCTCTTCTCCCTACCCTTCCCAGCTGGGATGAGTCAGACAGGTTTGCCAGTGGTCTGGGCATCCCAATGTTCCAATCCAATTAAGCAATTTCATAGAATCATAGAATCAGTCAGGGTGGGAAGGGATCACAAGGATCATCTAGTTCCAACTCCCCTGCCATGGGCAGGGACAATCTACCCTAGATCACCCTGGCCTTAAACACCTCCAGGGATGTGGTCCCAACTACCTCCCTGGGCAACCCATTCCAGGCTCTCGCCACTCTCATGCTGAACAACTTCCTCCTCACGTCCAGTCTGAATCTCCCCACCTCCAGCTTTGCTCCATTCCCCCAAGTCCTGTCACTACCTGATAGCCTAAAAAGTCCCTCCCCAGCTTTTCTGTAGGCCCCCTTCAGATACTGGAAGGACACAATAAGGTCACCTCGGAGCCTCGTCTTCTCCAAAACGAACAGCCCCAACTCTTTCAGTCTCTCCTCATAGCAGAGGTGCTCCAGCCCTCTGATCATCCTTGTGGCCCTTCTCTGAACATGATCCAGCATGTCCAAATCCCTCTTGTAATAGGAACTCCAGAACTGGATGCAGTACACCAGAGTGGAGTAAAGGGGGATCTTGTTGGCTTTCTGGGCTGCAAGTCACTCTGCTGGCTCATGTTGAGCTTCTTGTCCACCAGCACCCCTAAGTCCTTCTTGTCATGGCTGCTCTCCAGCCAGTCACTGCCCAGCCTGTGTTTGTTGCTTGGGATTGCCTCGACCTAGGTGCAGGACCTTGCATTTGATCTTGTTCAACTTCATAAGGTTGGCTTGTGCCCACTTCTTCAGCCTGTCCAGATCCCTCTAGATGCCATCCCTCCCCTCCAGCTACACCACACAGCTTGGTGGTGTCAGCAAACTTGGTGAGGGTGCACTCAATGCCTCTGTCCATGTTCACCCACAAAGATGTTGAACAAGACTGGTCCCAGGACTATCTCTTAGGGACTCCACTTGTCACTGGCCTCCACTTAGACATGGACCCATTGACAGCCACTCTTTGGGTGCAGCCATCAAGCCAGTTCTTTATCCATCTGGTGGTCCACCCATCAAACCTATGTTTCACCAACTTGGAGACCAGGATGTGGTGTGGGACAGTGCCAAAGGCTTTGCTCAGGTCCAGGTAAGTGACATCAGTTGCTCACCCCTCATCTATTAATGTTGTGACCTGTTCATAGAAGGCCACCAGGTTTGTCAGGCAGGATCTGCCCTTGCTGAAGCCATGATGATTGGACCAAATCACCTCTTCACTATTCTCCTGTCTCAGTAGTGCCTCCAGGAGGATCTGCTCCACGATCTTGCCAGGCACAGAGGTGAGACTGNATGTATCCTGTTGAGTCCCATGGACTTGAACACTTTATGATTCTTCAGGCGATCACAAACCTGATCTTCACTTATGATAGGCAGCTCTCCCTTCCAGTCCCTGCCATTATCTTCCATGACTCCAAGAGCATGGCTTGAGGCCTTTGCAGTGTATACCGAGGAAAGAAGTCATTGAAAACCTCAGCCTTTTCCATTCTACAGGCGACTGTTTCACCTGTTTCCTTTCTGAGGGGGCCCACACCTTCTCTAGTCTTCTTTTCACCGTTAATATACCTGTAGAAATTCTTGGTGTTCCCTTTGACCTCCCTGGCTAGATTAAATTAAAATTTTGCTTTGGCTTTCCTAACCAGATCTCTAGCTGCTCGGGCAGCTTCCTTATATACCCCCATTCTAGCTGTCCTTTCTTCCACTCCTTGTAGAGCTTCTTTTTGTGTGACTGTCTAGGAGCAACTTGCTCAGCCAGGCAGGCCTTCTGGCTTTCTTCCCTGCTTTCCTCTTTGTTGGTATACATTGCTCCTGGACACAGAGCAATGTGAGTTCTGGTGTCTCAGAACTCATTTCTGCTTTGTGATTGCTTCGTGTTGGCATGTTGTGATGGGGTTACTTGGGATGGAATTAAATGCTGTTTTGTTGTTGTTCTGGATGGTTTTGGCACGAGAAAACTTGTAGCTCTTGCAAAACATTCAGCATCCCTGAATTTAAACTCTGTAACATCAGACCTCACTGATTTTGGCTTGAAGTTTGCATCCAGAAGTATTAAAATGCTTGTGTTAGACAGGAATGTTACCCTTGATATAAATTTCCATATAAAAACCTCTACTTGTCATTTATCCATATATTCCCTCTGTTTGTCTAACTCATAATTCTTTTTATTGCTGTTTCTGATTGGCAAACATCAGCATGGTCCTAGCTGCTTGTCAGCCTTTGAGGGAGCTTCTGTGGGGTAATGAGGCTTTAAAAATAATAAACATAATAAAAATAAATTTTTAGGCTTCTTATGGGTGCTTCTATTTGCCTTCTTGTTTATGCCTGCTGAAGAAACTGTGTGAGCAACAGGAGGGGACTTTTGGTGGGGGTGACACGGGAGAGATCCCACAGAATTTTCCCAGTGCCTGCACAGCCTCAGCTGTGGCTTTTTCCGCTGTTGTGGGACACCCTGTTCCTGCCTGGTCTTCCCTGCGCTTCCCAGTTCTGCTGTGGTGGGTGGGATGGCATTTACACCTTTAAAACCTTCTCAGCTCTGTACTGGCAAAGGGCTTTGTGGTTGTTGGCTCCAGCCTCAGAGCTTCAGGGCATGATTTCAACCATGTCTATGGAGACCAATTTTCAACATCCAAACAAAGCAGCATAAGTGGAATTTATATTACCTTTTAAAAATGCAAGTCAACAGAGCTGAGGACCCTGCTTCGAGGAAGCCTCTTGGGTTTGCTCAGGGTATTACTACTAATATTTCACATTGACTCCAGGCAACCTCAGGAAATGTCTGCTGGTGACAGCTGTGGAAATACCTCAGGTTGCCTAGCTGATCAGAGGTATTTTTGGGACTGTGGTGTGAGAAACTGCCTTCCATCACCAAATATTGTACACTGCTTGAAAGCACTGTCTAAGAGCCAACATCTAAACATCTATATAGTATTTCTTTCTAACTGAAGCACAGTATTTTCAGCTTGGATGATGATGGTCGAGAGTGATAAGAGCAAAAGTCTTGATCTCAAGTGCCTGTGCAAATCTGGGTAAGCCCAAAGGCAAAAAAAAAATAAAAAAATCTATCCTTTAGAAATGGGAATTATCCCTGCAGCTAAGTTACAACAGTGGAAAGGTTAAATTCAGATACGAAAAAGTCTGCAGTGGAGGATATACCAAGAACAGGCAGGTTAAAGATGAGTGAGAGTGGGCTGGGGGAGCTCCACCTCCCTCCAAAATGTGACTTGAGCACTCGGTGATCAAACTGAATGTCTTGGACACTCAGTAACAGATGCTTAAGGTCAGAATTTGGGAGTCTTACTAACATGGGTTTTTATATACCAAAATTGGTTAGAGCTTATGCCATCTTCTTCTGTACAGGGAAGAGAAAGACATATAAGCTTCTGGATTTAACATTTGAAAATAGCTCGATTTAAGGATTTTGGCCTAGGTGGAAGCATCAAATTATGCTAAAATTAACTGCTAACTTTATGACAGGAGAAGGCTATGCCAACAAGCTGCTAGATTAGAGATTCGTTTTTATTATCTTGGTACCTTGCAGGCAAGTGGATTTGAGTGGAATGTTGGTACTGATTGGATCCTTGTTCCTTTACATATCATCATTGCATGTATGTATGTATCATACATGTAGTGTGTATGCTTACATAATCTTCCAGGAGAGCTTTATTTTCATCTTTGATTGCCGTGATGTGAATGTGTTGCTTCTCTAGCTTTTCTTTACACTTGCATGTGAACAGCCTTCCTGCAAAGCACAAGTTGAAGCTCACAAGAACACCTTGCAGCCTTTTAATTTCTGCCAACTCCATAGGTTGGAAGGGGAGAAATCTTAAACTGAGCAAAAAAAAATATTCCTGAAAAATGTTTACTGATGATGGAACTGGACAGCTTTCAAGTTGGCATGATGGAAATTATAACAGCCAGCAATACCTCTTATATATAGCGGGGAGAAATATGGGTTGTCAGAAAGGGGGGGAGCTTCCTGAAAAAATGGGATGTCAGACCACAGCCAGACAAAATGTATTTTCAAAATGTGATGCTCTTGAAAGGGTTTTACTGTGGTTTCAGTCTGCTTCCCAGCACTAGTGGGGAAAATGATGCACAAGTCTGGCTGGCAGTAAAGCATAAGCATATGTCAGCTTGATCAGCTCTAATTTTACAGAAAGCAGAAGAATCAGCAGCCTTTTGTCATATATTAGAAGAAACTACTGCTTTTGTTGTCCATGAAACTGTAGTGCTCTATTGGAGATGTTCACTGTATAATTTAGGTCTTCCCCCTTCAACATACCAGAGCAGAGGCAGGAATTGTCCAACGCTGTTAAAGTTTTGTGTTACTGTTTTGATCCTTGTGATTTGTTTTTTAGGACAAAATCACCAGCCTCATACTGAATGCTCGGCACCTTGCTTCATGTTTTCCACTGTCCACCTACTTTTTCTAGTTTCTAAAGCTCTCATGAAGCAAACCAGTCCTGCTAAATATCGGAGGGTAGTCTTTAGACCAACCCTGGGTTGCAAAATTGTCTGGAACCTAGTTCAGTTTGGGAAAGGAAGCAGCAAATGCAAATGTTAGCTCCAGATCTTGAGTCACGTCAAAGGTCAATTCATGGCTAAGCAGTGTGTCCAGAAATGGCTTTTCTAGAAACATTGTAATTTGAAAAGTTCTAGTTCCTGCTACTTTTCCCCAGGCAGTGTCTTTAAACTGGGCAGAAGTTACATTTTTCTCCCATGAAGTTGATTGTTTGTTTGTTTGCTGTGTATGGATTTTGCTTTAATGCTTTTTGTGGCTACTGTTCAACTGGGTGCAATGGCTGACCAAAGCTGATGCTGGCAGTTCATCATGACTACAGCAACAATCACACAAAAATGTTACTAACTCAAATGATGGAGGTAGCATCAAAATGTTTTGTGCTCTTTTTGCTGTGGTTATTTTTTAGGCATTTGGCATTGTAACAGACCGTACTGATGGGTAGGGCTTCTGGCAAAGCTACGTAACAGCTTCAGAGCTGCTAATAGCAAACTGCAAATGCTTCCCCTGTGCCTACAGGTTCCAGGGAGGAGTTCCTGTTCAGGACATCCACATATCTAATGGGTCTTTGGAGGCTTTTCTGTGACTTCGTACAGTTATTTTTCAGACTGATTTGAGCTTTAACATTCCCAGCATCCTATCATAAGAAGGCATCAGGGGTGTAGGCCATAAACTGCATAATATGTTCAAGATGCAGTGATTTTACACAATTGTGTAAATGTTCATTTTTGTTCCCTGCTCCATCTCCAGTTATTTCTGATGCCAGATTTACTTTCTGAAACTGTGATTTCCTTTGAATGGTCTGTCATAACCATGACACCATCTTCCTAAGAGTTGGTGCTCCAGGTCAAGGGCCTTCGCTGTTCAAATAAAGCCAAGATAAGTTTCCCCAATGTGCATCGCTTTACATTTATTCTCTTTGTTTTTATTTGACATGTTGTGCTCAAAATTTGGAGCACTATAAAGGCTGTGTTTTCCAGAGGATGCTCATCTTTGCTTGAATAACTGGATATCATAATAAAAAAATGCTGTTTTTCCTCTTCTATCCACTTCTTATTTCAAGGCAAGTCCTTTGATACAATGTCTGTAAGAACAGCTCTGGCATAGTTACTTTTGCCTAATTCCTCTTCCAGGAACAAGATAGAAATCTACACTTCAATTTTCTACTGTAGTATCTTTATTTGTGTTTATTCCTCTAATGTGTGGGTCACTCTGTGGCCCCATCAGCCTCCTGGGAGGTTGATTCTGCTGTGCTTCGAAGAGGCTGGATTTGCTAATCCCAACTTTTGCAAGCTGCTCCTTTGGCCTGCCTTGTTTGCTTTTTTGTGTGACCTTCCAGATCCCAGGAACATTTGTATTTTCCTCACCCATATACAACTTCAGCTTCTCAGAGGATGACTTACTGATTTTAATAATGCCTTTTACCCTGCTGTTTTGGTATGTTGGCTTCCCCTCTGCAGCCCTTACTCTGAGCTTCCAAAATCTGTTTGTTTTCTCAGTTTCCATGCCGCCTGCAAGAATTTTGCTCTTTCAGCTTCCCACTTGGGTGCTTGTTGTATATATTCTGTATGGGAAACATTCCTATATATCACACATAGATACTCCAGAAACACTCAAATTGCAAGAAAACATGACCCTCAAGAGGAGATGGTCAGAGGTTCAGATGTTTCTGGAGTGGCATCTGCAGGACTTTGACCTTGAGGTGCCCGTGTAGCTTTCATGGTTGTGATTTCAGAGTTTAACAGCATGAATATGTTACTTTTTAAAACCCAGCTGGCAGGCTGCTAATTTTGAAAGCATTTCTGTATGGTCGTTTGAGTATAT
Organism: Psilopogon haemacephalus; assembly: GCA_013396835.1. Classification (NCBI taxonomy): domain Eukaryota; kingdom Metazoa; phylum Chordata; class Aves; order Piciformes; family Megalaimidae; genus Psilopogon; species Psilopogon haemacephalus. The sequence goes on from VWZI01007895.1 coordinate 401,175, forward strand.
GGATGGGGATGGTGCATGTCTTCACCTAGGGAGATTTTGTAGATCAGAACTGCAGAGGCTTTATGTGGTATCTTCTGGAGGGAGNCAATGTAATAAAGTGCTGCAGAATGCGTGTCTGCAGGGCAGGAGCTGTGGGGCTGCTTAGCTGAGAGTTGCACCTCTTGCTTTCAAAGGTCTGATCTGAAGCATGTCAGTGGGGAATTTTACTCCTGTTTGAGTATATATGTTCTGTGTGGTTATGTAGGAATTACAGAAATACTAACATTTAAACAACATTAGTTATCCAGTGTTTTTGAAGGGAGCAGAGGTACAGAGAGCTGATGTCCCTTCTGTTGGGATGCTGTATCAGAAAGCAAAAAAAAAAAAACTATTTCTCAAGCTAGAGCAGAAACAGCATGTAACCAATAGTTTGACCATGTTTACAAACAAAACCTGCAACTCACCTAAATCCAGTGTTTTGCTCTGCTGAAAGCATTGCTGCATGTCTTGGTGACACAGCCCCTATTACATTGTCAAGGTGTTCTCTGAGCTACCAGAAAATAAATCAAGGAAAGCCTTTAATGCTATTTTGTCGTGTTCTTGTGACACAACTTTTGCAGCTCTTCTGCTGAGCAGATGTATACAATAACTGAGAAGCTTTAAAAATAATTAACTTTGTGATCATTTACGTAAAAACGAAAATTACACATTCAAGGCACATAATATATATCAATATAATACTTGGTAGTATTTTTTCCAGTGAAAAAATGACAAAAGCTGTTGTACTGTCCTTCAAGTTTGGTTTGGCAACTGCAAGACAACTCCATTTTATTAAACAGCTCTCTTTCCTCCTAATATATACAGAAATGTTTGCAGTATAAACATTTTAACTAGACATCTGCTTTTCCTCAGACGTAAAACGCAGTTAACTTTTTGCCCTCTTGCTGTTCACTGGGGCTGATAACTCTTTCTGCTGGCCATATGAAATAAAATCGGGTTTTGTAGCAGATGCAGCACAGTTCAGTTTTGCCTTATGCAGGTGTTCCCCCAGCTGGGAAGTGTGGAAACATGCCATTTTGCAAAGATGATGGTGAGGTTTAGAAATGTGAGGGCGTTAAAAATAATTCTCTGTGTTAACAGTGGGCTTTGTCCCTGGTGGGATCCATATGCTGAACAGCTGACTGGGGCAGCAGCTGTTCTATATTTTAATAGTGGAGTTATAAAGTTAGAAACATGGATGATCATTCAAAACATAAGCAACTCTTTGTAGTCATGGAAATGGGATTCAACAATAAACTTTCATTCGTGAGCCTTCCAAACAAAATAATCCCACTGCACTATGTTCAGGTGGTCTCAAGGAATGAATGAATTTATATTTCTATTTCCTTAAGTTCTGGTAACTCAAAGATCTATATTAAAAAAAAAAAAAAAGTCTGTTTTCTATTTTTAAGAAGATACTAAACTTTGCATATGATCCTGATTTAGATTCTTCTCCCAGAGTGACAGAGACTTATATGAGAATCTTTCATGAAGTGTGCCATTAATAACGGTCATGCCACTAGGATGTAGTGAAGGCTGAGTACACGCTTTGCTCTCCGGTAATTTCTTGGGATTTTAACATCGCTTTTAACCCAAGTCAGTACTGAAACTCTTGTTGCATATTTGCTGCAGCTCCATATAGTTTGCAAGGAACATACTAAGTCCTGCTTTCCTGAAGGATTGGAGAAACCTGTCGAGTTTCCCTCCTAAAAACACACTGGTTTTTTTGCATAGTGTAGTGTACAAAAGCTCTCCTTTTTCAGGCTTTGAACCACCTTCTTATTTTAATTATCAACTTCTTTCAGACACTCTCACACTTGATCACGTACCACACCCCTATCCAAAACAATACCAACCACCCCCTTGCAATTTTTGCACAGCTATGCTGTAGTCCTTGACTTGCTCAGCTCACCTGCTTGTGTTTTGGTTTGGAGGGGCTCCTGTTATTTCAGTTCCCCACTTCCATAAAAGCCCCATGATTAATGCAGTGTGTGGAGAGTGGTGCCCACACCCAGTATCTGTATTTAGGTCTCAACCAACCCATAGCACTATAATGTCAAGTGTCTGGATCTGGGCTTCTGATCTGTATGTTAACCTCTGACTTGCATATTTGGGGCTATAAGTAGTCTTATATAGACCTGAATAATGCAAACAAACAGTGTGTGAGGAAATAACATAGGTGGGTCCAAGTCTATGAGCACAATGCAATGTGAAGAAATGAGTAGGCTGAATATGATTTGGACATGTGTGTACGTGCTACAGCTGCCTCTGCTGTTCATGCCATTTGATTAGTACATAAATGTTATTTTTCTTTATACATATTCACTGACTTTGGGTCATTGTCACATAAGCAGAGATTTAAAAGGAAGACTCTAAGGACTGATGATGAAACTGGTATAAACACTGGCAGAGCATGAAGGCAGAGTAAATCCTTGGGGCAAAGTCTGGCAGCTTGGGGATGTTGGGATTATTTGTGGCTGCTTAATTCAGTGCACGGACCAGCCTGATGCCCTGCAAGCCCCACAACTGAAGGAGTCAAAACCACTTCAGCCTCCTTTGGGCACCTATCAAGTGAAAACTACCCATGTTAAAGCTAGAAAGAATCACAAAATTTATTTTTTCCATGCAATGGGCAATGCTGAATTAAACAATTTGAGATGCTATAAGTCAGTATTAAATAACAGTGTCAATGTTGGGGGTAGACTGGCATACGTGAGAGCCAGCACATCAAGTTTGTGAGGACAGACTACACAGAGAGAAAATGTTAGTTGACAAAGTATGGAGGTGAGCATGTGCTGCTTGCTGCAAGAACTGCAGGGAGAAGCTTGGAGGCATTTTGTTCAGTACAGGATCACTGGATGTTAGGGGTTGGAAGGGACCCAAGGAGATCACCAAGTCCAACCCCTATGCCAGAGCAGGACCTAGCACAGTACATGTACGGGATGAGGAGCTGCCTTTCAAACAAAGCAGATTTGTAGTGGTGATGAACAGGGAAGAATTCCTTTGGAGAGAGAAAGGAGCTTCCTACAAGCCAAACTTTCAATATTGGAGCTTTACCATGGAAAACACCAATTAAATTGTTCTGCAAAGCAACTGGGTTTGTATTGGTGAGCTACTCTCTGCAAAGAGGGGTGAAGGTTACTTGGGGTCTCACCCCACAGCTCCAGGATCCCAGGCAAAGAAAACACAACCCAGCACCAGTGCTGCTTTTTGGCTTATGCTACAAACACATGCTCTGACCCTTTTGGCAGATGCAGTATTTGTTTAAAGCCACAAATGACTGCCTAAAGGAATGATCATTGGATAATAGGGTCCTGCTTTGCAGTTCGTCCGAGTGTGGGGGATGTTACCCTAAACCACAGTGGTTATGGCCTTTTCTAAGTTATATTCTGGAGTGAATTTTTGCTGTCTTGCCATGCAGGACCTCAGGATGCCAAGTTCTCTAGACATGCTTGCTGGTTATTTGGGCACATCCTCTGAAAGGAACTACTGAGGATGATTGACATAATAAATATGAATCTGTGTGTTTGCAACCACAAAAAGGGTTTTGTTTTGTTTGGTTTTATTTTTTGTGTATGATGTATGCACTATTCATGCATTTTCTGTAGAAAATGAATTTTAAGTAGAAAAGTCTTCTTCCTTAAATCAGCAATTAACTAGCAGCGCACATACGTTGGTGTACTTTTCCTATTTTCTTTAATGTCAGTAAACCTAAAACTCAGTAGATAAGTCTGTCCTTCCACAAAGGAATTGTGGTTTAAATCTTCCATGAACTAATTGTGTATGTACTGAGCTCTGGGTCATTCTGACTCTGCATAACTCAGTGAGGCTTTGCTGACTCTCACAGTAGCTGACAATTCAGCCCTTTAATGTGGCTAATAAAGTATCTCATAAGACTAAATCCAATATGATAAGAGATCTTTATTAAAAAAATTGTACATCACAGACTTAACTACTGCATTTCAAACAAGAAATAAGATTTCAAACATTACAAAACATGTTTTTAGTTCTTGAATTAGAAATAAATTTTATGAATACTGTACATGATAAATCTGAGTTGTAAGAACAGGAATAAGACCGAGTGCATGAAAATTATATAACTTTATGAGCAAATGCACTCATATGCATGTATATAACATAATGTGTCTGGAAAAACAGCATGTTAACTTCTGTCTGATAATGCTGCATCCCACTAACCAGTAACTACCAACAGTGCTCTCAGGAAAAACATGGACACATGTGCCCTGGATGGTGCTTTTCCATTTGGAGTTTCTTTCATTGTCAGATAATTTTTTCTCCTGTGGTTCTGTTTTCCTTGGAGATGACAGAACATTATTCACTGTTATGGTTAACGCTATCTGCATATAAAAATCCAATGCAAAAACACTTCTCACAATGTAACTTTACCCCCCGCCCAGATTTGAAAAAACAACTGATAGCACATAAATGTCTACAGAAATAGATTTTTATTGACTGTTATCTTTTGTTACAATGTAGTTAGAAAGAAGAAATATATTTTAGCTTATCAGATAATGTTGTTTTGTGTATCATTCATACTATATATTTTTTTCTTTTTGACATTATCAGTGTAGCTGCATTAGGATTTAAAATAAAAACAACACAGAAGATCACCATTTAATTGTATGACCTATTTGGCTAGGAGGGGTATGTGAAGTTTTAACGGATAGTATGAACATACAGTTCTCATACAAAAGCATAGTATGTATCTAGTCCAAGAAAGGTAATTAAAAAACAATTTAAGTCTTTATACAGAAAGTGACAATGCCCATCTGTATACTGTGGAACACATCTACTAATTTGGAATTACAGGTGTAAATGTGCGGCTTAAAGATACCAACTTACTAAACAAATCTTAAAAAAAAAAAAAAAAGAGAGCAAAATCTATAAATAAAATAGTAAGTGCTTTCTTTAAGATAATATTCTTTGGCTACTTTAAGTGCCACGGAAAGGTTACTGAAAACCACTAAAATGCATAAGGTCCCACTATTATTGTTAATCTTAACACTGAGCTTGTACGATAATTCAAAGTGTTCACTGTTAGCATCTCCAGATCCACAATATGTTCTCTTGGTCCTGATAGTGACTTCACAAGTACAAGCATTGCACTGACGGCACTTGTTTGCTGAAAGAACAACAGAGAAGTTTAATTCAGTTAAATCTAAACTGATTCCCTAGTTGCATCAAGCAAGTGCTTGTGTGTTACTACCCTATAAAAATACTCTGTCTTGGCACAGATGCACAATGCAAGTATTCTTTTAACATTTTTAAATGGCCATGACTAATCTCACACCTGGGTTTGCTGCAGGGAAAGCTTTACCTGACTATGGCTGGGAGAAACAAACTGCACTGCAAATCTGTTCCTGCTTAGGCTGGCTCTCCTAAAGGACCTGAAAAGTGGTAATCTCTCCCAGGATGGCCTTTGTTTTTATCCCCACCTGTCAGTTTTGAAAATATATGGAGAATAAGTAACCCAGGAGACATCTAATGTCTTTAACAGTGCTGTAGCTTGTGTGGAGAGAAACTCTGCTTCATGGGTCATACACCAAAAGTTGTGTTTCGCTTGTAAACACTGGAAATTTTTGCAACTGTTGTACCTGTTGGCATCCCCATCTTGGACTGTTCCAAAGCACTTTTACCATCATGGTAAAAGTCATGGTGCTGGGGAACACTGACACACCATGTCTGTGGCATGCTACTAGTGTGTATAACAGCTTTGTCATAAAAAGGTAAACTCCGTCTCTCTCTTCATCTGCTACAAACGTTTTCTCACCATGTCAAACCAGTAGGCATACAGATTAATCCAATCCATTTGCTGCATCTAAAATTTGGCTCAGACTTTTACCAAAATAATAGAAAAAACTTCTAAGTAAGCCTTTGTTTACTGAAGTCTCTTGGCAGGAATAAACACATGCTTCCTTATTTAAGACCTGTGATTCCTTGTTGGGTGGCAACAGAAGACTGGAGTTACATGTCTAAAGTCACTCCAAAAGGCTACATTGGGGTCTAAGCCAAATTAGAGGTGGACTGATCTTGTTCTTTTTTAAGCAAGTAACAATTTGTGCTTATGGGCTAGATATGGGGGTTTTAAGTGTAATAAATGCAGGAAAAAGCACTGGATTGTAGGCTATACCAGAACAAGTGACCTACAGGTGAGCAGTTCCTTGTTTCCACCTTGGGGAAACAAGGTGTAAATAGGCAATGCCATATCTTGTTATACTTTTTTTGATGTACTATCAAACCCTCCTAATCTTCAGATCTGAAGAAAAATACAAATAAAAATCTTCCAACTAATATATTTCCGATTATATTTTATCTTCTGTTTTACTGAGTATAAAGCCACATACAGAAAGGATTTCCCAGGAATTTGTAAATATTAAAAGCATCCAAGAAAATAGTATTTCTTAAAAAAAAAAAAAATCTTAGAAAGCAGATGCTACAGACACTTTCATTCGTGTCTACTTGAAAGCATTATACCATTGGAAATTTTGCTATAAGTAATTTGAACTTTTGTGGTTTTGTGAAATAGTTGCAGCACTATGGAAAAAGAAAGTTCGAGTTTGTCTCAACTCAAAAATTGGCATGAACTTTTCAGTGCTCTAGAAAGTAGTTTCCCATCCCAAGCTATTATCTTTTTTTTTTTTTTTCCCTAAAAATGGAAGAGAGAGAAATGTAACCAAAGTAATTATGCAACTAATTGCAAGAAATGTAATTAAAGTGTTTGTACAAGAACAGGCTGGACAGAGGGGTCTCCTTCTCTGGAGACCTTCAAAACTCACCTGGATGCATTCCTGTGTGGCCTGTCTCACATGATCCTGCTTTGGCAGGGGCTTGGACTTGATCTCTGGAGGTCCCTTCTAGGCCTATGCATTCTGTGAATCTTTCTATAGCCCTCTTCTAAATAGATATAGATGAACTATTGGTAAAGAGATACCTCATTTGAATCTGAGATGTGTGTCCCAGGATTCCTAAATATACGTGATCACTACTAGTGTTGAACTCATTTTGAAACACTTTGATCCTGAGTTTTGAGTTATCAGGTATAAAAGCAAAAGGCTTGTTAAAATTTGGAAACCAAGCACATTTAATAATGAAGTACCCCTGCTCAGGTCCAGCTCCCACCAATACTTACTCTCAGGTAAAATTCTCCATTTTCATTTCCAGACTTGATCCGGAATGTATTAATAGTATTAGGATAAATAGTGGTTGCCTGAATCTGGAAGATATCTGAGGGCACTGTTCTGTCTGAACGGATGCTCATGTATTTGTACACCACAGAGTAAGGCAGCTCTCGGCAAACGGCATTTGATACAGGGCAGACACAGCGGCTGAAAAACAAAATGGGATCAAACTAGCATGGTTGCTATACATGCTAGTGGTACTTGCTTTATGTTGTAGTAGATTGTGTTGCCTGTTGGGGATGAGCCTAAAAACTCCAACAGACTAATTTTGCTCTTACTTTTCAGATGTAAGGACATAGGGCTCTTGACAAGGATTTCTTGGGTAACAACGAAATCCCCCATGGTAATTCCAGCAAATTTCATCCTCTCTGCACTCGTTAGTAGTCTCACACTCATTTATATCTAGGAGAAAGGAAAGGGACTGTGTCAAAGTAGATGGAAATGAGTTTGCACACAATGTCTTCATGACAACCACAACACCCAGCCAGCTGGCTTGTCTGTTGAAATGTAACAGTTGCCTATGTTCTTTACCTGCTTTGCTGTGGCCTGGCTATAAAGGATTTCTCTGCGGAAATGGAATAAATTTGTGTATCAAGTGTTAATTAAGTTTGAAGGGTTTTTTTGTTTTGTTTTAGTTGACTGAAGGTACATATTAATCATACATAAAGCAACTGTAGAAACACCATAAAGTTTCTAATTAGCAAAGAATGATTTTATAGCAGAAGGCAGAGGACAAAGATTTTGAGGCAGGATTGTGATTTCCTGCCTTTTGCAGGCTCTTGTTAATTGCCTGAATTTCATGGTCTAACTAAAATTCTTAACTGAAATAGCCTCAAAAGGAATAATGAAAACTTATTATCATGCAAAGCTGAGCTTCCTTTATAACCTGGAAAATAACGCTGGAAGGAGATGGAGACTCTCAGATTGTACTGTACTAATGTTCCATTATCCTGTCACTGCCAGAAACCCCCTACTGCTTACCTGAAATTAAAAGTCACAAAAAGGGTTTATTCAAATGATGTTTTTCAGAAGGCACAAACAGATTTTTAGGTCATCAAACTACCCACTCCACAGTCTTCAATATCAGCTGGCCTCTTCTACCAGTAATTACCAAGCATTTATTCCTAAAAATGGTGACTGTTAATTTGGGTTCTGGATTACACAAACAATGGTTCTTGCACTTAATGTGTTGTTATGCAACGCTCTTTAGTAAGATGCAGAGACATTCAACACCCCTGAGGAAGAAACACAAACTTTACAATTCCAGCATTCAGTGGCACCTTACCAGACACTTATTTCCTACACATAAATTATCTAAGCTGCTCAAGTCTTGCATTTTTTCTCCTATTAGAAGAAGAAACACATCTTTCATTTCTACTGTGGCTGAATTTAGGAACCTCTGTAAAATGAAACATGATATAAAAAGCCATGTTTGGAGGCTCTAAAACATGGCCTACTCTTTTTTCAGTGGTATTTATGTCTGAAACTTAGACTCAATACCTAGACATCCAAGACACATGTTTTACCTGAGGGCTGCAAAACCTGAAATGTTGTCTTAGGAATCTGAAGGACTTAGGAGTATGAGCCGAAGGATTCAAATAAGAATTACTATCAGATACACAACTAATCATCAAATACTTTATCCAACATATTTCTTGCTCACATAATGGTAATCCTGTCATGAAACACACATTTAGATAGCAAGCATTCTTAGTCTTGTCTGAAATGGAGGCAGCAGCATTAAGAATGCCAAGTTAAGGGCACTTACCGTGACATGTTCTGCCTCCTACTACCTGGTATCCTTCAGGGCAGACACATGAGAATTTTCCTGGTTCGTTAACGCACTGATACTGACATATATAACTGGAGGTTCTGCATTCATCGGTGTCTACATGGAACAAAAGAGTTTAAAGTTTATTGCGTTTTAACATCTACCTTGCTATAGAACTAAATACAAATAGCTAAGTGCTGGTTCTACACAGCAAGAAAAATCTGTCTAAAAAAAAAAAAAGTTATAAAAAAAAAAGTTGAACACCTTGAAGCTGTGAAGAAAAGGGTTAGGTTTACTTGCATTTTATCAGTAATCTTCCCAAATGAGAATTTTGAGCTTGAGGGAGCAGAAGCTAAGTTAGTCTTCAGAATGGGTTTGGGGAAAAAAAATTGAAATAATTTATACTTTCAGTATCCAAAATGTGATTGCTTTGATAAAGTGCAAAGACATGTAAAAATATTGCTTTTGTACTTGCACCTTATGCTGATGCAGTAGAAGAAGAGAGGGGAAGGCCTCTTTTATATTTTGTCTTCAAATAATAGTTTATACTATTCCATTATGCTTTTTCAAAATCCCTGTGAAACCATTGGTCCCTTGCTAGAGAAGAATACTGTGAAACAGAATTTAACAAAATGTGCCATTAACTAGAAATTAAATGAAACCTATCAAAACTAGGGAATGGCTTGGAAAACAGTGTAACTCCCTCCTACTGCCTCTGAGGTTTGAGGCCAGTTCTTGATTTCATGTCAAGGATGTCCTTGGGGGCTGCGTACTTGCTGCTCCCTGTTCTGTTCACTTGAAAGTAGACACTTGGAGAAGGAGCATCTGTAATAGCTCTGCTGACTTGTTTAGGAGGGCAGTGGCAAGCCAAAAAGAAGTCTTTGGCTCAAAGATTGGTAGAAAGGACATGGGCTTTAAGGGTGAGATCATCATGTGTCAAAAAGGAGATTAGAAGACCCCTGTGGAGATTCTGGCAGAGGAAATAAAATGTTGGTCCTATAATCATCAGGGGACATGCTGTTTGTATACAAAGCCTTGAAAGCACCTCAAAAGCACGATTGTTGCTTCCTTAAAATAATAATTTAAAAGTTTTATTTTTGGAGAAGCCTAACAACAAAACTGCACTTGTTCTTGGTTTGCATTCTTTTCTGCTCCATTTAATGGTCATCAGCATTAGACCACCCACAATTCAAGTGAGTTTGTGAAATAAGTATGTAGAAGTCTTATTCTTCCCAGCTGTCATCTGAACTGGGGCAATGTCCTTACTGCTGAAGAGAGATACCTATACATATAGGTACCTGAATGCAGTTACAACGGCAGTATAATGCCTTAAGAGTTTTGGCTACAAGCTGCACCCACAGCGTGGCTCCATGTGAATTATTTCCCTTTACTGTTCCAAGATTGAAAAAAAAAAAGTGCTTACCTTCACAGTTGATTCTGTCACTGCTTAGCTCAAACCCTGGATTGCACTGACAGATGAAAGAACCCAGTATATTGTAACACTGTTGTGCACATGGGTTATTGGCATCACATTCGTTTATGTCTGAAAGGAAAAATGACGGATCTTTATCTTATGTAGCTGGCAATTAGGCTAGTTAAGTGAATTAGTTCTTAGTCTGGGTCTACTGCTTAGCAGATCAGTTGACTATATATCAGATCTGTGCCTTACATTCCATGTAGAAAAAAAGAATATTTTTCCAGGAATGAAAGGTATTATAATGTGTGATGAATTCTTCCAAAAATGTTTAGTGTGGCTACGAAACTCTACATTCCAGCATCATTTTTGGGTACGACATGCCAAGTCTCTATAAATAATTGATATCAGAACACATACTGATAAGTCTTCTCAGCATGCAGTGGTTAAGATATATTTGAACTATTTACTATTCTTAAAATGTGTTCTTTTAAATTCCATTACAATTATAACATGAGCCTTTGAGGCTTGTAGAGCTTTTCGATTCTCCTAGACCATATTAGGGGAAGGTATATTTCTGTGCCCACTCTTAAGAGCATACATGAGAACACTGTGGTATGAGAAGCAATTTTTAATGGAAAATTTATATAACCATAATAATTTCTGGAATCTATAACACTTGTTTTCACAGGCTGTTGATTAACTGCTACTTCTCCATCATTCACTCTGTAGATTTTAGTGTGCTTTCCTTTGTATTCCTCCCCTGCATGTATTCCATTCATATTTGTGTTTATCAGATACAACTATTAGAGAGCTCCAACTAAAAAAAAAAAAAATCCTCAATTTATGGCTTTTGCAAATGCTTATAAATGTAAGCAACACTCAGTCATTTATAACTACCACTACAAACTGACAATTAAAATAAGGCATTCACAAAATCTTAAACATTAAGTAGGATATTAATTCTGTATAGGATGAACCTCCTAGTCCTGAAAATGAATGATAATGGGAGAAAACTGATGGGAAAGTGTTTTCTTCCTTCTTTGGATTAATTCCTGGCAACAGTGGAAAGAATGTACATCCTGACAGTGCTACCCAAAAGAATAAATGACTAGTCAAATCCCCAATTCTGTTTGTATTCTTTCAAGAGATACTGAGCCCCTTTCAATATATGTAAAAGCTGTAACATCAGTGTGATGGGTACAGCTGTCAAGTACCACTCCTGCCAGATGACTGCTGAAGATGTGAAAATCTGTCCCATTGCAGCAGCCATTCATTTACACATTCTCTTCTAAAGATTTACTTTATCTTTCAGGCTAGGAGTGCACCTGATTGGGATGTTTTGGTAAAGTACCCATCAAACTTGAAGCTGTTGCATATTTGTAACTGAAAGAATGCATCTTGCATCTAAGCCATAGGAAGAGTAACAACTTACTGCTGAATAGAAGATCAAGTCTGAAGAGTCGGTCTTCCTTAGTGACCTTCATTTTAATTTTTAACATCATTTTCTAGATATGCAAATATGACATTTATAACTGCTTGCTTTCCTCACTATGTTTATCTTCTTCTGAGGATAACTACACTTAACTGCAGAGGTATAGTACTGCTTCCCTGGATTCCAGTTTCTAGCCTTAGTGTTGCATGAACAATATAATGAAAGCCAATGACAATGCAAAGTGATCCAACAGAACGTAAAAATAATTGGCTCTATGAATAAATGATTAATGTAACTCTCCAACTGCCAAACTAGATGGTCTTCAGAAATCTGCTGCACCAACAAAATAGCAGGTTTTCAATAAGACTCCAGTTTTTTTTCTAACCCTTCCGCATTTCTCAGATCACTTATAGGAGAGCCTCTCTGTACAGAAACTGGAATACCTTATGGGTTGGTATTTATTTCATTTAAGTTGGGATGAAGATACTTAAATTTCAACTGTGGTTAGGTCATGTGTCAGTATTTGTGTCCATAGTGAGTGAGCTCATGTGTGAGAAGTCTGCACGTGTTGTGCAGAGAAGCTCTTACCTACACAAGTGTGGTTGTTGGATGCTAGCTGGAAACCGGCATTGCACTGGCAGTAATAGGAACCAGGAGTGTTCACACATCGGTGGTGGCAATATGGAGGTAGGGTGCATTCATCGATGTCTGGGTTATCAACAAAGACAAATTAGTTCAAATGAAATCATAGCAGATCACTGCTGCTGCCTTGTGTCCACAGAAATTATAAAGTTAATTGCACTTGATTAAAAGCAGGAATAAAGCTTGTGTGAGGAAGGTACTGCTTCTATAGATACTAATAGGAATACTATTTCACTTTTAACTTTTCAAAAAATCTGGTTTGTGCTGCCTTCCAGCCACTGAGATCAAGACACATTCCAACTTTACTGAGTTTCACAGTATGACTTAGTCTTGCTAGCTATGCATAGGTAAAATTGAGACTATTTTGCTCTGCTTTTCAACTCAAATTTTTCACCATCAGACACAGAATGTGGCTTGCAATTATTGTTTTTCCAGCAATTTGCACACAGCACTCTTGGCATATACTAAATTCTTGCAGCTCCATCAGGAAGAGTCCACATTTTCTGTGTGAGTACAGGGGAATGATGAGGACAGAAGATTGGCAGGCCTGGAAAGAAATAGTTTTGCTTCTGTAGGGATCCCTCAGAAACTGGCTTGCTCCACAAGGGGCTCCCATTGCTCCTGTTTCTCTCTGTGCCTCTCTTGCGTCCCTTTCCATGCACCTTCTAGCTGTGCTCTCTGGTGCCAAGACAGGCAATCAGCCTGGCTGAGGCTGCTGCTATCTCAGGCAATATTAACTTTCCACAGACTCTCCTTGCAGATTAGCTCTGGGTTTGAGGTGGAGCAGGCTGCCTTTCCAAGTGTCAGCATTCCTCATGTGCACTGAAGCAGGGTTTTCACCTGCAAACCATACAAAATGTTCAACAGCCCATTTAAAAAAAGTTTACCTTGCCATCTGAAGGAGATACTGCCTCTGTTTATGTCTGAAAATCAGATGTAAATTATGCCATGGTGGTGATCATGCACGTATGTGCAACAGCCATCTTTAGAGCTAGCCTGCTTGATCTTGATGAAGAAATCCATGCCGTGTTCTGTACATGTACACAATGTAAGATTTCAAAGGCTCAGTGCTCAGACAAATAAGACCAGTTTTCACTGGAACAAAGAAAGGCACTTCCCATATCCATGCCAGATCTTGAGTTTCCTACCTCCAGCTGTTTCCACCATAGATGTGTTTAAAAAGAGGCCAAGACTTTTTTTTTTTTTTAATTTTTTTTTTNCAAAAAAAAAAAAAAAAAAAATCTGCAGAAGTTAACCCTTTCTTTGTCAAATTTGCTCTCACTGTTTGTGGCTAAACTTAGCAGTGGAGTGTTTTGGACGGTTCTGAATGAAAACGCTTATGCTGGAAAATCCCTGGCTATCAGTACAGTAGCAATTGTAGCTTCTGTGACAGGGAGAAATTTGGAAGCAGAAATGGAATGTATTAGGAAGCACAGGAGAGATCTTCCATCCTTGACTTTTACAGGACTAAGCTCTTACAGACCGCTGTTTAAAGATGTGATTGTACAATACAGACATATGAGCAATACTTTACTGCTTAGGCACTGTGTTTAAGCATGTGAATACTTCCCAGATCTGACTTTAATTCAGTGGAAGCTTTCCATGTGGGATTAGGCTCATCAGTTCCATATCGATCCATAGGGCCAAATTTTCTGCTTGAAGTAATGCTGGAAAATAATTAATTTTATCTATATCCCTATGTTTCAGAAAAGACTAGTTTTCCAGTATGTGAACAAGCAAATTTAAAACAAGTATTAGTGAATTTAGAATAAAATCAATTAATTGTTAGAATTGAGTCCTTCTTTCCCACTACATTAAAGCCAAAAGAGTATGGAAAAATGTCTTTCAAATTTGAGAAGTGTTTCCTCCCATATGGAGAACCTCTATCAAGATCTGGCCCCAAGAACATTTTCTGTCTGAGTGGCTATAAAATCCCTGAAGACAGCCTTTATTCTGAAATGCTGACAGTACTAAGTGTAGGGACATACTTACAATTTAAGTTAGTGTGTAGCATGTAAAATAAGTGTTATTCTTGGTTTTTACCTAAATAGGAGAAGGGAATTCCACTTTCCAGACAGCTTCATGCATAAATTTAAATACATAAAATATATTCACACAGAGATAGAAGGGTACATCATTCTGCTGCTTTTCTTTTGAGCGCTGTAGTATGTATGCCATGAGACTTTCAGGTAGTACCATAGGTCTTGACATTAAAAGTGCTATTGCATAACTAATAATAATGCTTTACCTGTTCTATAAAATATCTAAGTAAACCCCAGATATTAAAAAAAAAAAAAAAAAAAAAAATCAATGACTTGTCAAAACTATTCCTCTACCTACATGACAAACTACTCATCCTGGGCTTGCACAGAGAATGGAAAGGAATCAGATACATCTGTGTTTACACCAATTTGACAGTTCAGAGCTTGATCCACATCTCTTAAGAAAGAGATAAGGATGTTTTGGTTGATTTCTCCAGCCTTTGGCTCAGAACTCTAAAGAGAGCCATGCCCAGAAATGTCAGTTAGTCTGGATGTGTACTGAAATTTTCCCAGTTTCCTTCCTGCTGCTCTTGTTAGGCAATGACTAGCTATAGCCTTTGCAAAGCTTTTTGAAAAGATATTAGAAATGATATTTAAAAAAAACAAAAAAACACTTTAAAGTATGAGATCTTTAACATGAAAGAAAAGAGGAAAGCCTTAAGTTCTATTGTACTTGCTCTGCTGAGGACAAAAAACACAACAAATGCTTTTCTCCCAGGCTGCATAAACCCAGTTCTTGTGTCTTACTCAAGAATACCTCTTAAATCGCCTCATGATGTATAAATTTCTTTGTCTTACTTCATAGTTGTTTTTATTATCTATGACAAAGCCAAGGCTTAAGGCTGGACTGCCTATAAAAGCAATTAATCCATTGAAATTACAATTAAAGAGGTGTTAAATAAAGGTTGAAGGAGGACTGCAGAAACAGAGTAATGGCACTTTTGCATAAAGTTCCCAAAAGAGAATGGAACAGTAGAGATACAGTGTTTACACCGTGCTTGGATTTAATTTAATGCTATACTTGTATAGGTCCCAAGGGTGCTGATGGTTTATTTTGGCATACAGAACAAAGTGTAAGTGGTTTACATGTTGCAAATACCATGTACCTGCTCTCAGAGTTTCCATCTCTAATTATACTCATAAAACAGAAAAAGGCTGTGCCATGTGGCTCTGCAGAGTAGGGATTAAGGTCTGTGTGAAGGTATCACTTTGTCCTGCAAATCTGGAGTGAAGGCTCTCTGAGGTCAGTGGAAAGACATGGTTTGGTTGCCACTATAGCAGAGCTATGACTGTATCTGGGACTTTAGGCAACACCCCACACAAACAATAAACACAATGGTAACAATCAGGAAAATTAGTCTGAAGCTCAATCCCAAGTGTTGTTTATACTTACACATGTTCTAGTGATTAATTATTGTGATAACGTGATTATCATGACACAAATTTATACCTATTTTACGGTATACATACCTATCATTTTATAATCAATATAAAGTTTGTAACCGAATGAAAGAAAATAATTTAGTCTAGAGCAACACTTACCAACACATTGATCCCCTCGTTTCTGATAACCTGGAGGACACTGGCAGCTGAAGGACCCTCTTAAATTGACACATACTTGGTCAGCTCTACAATTATGGGTTCCAGTTGCACATTCATCTATATCTTTATAAGAAAGGCAAATACAATATTAATCACAAAGTTTACTTCAAATATTTAGCCTGTGCAAATGCTTTATGCATCTTCAAGCCACCTATACGAGAAGGCAGCAAAGTACTCCAAAGATGTAATCTCAATGCTTATTTCATTTGCAGGATAATGTCAAATGTTAGCCTATTTCTAATTGCTTTTAATTCTGATACATTGCATTTGGAAATATTTTCAGATATGGTTATTTTAAGCATTCACTTTTATTTATCAAATATAATTAATATTTTGTATGTGTTGCAACTTTATTGTTGTCACTTAACTGTTTTGTTGTTAAATATATATATATATATTTTTTTTTTTCCCATGCTGGTGGTTTGTTGCATGCTGAATTACTCTGGGAAATTTCAGCATAGTTCATTCCTTTGTCAAGAATGAGATGAGTTAGAAATATGTTGTTTTGCTGATACTAAAGAGACTGATCTTTTTTGCATGGTTCCCATGCTCCATACTCTGGGCAAGGACTTGGGGCTAGATATGTGGTGGCCTTCTTTTGCCATTGCCATAAAAATTCCTGTAATTCAGTCAATCAAGGAAAGGCTCTGAAAACAGTTTACTTATGTTTGTATTTGAACAATATAGCTAAAAACACAAACATGAGACAGACACTCTTCAGTGTAATTCAAGCAGCTTTTAGTTCAGAGTAAATGCAGGTTTATACAAGTATAAACCCAACATTTTAAATTTTGCCTATTCATTATAACTGCTGGATGTACTTAATGATAATTAAACTGCATGTGCTGACAAATAGGTTGCTTGAAATGAGATTACAATTTGCTTTCTCATCTGAATATCCAAATTGCTGGAGAGCTTTTTATTGTAACCTGACACAGTACAGTGAAAGAACTTTTAAATTTTGGCATTGTACACAATTTGGAGACGCTAGGCTGAATAAACAAATTCTTTAAAACTTATGATCTCTAGTTTACAAATCTCAGCTGACCTAGCTATTTGTATAGGCACTGGGGATGTTAGAACATCACCAGTGGCAGATTCTGGGTGGTGCTTTGGAAAAAATGATAGATTCTTTCTCATAGCAAATGAAAACAACTTAGACCACAAGATTCAATAGATAACAGTTTGAATTAATTCTCAATGCCTGTCTTTTCCCCAAATGTTCACATATTTTATATATATCTTCTCTTTATCTGAGGGAAAATAAAGCCTGTTTCTGTTACCCTGGTCTTTGTATTTCTGCATACTATCAGTCCTAAAGTTAATGCAGGACTTGCTGACTGCTTTGCTTTGTACTGCCAGCTGAAAAGCACATTCTCAGGTGTAAAGACTTTCGATGACTATAGCTGTCTGCCTCATACCAACCTGACACATCATTAAACACCTGAGCCAAAGCTCAGGGAAGTTTAATGCAAGTCTTTGCAGAGACTTCACTGGGCTTTGCATGTCCTCTTAGTTTCTACTAAAGCTGAAAATAAATGGCTATAATACTCATGTAGTTTTTTTGTTGTTGCTGTTGGTTTGTTTTTTCTTTTTTTTTTTTTTTTCCCATAAGCTGCTGGAACAAAGTTTATTTGATCTTTAGGGACTTACATATATATATATATATAAGTAAACTTAACAGGAGAAGTTATTTTTTTTCTTTAATTATTTTTTTTTTCATGGATTAGTTAATATGCATTAAGTTCTTATGCTGCCATTTGCATCCATTCCTTGACTTCCATTCAGTTTAGTTTCTATGGAGTAACAGGCCACTCCAGTAAAAAGGAAGCAAATAAGATTGACTTATGCACTCAGGGTCTTTGATTTTTCCCCATGTTAAGTTCAGTTTGAAAAAAGTTATTCAAAAGTAATGTTTGACTCCTAGCTGCCTCCTCATTGAGAACCTCTTGAAGGATTCAATGTTAATGTCCCAAAAGATCTGTGTAAGAACAAACTTTTCTTAAAACTTGTTTAAGAAATCCTTTAGAACTCTCCTAAGCTCAAAGTTAGGATCCTGAACAGGCTTGCATATCAGCTGTGACTGTATGTCCTGTCTGTTTTCTACATATCTTGAAAATGCATATTGTGGTATACTCTTGGTGGACTTCAGAAGAGCTTTGTCAGTGTTGTTATTCTGCATTTTTGCAATTTTGACTGTCTTTTGTTGAGATGCAAGCTTCCAGGAAATACAGAGAAACAGATACATGGAAGGAAGTATTGATGTGAGCTCTTTGGAACTTGGTCCTCTTTTTTGGTGGAATTTACTGAACTGTCTAAGAGAAAGGGCACTAGGTTGCCATGCATGAAGCAGTTCTGCACATCTGTGCACAGAAATTAGTAATGTTAGAGGAAGGCTGATGGCCTAACGATCATATTTAAGTGCTTCAAGGGCAGTATTGTGGGAGAACAATAGGCAGCTAGAAAGGTTTCAGTGCTGGAACATTCAGTTCTGAAATCTCTACTATTGCAACAATGACAGACATATCTACTTCAGTGACTGATATAATGATGAGGAAGCAAGTGGAAGATTTGAGTGCTGAAGGCAGTGCCAAATGTGGATTGTATTGGTGTGATACCAGAAGCAGCCCAGCCCTTGTGGAGTACAGAAAAAGCACTAATGGGATTTGCAATGTTATATTACTGCACAGATCTCTGCATCTATGCCTTTCAGTGAGGCTCAAAGACAATTCTTCAGCTTCTTGGCATTTGTGTGACCTAAATCATCTCCTGTTAGAGAAACAGTCTGTTTTCTAACTGTCTTGAGAGTTACTGAAGCATTAGAGGAGTGGAAATCATAGGAAGGAAGCAACATCAATGTTGGAGGTCTTGGGCTGAGGCAGATCAGCTCCATTTTTCTCTGGGATAGCAGAGGTATAGTTATTTATCAATATATGCACACAATTCTCTCTATGAAATAACATAATCTTACACTGGTGGTGCCAGTATTGATCTGGGACTCCCACTTAATGTGTTCATGGTTTTTGAATAAGCAGACTGTTTATCTGCAATTCTTTAAGGTCTGGATGAACTCTGATCTGAAGATTTCAGATTGTTTTTCCTGTTATGTCCCCTCATTAACATCCAGGTATTAATTTAGTTTTTCCAAGAACTTTTTTTTTTCAGTTTAAATGAGACTTTTCTACTCCATTAAATCCCTAGCCTGTTTATCAGAACCTGCACAGTGCCCTCTGATTCTCTGAGTGATCTGGAAGCTGCATGAATTCCTGCTTTTAGTCTGCATCAAATGCAATAATACAGGGATGAGATGGTGGGTCAAACAAAGCACCTGTTTTCCCTTAAATTTTACCATCTTGTTCTCTTTGATCTTCTTTGATAAAATCCTGGGACTGTTCCCTCTGTGAACAGTATTGGGAATCCATACTTCTGATTTCTGCTTGCTGCAGACATCGATAACCAGACTGATGTGGTGAAGACATCTGGGGCAAAGGTGTGATGGAAACTTTTACAGGAACATCACAGAGCTCACCAGCTGTAATCTGAAGAGCAAGATAAATTTGTCTGACCTTTCCTCTCTAGCACAAATGTTTAATAATGTGTGTTCCATGCATGTGTATTTATAATTAAAAAAAATTAAAACAAGACACTCTGCTGCACACACTTTTCTCTCTGGGGAGAGGGTGAGAACAAACATGTGACAGATGTTTGTCATGTTGCTTAATGCACTACTGGAAAGCACTCAAGATACCACAGTGATGAGTGCAGTATAAGAAACAGATCTAGAAAGAAAAAAAATGGATTTTTACAAGCTCATTCTTGAGCATCTTTCCTCTGCATTCTCTCTTCCAAATTTAGTGTCATCATGATAAAGTTTGTTTCTGTTAAGTGTTTCAGCAACTGATGCAATAGCTGAGGATTCC
Source organism: Psilopogon haemacephalus (assembly GCA_013396835.1). Classification (NCBI taxonomy): domain Eukaryota; kingdom Metazoa; phylum Chordata; class Aves; order Piciformes; family Megalaimidae; genus Psilopogon; species Psilopogon haemacephalus. Next base: position 421,218 of record VWZI01007895.1, read on the forward strand.
ACCTTAAGCAAGTATCTTGGAAGCTGTACCTGAAAATGCCCTCAACTCATTCCTCATCAGCTTTGTTTAAATTAATTCCTAAATGTTACACAAATGTTCACTCAGGTAGGCAATGTAAATTACAGTGGTAATAGGTAATGAAAATGATACTTTCTTTTAACATTATCCTTCTCCCCCCCCCAGTCTCAGGTAACATTTTAACAGGTAAACAAAGACACAGATAAATAAGAGCTTTAAGTTTGTATTCATTTTTTCAACAACCTGAATGGTATTTGATTATGCAACCTGTGAAATATAGATTAATTCTCAAACTCACTGAATCTCTGAGTCTGATCTAAGATGTTGCTCAGATTTTTATTTCCAGACAGACAGTTATTCTCTGGACAGTTTCAGCCTGTGTAGTCGGAAGATTTCCTTTGAAATAGCCTTGGTGTCTCTAACAGTCCTTTTACAAATTGATCTTACTTGAAAATAGAGTCAGGTTATCTTCAGTGTCTTGATTGTTGTAACAATTCGAGTCAGTGAATAATGTAGTCTTTCAATAGGTCACTCAAAAGCAAACTTATTATGTGAGTTAAAACTTCAAATAGCTACAAAAAAACCCACAAAATTTGTAACACGTGTTTGGATTGAGCCCTTTAATTTCCATATGTTGTTTATAGGTGCAGAATCTTACACTGAAATAATGCGACAGTTTCAAAGTCGAGTACGTGGGGGACTGCAACCCTCTCAAGGTTCTCTGAGCAGTCTGAATTTAGATCCATTAAGCACCATGACAGAGTCTTTAGTTATAGGAATGTGATATTCTGTTTTTCCTGCAGATTTGTGCTTGGTCAAACTCTACCACAATAGGTTACATGGTATGCTCTTTTATCAAGTTGCAATGATTACTGGTATGTAAAACCCTTGAAGTGATGCAAAGAGTCAGTCAACAGAGATGCAGGGGGAGGAATGTTATGATTAAGGACACTGGTGTCTCAATTAAACTAAATGCAAGCTGCACTGCTCTTTCAGAAATGGTTACAGAAGTCCTCAACCACACCATGGTAAATATGGTCATCAGACTCCAGTGACTCATTCTAAGATAGCTACTGCTTTTTGCAGCAGCCTCCAGGGCTATTGGGGAAGGCTCATTTTAGAAGACCTTCATATTGGTAACTACTTGCAGGTTTCCTAGGCCACTGTCTGGAGATATCAGGGTGCTACAGAAATGATGTGAGAATCATGGAGGGCAGCAGAACTTGCTTCTGTATTCCTTCAGAATAGAAATCGATTTGCACTTCATAGTTTTAATTCCACAGCCTCGCTAATAGCTATACCCAGTGATTCCCTCACTTTCCAAAAATGTACCCACGCTCCCTCTTGAAGTGATTTACACTATTATGTCCTTCCACTGCTGATTTTGGCAGCCTGCTCTTATTTCAACCACCAGTTGTGTGCAAAAATTTGCCTGACCTGCTTTTTAGCTACAGTTTTCTCTAAATCTAGTATATGGTTCCCTGTTTTAGAGCTAGTTAGTTCTTCTTTTTCTCTACTGTAATCTACTCCGTCAGGCTTTTATCTACATCTATAAAATTCGTTCTGATCTCTCTTTCAGAGCAACAAACCTGGATCTGGTCCCTCACACTGTGAGTCATTTTTCCCAAGCCCCCTGAATCCTGCTGCCTGCTCACTTAGGCAACAGTTTAATCTGTAATTTTCTTAGTATCTTATGAAAAGTACATAAATCCAGGAGATGCATTTTACCAATGCTTCAAGCTTTTGTAGAAAATAATGCAGTCCACAAATATCCTTCATCATACTTAAGCCACTTAAACTTTTTCTCCTTTAATTCATACCTGTAGGTTGTGCTGAGAGCTAGACAACTTTTTAAACTAGCTCAAGTATGCCTTACTCTTGTGACTGAAATTCTCACCTCCTTGCTGTTCACTGATTCTCAACACACTGCAATTTATTACACCACATTCATTATATCCTACTTGGTGTATATATTCATCTGTTCAAGTCACAAAATGTTTGTAGGTTGCTTTATTCTAGACTGTAAACAGAATATTCCATCAGATTAAAAAAAAAGTCCCCTTAAAATAACTTCATGACATTTAAATTTTTATTTCTACCCTCACTGAGCAGCACTAATTGACCAGCTTATGAATGGTTTATACAAATTTAAACCTGATTCTACCGGTCAGTGTTGCATTTGTCACTGAATCCGGTGAAACAATTCTCCACTTGTTTTCAATGTAAATTATAAATATTTTAGTTAACCAGTTTGATTTTGGGGGGGAGGGGGGGTGGTGTCGCAGTGTAAGTGAGAAATAAAATGCCTTGGTCTATTTTTCTAGTAGATTCATCTGACCTGAAAACACTGCCTTCTACTAAGTAACGGCACCAGTGAGTCTGGTATCAGGCATACAATGGTCTGCATGGTGACGCAGGTATCATGGACAGCTTAACTTCAGGATTCTGTAAAACTTTTCCCTTTCTGTCCCCTTCACTAACTTTTCTTCTGTCTGTAAGACATTTTATATAAATATTTTTCAGAAGTAACCAGCTGAAGGTAAAATATCTGAAGGAATTAGACCACTATAGTTCTTCCACAAGTATGAGTTCGCTTTATTTTACTGAATTAAGCATTCTGTTCTTTATCTATGTTTCTTACATTGTTCTTGCAACTGAAGCCAAGCTCACTGCTATGTTGTTTCCTGGATCCTCCCTGATCCTTTCTTACACATAGGAACAACATTAGCAACCTCCAAATTCCCTGGTTCCCTCCCTAGCCTTAGCAAGCTATCAACAATTTCTGTCAAAGGCTTTTCTATTTCCCTTGCTACTTCCTTCAGCATTTGGGATGTTATTCATCTGGGCTGGATGCCCAGAGAACCTTTAACTCATTGGTGTGGGGAAGCTGCACTTTGCTGTGGTAAATACCAGCACAAAAGCTGTTACATAACATCCAGTCTGCAGGTACCAAAAGACTAAACTTTAGAAAAAATTCTCACTTCTAGAGTAGCAAAACCTGTTAGAGAGTCTAATAATAGAGAGATTTGCACTTTAACAGTGCAGCCACTGCTCAGTACTGTCATAAAGTAACTTCTATAATTTTGTGCAGCTCTGCAGCAGCACATAAACTCCCTCTTTATTGCCAATTTTTCTCTTTCCCTTTTGAATTTTCCTTTGGCCCTTTCATGTTAAGTATATTAGATTGATTGCCCTGGTAACAAGTTTTCACAGTTGAGCAAAGGTAACCTGCACAAATACTTGTTTGCACAGGAAAAATATATGTAAGAGCCAAGACCTACATTTAAGCAAATAAGTGAGGTAAAATGTTTAAATTAAAAAGACTTTCATGAGGAATGGCACAACTTCTTTTGGTGTGCTGAAACATTTCCTTTCTCAAATATGAGGGCACAGCAAAGCAAGTTTCTTGTATATTTGTCTTTTAATACTCCTGGATATCATGGCACAAGAACATAGAAATAATATAAAGTATTAATGTAAAAAGTGTACCAAAAAGCCCCAAGTGCAGCGCAACTTGTAGTTCCTTGCATGATTTCTGTATTTGGACTGCAAAAGTGTTAGCAACTACTGTGAATTTGGGAAAGTCATCCAACCACAGTGACTTCCTGAATACGGAGGTACAGAAAAGAATCTTTCTATCAACTCAACAGAATTAGTGAGAGATCAAGAGGTAATACTCAAGTCTGTACTACAATACTTTGCCACAATTATGCATTGTCTTTGGTATGCACAGACTGAATTGACTTATCACATAGAACAGCTAAATAGAGGAATGAGCTATAGCTTTCAGCACTAGAACATCTCCCACATATTTGGGAGTGGCAGGCAGCTGAAAAATGGAAAAAAAAAAGAAAGGAGCTTTGAATCGATGTGCTACTTCCTTTCTCCTCCACTATGCCTCCATCTGGGATGTTACCTTCCATCTGCAGTGAGTGCTGTGCAGTCTGAAAATTAAACTGCAAAGCAAAATGGCATTTAATTCTGAGATTTTTTTCTCACTTTGAATGTGGAGATGCAATATACAGGATAGAAAAAGTTTGTTCAGATGTACCTTAACATAAAGCAATACTTGCAGTTGTTATACTCAGGAGAGCATTTTCATGGTGACAAGGTAAGGGTGCTCAATCTGAATTGGTGCCCAAATATATATTCTACACTCCTGTGTCTTCTGCACAGTAGCTGTCCAGGCTAGAAATTGCATTCCAAGTCAGAAAGCCTAATGCAGCTTACTGTGTGCTTTTTCAGGCTCCTCCAGTACAAGCCATGGTTGAACACAGCTTGTAGGAATGTGTTCTGATAAAAATACCCTTCATTATGAAACCATAGTGAGTTAAATGAATGTGACACATGCAAAACTTCAAAAATACAGTGATGAAAGTGATTATTACTAATATAAGTGGTATGGCAAATATGCTAACAGTAGTCTCATACAAGGCCACAAAAGCTATTCCCCAAAGACATCTAGCAATAGTATTTTCTATCTAATGTTACTTTAACATGTATTCTTAAAACGAGAATACAGATATTAAAATATATGTCTTTATATTCAAAGTTTCTCAAAAGGAAGAGTAGTTTATTCTCAGTAGAAGCCCACAATATTAGCTATGAAATTTTCCTGCTCATCAAAAAGAAAATGATTCCATTTTTTTGATTGACCTATATTAATTTAAAATTTGTAATTTTGGCTTTATTTCTGCTGGAGCCATAAATGGAGCCAGCCTTGCTTTCAACATAAAATCCAATAATTCACTGCAATGTATCTGCAAGTCTCAAAGTGCTCCAAAATGTGGACTATCATAATGGTTAACTTTGATTTATATTACAATAGCTTGTTTTTACTTTTGGTAGAGTATTGCCTGCTGTTTCTTGTGACTTTATGCTAGAGGTCTAACAACTTGTGCTTTTTGGTTCATGCCTGCTGAAGTGAGGATCACCCACCCATGATGACCAATACACTTGGACTATACTCAAAAACAACAAGGGTGGATTAAACTATTCCATTATTGCAGATGAAAGAGTTCTCCCCGACATCTGGCATATCATCTTCAAAACTGATATGGAACATTTCCATAAATCCAGCTTAACATTGTTTTTGTGAGTGTTCCAAAGTAGTTTTAATATGAAGAAATAGCATGCAAACTAATTTCCTATTTGAAAGTAAATGTCTTGTTCTTATTTCTAATTCACTCAGCTATTAAAAAGAAAAAAAAAAAAAAGGCCAAAAAAAAGAGGTTCATTTAACTTGAAGCACACTGTTTTGTTTATTTAAGTTAATGGAAAAGCTAGTCAGTGTTTGATGTAAAGCTGCCCCCTTGCTTGATAGAAAACCAAACAACTGGTTATGAATTATGAATATCTCCTAATAGTTTCCAGAATTATCTGAAGGATGTATTTTTTTCTTAATTACGTACACTTAAAAGTTCCAAGTTCCCTATTCATTTCCATTTTGTTTATTTCTCTCCTTGGAAACCTCATAAGCATTTTCCTTTAGCTAGGCTTGACTGAACAAAATATTACTGCTATAACCTGTAATATTAGGGAAATAAAGGCCTGAAAGCTCATTGTAATTTTTAATTAGTAAGCTGAAGAATCAGTTATTAAATCTTTGCAAGCATTTTCACTGGCAGCTGCTGGGTCTCTGTAAGGGAAAACACAAACTTCTACTTAAAATGTATGATTTGGAGCCCACTTTAAAAATCAAGTTTTACTTTGAGACACCACAGAAAACAGTTCCTGCAGAATATCTTGCTTTTCTTATATGCTGCCATATCTTTAACTATGTTAGTCCTAATCAGACCATTCCTGTTATGAGGAACCACAGTGTCTCCTCATGGTGAGGGAGGCATCTCCACATGGCAGCTGCTGGCGAAGGTTATGCAGTGGTGTAGGCAGTCAGGTGAAAAGCCGGTCTGTGTGACACCACTGTAGTCTCCATGTCCTTCTGACATTAAAGGCAGCTACTTATCAATTAAACAAAATCACAGCATGTACACCAATGCACTGAGCATCAGATAAGTGATATCCAGCCCTGGCCTGAAATACAATAGTCTGAGATTTGAGGGGTTTTTTTGCACTTTGATAAATGAAGAAACAAAGGTCCTTAAGATGTAAGGGACTTAAGATATAAGACAAGAGACTTAGTATTTGATATAAGGGACCAATTGTATCAATAAAATCTTATTCTCCTTCAGCTTTTGCAGGCTGAATAAGCTGATTTAGGAACAGTAACTGTAGTTCCCAAGCTGAGAAATTTAAGTTCAAGTCAAGTTCAATAGCAGCTATCAGAAGGAGAAGGTTTATCTAAATGATGATGTTGTTTTTAGCACTAATCATCCTATCTGTTGGCAGTACCAACACGCTGCAATCTCCACAACTCACTATCTAAATAAGCAAATTCCTGATGGCATTCCAACTTCAGAAATGCCTTTGAAGGCATTATTTAGTTATGAATTTTTCCTTCTTCATTATGTGATCCTTTTATCGAGCTGCTTTATGTACCAACATACATTTCTTCTTTTTGAAGAAATGCAACTAAAACTTATTTACTTTCAAAGTGTTATTGGTGGGCACTTGTTTGTACCATGCCTTCTTGTGAAATAAGAAACAAAATGGTTAAAATTAATTCCCTTTTATGCCTTCTGCAAGTTTTGAATGATAGAACAATAAAAGCAAATAATGGAATTAGGTAATTAAGAAAGACATGTTGGTTGATTTGGTCCAAAATATACTCTTGGGATGGGAGAGGATTGGAAGAGCTGAGATAGAAAAACATAATGTTAAGGTTGCACAGTTCAAGTGAAGTGAAATGGATGTGAAGAAGTTAAGATTCCTGTGACAGTATCAATTTGACTAGGCTACAAACAAACTGTTATATGGTACTGATCTAACAAAGCAGTCAGGAACAGTATCTTCTTCATTTTTGCTTACCTATCTTGCCTTAAGAATTCACATTTGCTGGCTCTCCATTAAGTGGGAAATACAACTTTTGTATTCTTCATGTAATCCTTAACATGAAGAGGGTTCAAAGTAAAGTTTTAAAAATACTTTCTTTGAAAGAAAATAGATGCAAGAGGAAGCCAGGCAGGACCAGAGATGAGACATACACACTAGTGATAAAGAAATCTCTTCTTTGAAGGTAATAAAAAATCCAACAAGAGACAGTGTGAATATTTATGAAGGAAGAAAAATTATCTTCAAAGTTAAAAAGATGTATCATGCTAGAGGTGACTAAGTGGAGGACAAGGGAATCAGGGAGATAAGGCACATAGGTAAGAGCCCTACTGATGTAGCTATTCTTCAATTACAGAAATAGTGTTTATTGAACACTTTATTATAGCTCAAGACTAGCATGATCTAGTTAGATGTAGTTAGTTCGATGCTCACTTCTTGACCTGAGAGATGGTAAGGACCTGCCAATGTATTTAACTACAGATTTTCTGATTCAAAATATAATCAGAGCTGTTTAGAAGAATACCTAAATAGCAAGTGCTGAGGCAGGACTACACCCTGTGTACCACAGGAGAGCTTGTCCTACGGTGGTTGCATGTGTCTAAGACATGGTGAGGGCAAGATGTGAGCTCAAGGAAGGCTATGGTGGTCTGTGGGCAAAAGAAGGATGGACAAGGGTAACTGAAGTAAGTTGAGGGTGTGTAGCCTGCTGAAGATTGTAAACTGGAGTGGTGCTTGGGAAGTATTTGTTGTTCTTTCAAAAACCTGACAAAAAAAAATCTGAAAACTGAAAATTATTATTAGTTTTGGCCCCAAACTAAGATTTTTCTGGGGTTTAGCCACATTTTCTTCTGTGTTCGGGAACAAAAAAAGAAAAAAAAACAAAACAAAAAACCAATAACTTTGTTCTTTCAATGAGCCAGTAATAAATAAAACCCAACATTTTAAAAACCCAGAAGTTTCTTTGGGAAGAAAGGGCTATTTTTTCTTCCAAAATTACTTTGCCTTAAAACCATGATCAACTCTGCTCTCAGGCTGAAGATCTGACTTCCCAGCTGCCTTTAAGCAATCAAGTAAAAGTAGCAACTGGGACAGCTTGTCTTCTTCTTCTTTTTTTTTTTTTTTTCCCCTGGCTTTGACTGGGAAGTTACATGGGTTTGCCTGAGAGTAGATGCTGTACTACCATAATCCTGGCACTTTTCACTGAAAATGGGATTTCAGCAGTGTTTCCTAGAGTAAGTAGAGTACTCTTGAAGCCTGCTTGCAGCACTGTTGGGGCAATGAAATGCAGCAACCTGCTTTTGTTTGCCTGAGAATGTGATTTTTTTTTTTTTTTAATACCTTGTGATCTTCACAGACATCTGGCAAAGCTTAAAAGGTTAACTTGAGAAGGGAGTGGCTATCATTTGTTTAGAAAATAAACAGAAAAAAGTAGGCCAAATACCAGTAAAGTTCCAGTTTTAAAATATTAAACTAACACACTGCGTTGCTGACCTGAAAAGGTCACATGAAGTGGGAGAAAGGATGTATTTAGACTGATTGCCAGGCAGAACGTGGGATCTCTCACTGACTTGGCAGTAAATACCTCAGCTCTATTTGCTATTAGTGCTGTTGCTAATTCTCCTTATTTGCTAAGTTCTTGTGTTTGACAAGATCCATGCTTTATTTTCCAGTATACACGTGGTATTAAGCAAGCATGTAAATCCATTCAGAGAGTAACCAAGCTTATGCCACCCTCTTTTTTCTGCTTTGCCTTTGGTTAGTAGACAGGATGCTTCAAAACCTGGGAAAATGGAAGTTTTGAGGGGTTCTCCTTTGGGGTGTTCTATGAGATAACAGTTATCTATAACATGTTTAGACTTGCTAAATATGGTGGAATAGGGCCCTTTGCTTCCAAATTTGTCAGTGAAAGTGAAGAAAGCAATGACTACTTGAACTACAACAGAGTTGATACAATTTCTTTGGAAGAAATCAAGAAATTTGATGAAAATGCTATCATCTCTTTCCATGGTCTGACTTTAGGGGACTTGGCTAGTATAAAGCAGAAGACCTAACACAGCAGATAAATAATTGCTGCCACATCATCTAAGCACATCATTATCACTGCTGGATGAGATGAAAGTATTTACAAATGAATGTCTGCCAGGAGAAAACAGCTCAAGCTTGATCCAGCTCCAGCTGTAATCAATAGGAGCCTTCAACTAAACTATGGCTTAAAGAACAAACTAACTAATTTTTTAAATGTATTACACTTCACATTTTCAAAATTAAAGCTGGAGCTCATCAGATATGAGGCACAGCAGGATTCAGTGCCTAACAAAGCCCTTTGTTTTACTCCTTGCATTTTCTGATGGTCTTAGAAATCACACTTTCCCCTGAAAATTCAAGCCCACATTTTTCTTTTTCCTCTTTAAATCTCCCACTTGTACTTTCCTCCTCTTCTTCCTCCCCTATTCCTCTGGGTTCTGCCCTTCTAATTTATCAAGGAAGAGAATGTGCCTTTGTTTGTGAAGAGCAAAGTGAGCTTATGGCACCCTATTCATTATATTTATGAATCCTATCTAACTAAATTTTTCCCATAGCCTGAAGGTGGCCGTTTGCCCAATGACACTTCTTCCAGCACCTGTATTTGCTATTTATAAGGTGAATTTTAGTTTACATCAGAAGCTGAGGGAAAGACTTCTGCTTGATATCACTCTTGCCAAATGAAACCTACAGAGAAGCTGTAGCCAAAGGAATTCTGTTCAAAAGTTGTCTGGGCTGTAATTTTGTTCATGTGAGTATGTAGTAGTGTATGTTAGTTGCCAATAAAAACAATTTAAAATAGATACAGCCCTATGCAAGTCTCGAGATAGTCTTAAAACATACAAAAGACAGGTAAGTGAGCACAAGGTGGGAAACACACTTCATCAAAATAAAATTTGGTCAGAAAATTATCTTTTGCAACATGTCATGAAAGGACAAGAAAATCCTCTGATAATTCCTTCTACTCCACGCAAACTGACGTAGTTTCCAGAAGACTAGTTTACAACTGAATTAAATAAGACTGTTGGTTTTGAAACTATAAGTGCTTGCGACAAAATGTGGATGCTCCCCAGGATGTGTCAATGTTAGGAAGGTAGTACAGCCAGTGCCACTGAGAAAGTGATCATTTCAGTCCTTAAAGCATTACACCAGTATTAACCATCGCTCTGTGTCAAGAAGCTTGTGGCTCTGGGTCACTGGCAGGCACTGAAAAGCACCCATAGCACGGAGACCATTATTCACCTAGAACTGCATAGTGTGGGACAAGTGCTACTACAGATCAGGCTGCTTGCTTTGAGAAATGCCGGAATAAATAGGACTAGGCTTTGTGGCATCATGGGGAATGAAAGGAGCAGGCCCTGATGGAATCACTGGGTAGTGTTTTTAACAATTTGTGCCACGAAATGTTTCTCTTGCTCCTGTCTCCAGGAAGAAAGATGAATGGCAAGCTTTAGCCATCTTTAGTGAAAAGGTAGCATTGAGGTCCTTCTTTCTCTTGATCTCTTCTCTTTTTTTTTTTTTTCCCCAGAGGGTATTTTGCTTGGATTCCAGTCTATTCCATTCTCTCTTTAAAAGGCATGGTTTTTATGTACGTGCTATATTGTCAGAGATATTGCTACAGTCTGCACCTCAGTGGATGTTATCAGTATATTGCTCAGTGGAACTGTTTCATTGCCCAGTTGTCTCTAGCTCTAAGTAGGCACCCAGAAATGTTTGATTAAAATATAATTTACACTTTCCATGACCACTGAAGTGGTTAATGAATGTGCATGAGCCTACAGGGGAATGTAAGGGCCTTATGTGCTGTTGAACACAGGCCAGTACTGGTTGGTCAAAATAAATCTTACTCATAAATTCTTACAGGATGGGAGAAGAGGTTTCCCATTTTAGACTTTCATCAAAGCTATTGTGACAAACTGTCAATCACACTCAGGGTTTTCATAGATATCTTGCTGCCTCAAATGCCTTCCAGATGGGATTTAATTCCAGCGTGATTGACTGTACAGTCAGCTCAGCTCTGCAGTTACAGGGGGAAAGTCCATGCTATGCTCATTCATTTGCTGGATGGCAACAAAAAAGTGAAATGGAAGTGCTATTTTACAGTAACTGATGAGGTAAGAGATGAATTGGCAGAAGGTGGATCTAGAGGAGACTAATTATTCAAAGAAATTAATGCTAAAAGGAAGTAGAACAATTAAAAGGTGGAGCAAGGAGATATTTACCTGAGTATTAGTGAGATGTCCTGTATATAGTGGAGAAAAAGCAAATGTCTGCAATCACATTAATTTCTTACCAATAGGATAAGGGGGAGAAACACTTAAAATTCAGAAGCTGAAGAGTTCTAAAGTAAGTTTTAAAAAATTATTTTACCAATCCTGTTATTACTTATGCTACTATGATTTGTTAGCTTGAAAAACTCAAAGTACTGTTGCTGGCCTTCTCCCAGGCTGAACAACTTCATGTTCACAGTGTAAGCTTGAGAAACTTGTGTTTTGCTGCACTGGTAGTATACAGACTTTAAACATGTAGTTTTAATAGCTTCAGAACTTTCCTATATAGTGTTTATCCAACTCTGTTGATTCAGAGACTGACTTGAATTAATCAGATGCTAAAAATAAATATGCAAAACACTAGTGGAAGACCAACGACAGGATTAGTTTCCACCAGTTAGTTTGACATCTTCTATAGCTACAGCAGTATATAAACCTGGTTAGGGTCTACCAGAATATTAATATGCTTGGACAGGCCAAAAGACGAATATGAAAGGAAAGAAATACAATGTCTTTGATAATACAGAGACAGGATCTTCTGAACTGATTTAAAAGTTTCAAAAACACCTCCAAAATGAAAACTAAGTCATGAAAGTTCTTGTATCCCATTATTTTCAAAAAGACTGGGAAGTATTCACTGTGTTTTAGGATCAAGTCCAAATTGTTTTTAAGGAGCTAGGTTTCCTTTTCAATGAAAGGAAAATAAAGAGGAAGCAAAGCATAACAGATAAGTAATGGCTGAATACATATTAAACCAAAAAATATTTTCAAAGCAAATAACAATGATCTCTTATCTACAGAACATTCAGTAAATATATTAATTCTGCATATTGTCCTAAAACTCTTGAGCTTGATTTATTACTTTTACTTGTGCAGTAACTTTTATTTACCCCATAAGGCTTCATACTTATTGCATTAACATGTGCTTGCCTGAAATGTCCAGTAGTAGAGTGCAAAGCCTCTTGAGCCAGAAAATTAATCTGAGAAGTTCATGGAAAGAACTCTCTGAACATACAGCTACGTGTCATTCTGTCCCACACCACTCGTGTCTGCTGCATCGTTCTGCTTCTCATAATGAAGAAAAGGTATCTGATTTTCAGATCATGACAATTTTGCAATTCCATTTCTAGAAGGGGTAAGATCTGTACAGAGACGATCCTGAGAAGATGATTATTTTAGTCAAGTCAGGCATCACTTCCTGCAGAAGTGGCATGAACTATCTCATTAGTAAGAGTGACAGTATTTTTTCATCTGGCAAGTGTTTACATTTGTATTTAGAGTCACCATAAATCATAAACTGTAAAGTATCTTGTTTTCTAAAGGAGCAGCTTTATTTCATTAACATTTTGAAACTCACATTGCAATGTTGTTAATTGTATAGTAATTTATCCAGGATTACAGTGTGAATTGATATTTGCAGTCAGTTTTTGGCACTTGTTGCTAGTTTAAGTAAAGCAGAGAGGAATAAAGAGACACAGAAATTAGTGAAGAGTATCTGAAAAGGACAGCACTGCTAGATATGAGACAATCTGGGACACTCGGTAGAATGATCTGAAAACTGTAATTGTCCCAGCGATGTAACAGCAAGCTGAGTAAACAGCACCATTCCTTCAGAGCAAGGCTACTCCCTCCTAGCCTTTCAAGCATTTCCTACCCACCCCTCAATAGGATTGGTCTGCGCTTGGTATTGCAGGCTTGCTCTGGCAAGTTTTTTAGTACGGGTTTTTAAAACAGAAGATCCTAGCAACAAGATGAAGGACTCATTCAGGATAGCATTAAGCAATTGTGTAAATTTAAGGCATGTGCAAAGATGTCAGTGAAATTGCTGGGATACAAATGTGTGCTTTAAACAACAGGACACAAATAAAAGTGTCTTAATATGATACCCTTAAGTATAAACATGGACTTTGTTTATTAAGACCAGCCTTTGATATACTTTGGGTAGTTTAAGAAGTTTGGTAGGCACTAGCTGTCAGTAAATCTTTGCATTTGATAGACATAATTTTTTTTCCTCCCCTTTACAAAGTGCAACTGAAAAAGCTGGAAATATTCACTTCTAGGAAGAGTTGGGTCATGGGAGGCTGAAAATGACATTCAGCTTCTCTCTAGCTAATCTGCTTCCCATAAAAATGTTTTAATTCAAACCCAGGGCTGCCTCAGAGTTGTGCTACTTTCCCTTACAGAAACACTTCCTCACCTTTACCTGTTTTAAAAAAATCAAGAGTTTCCACCTTAAATACAGCACTTTTGCAAAAATGTCAATTCCGAATAGTACAGTAAAGTGAGAAACAGGAAAACTCAAGGCATATTTTTAAAATCTTGTTGAAGAAAACAGAAGGAATACAAGGCAAATTTTTAGAAGTGTGAAGATGGGAGGTTTTCTCAGGTGAGCTTTCCTTCTGCATCTTGGGAATACTGTGGCTTCCAGAAGGAAAATATAACTGGTGACTAGCATTCTCTCTGTGGTACAGCCAAATTAAATAATAAATAATTCTAAATAGATTGATTACTTATATTGAGGGGCAAATAGAATGAAAAATGAAGGAGCAAAAAAAGTCTGCAACTTTAGCACATATCTTTTGTCTATCTGTATCAGTTTATGGTGAATTGTTCTTACTAGATATTAGGAAAAATCTTTTTCACCATTAGGACAATCAAGAAGTGAAATAATGTTGTCCAGGAACGTTTGTACACTTGTCATCCACAAAGGTTTTCAAGGATTGGCTGTTTCAACCTTCTTGGTCTGAGGGTCTGGTGAACCTGGTCTGATCTCACACCTGACCTTGCTTTCCTACTTCCTGTAGTCCCTTTTAATCGAAGTTATTTCATGATACTGTAAATATACTCTAAACTATTAACCAGAATGGAGAACTGTACTAGCTCTGACTTTTTACAGGTAGTGTTCTTCTGGCAGTTAGTTGTTAAGTCAGCTGTGGTTTCTGATTAAAATGTTTATGGAGGCTGAGTCACAAAACTTTTTTTTTTTAATGCAACCTAAGCACCAAACTAAATAAATTCAGGCCAGCTGTGAACTGAGGGGAAAACAAACCAAAACTGCAAGGAAGCCATTTGATCATTACTGGGCTAAATTATTAAATTAGTGCTAAGAATAGTTAACAATGAGGCATAAGCATTTAATTTTTCAAATTAAGGACAAATAATAGGGATGGAAAAACCTGCACATCATCATTCCCGTTTTTAAGGGCTGTTGTCTATCCAACCCATTCCAACTACATCCCAATGGGACAGTAATGCTGTCTTGAATCTGAATTTGTGTGACACAGACGGCTCGGTATCTTATGCCATAAAGCTGGAGTGCATGTTAGCTGGTGTGTTGCATGAGCTTCTGCAGCGTTCTGCAGAGATGACCTTGACCTGATCCAGGCAGATCCCATGGCTGTCTCACTTGAAATTTAATGGTCAAATTAACAAAGCATTTTTGTGTCACCCTTTTGCTGTTTTTCACACTTGTTGACACTTTGGATCACTCATTCTGGTGGGATCCCTTGAGTGGCCATTCAGTCTGTGAAAATCCAAACTGGTCCCTTTGGGCTCTTTAGTGTTTTGCTTTCAGCCTACTGATCATAGCTGTCATAGGAGTGAGACTCCACCCTGAGGACAAGGCACTGTGAAATGGCTCCTTAGTCCCAGTTTTGTCACAAATGAGGCATGTGTATGGCACTCCCGGGGCTCCCACAGCATCAGCAAGCCAGATTTTGCTGAGGCCAGTTTTTGGCTAGGTTGGACAAGACAATAAAACAAAGAATCAAATGCAAAGAATAATATAAGCTGATGCTGCTTTTGTCCCAGATACAGCAATACTGTTGTATGAAGGGTGTGCTTGTTAAGGTACACAAGTACATGCACCATTAAGCTGTCGGAGCAGGTCAGATGCCCTTCTACATGCTTATGTTGCCCAGAAGTAGGGACCCTAAGTAAGACTCCTGAAAGCTGTGGCCTTACAAAGTGATGTCAAGGAATTTCAGTATTGCATGCTTTTCCCTACAATAAGGAGCTGTGATTCCTATGATGAAAATATTCTGATATAAATAGTTGGTTTCTTTTGAAATAGAAAGTTTTTTCATTACATTTGGCAACTAACACTCAGAGGCGATTATAAATCACTTTGTCAGAATTACACAAACTTTTTTTTCCTGGATTTCCCAGTAGTTTTAGTTTTCAACAATACTGTTTTGTGCTCTCTAAAGTCTCAACATTCTGCAGCTCGTATGGCAGAGAAAGTTCTATTATTATCCCAAACAGCTGATATTCACCAGACTGATTAATCAAAGCTTTGGAGAACAGGCTATATACTTAATCCATAGGTAGCAGTCACCAAATGCAGAAATGTGGGAAATAAGAGGCATCGAAATAGTAGAAAGAGTCCAATGTAGGGCTACAAGGATGATTAGGGGACTTGAACATCTGTTAATAAGGAAAGACTAAGAAACTCGTAGCTGTTTAGCCTGGAGAAGATTGAGAGAGGATATTATTAATGCTTACAAATAACTGGAGGGTGGGTATCAAAAGGAAGGGGCCAATTTCTTTTTGGTGGTGTGCATAGCATAAGTGGCAATGGACAAGAACTGGAGCACAGGTAGTTCCACCTCAACATCAGGAAAAATTTATTTCCTGTGAGGGTAATGGAGCACTGAAAGAGGCTGCCTAGAGAGGTGGTGGTGTCTCTCACTCCAGAGACCTTCAAAACCCATTTGGATGCATTTTTGTGTGGTCTGCTCTAGGTGATACTGCTTTGGCCAAGGGGGTTGGACTTGATGATCTGCAGAGGTCTCTTCCAACTATTACCATTCTATGATTTAACATATTATGGTTTCTCAATTCATGCAGGATGAGATACATGAGAAGGGTACAGATATTGTCAATCTACTTTCCAGCAATTAAAGTCATCCTGACATTCTTTAATAATTAAACATACAAATTAGCTTCAATATCCCTTTCAAAAGCTACTATTTTTTTAACTTCTAGTCTCACTGCATAAGATGTCCAGACCTTTGTTTAATTAAATTCTTACATCGTTGTTCCCCCTCATATCCTTTTCTCAGTTGCTTAAACTACACCGCCTTTCAGCATCATAAAAAGTTCTGAATGGTTGTTTCAAAGTGGAAACCAGCAGTTCTAAGTGTGCTTTCTCTAACCTCTTCATTAGTTCTGTATGGTTTTGCCATACTTATCTCTTTTCACAGCAGTTAAAATATATCCTCACTCCTACATGTTACTTTCTCCTGCTGTGAACTGCTCCTAGTTTGCAATATTCCCCTTGAAATGGGCTGAGCAGTACTGCAAACAGCCACACTCCTTATGAGATGTTTGATAGGCAAGAAAATCAAGCAAATTAACTGTTTCTACATCATGATCAGCCACCTGCATAGATCTGGCTTCTCTGCCAGCTGGGGAATCCCACAGGAAGCTTTCGTGAGGATGGAGAAGAGTGAAGACAAGACCAAGACTAATGCTCTAAAGCTGTACTTAGGGAAAGAAGCTGAGGGTGTTCGAGGGTGTTGCTGGGTGGATCCCTCTGGCTAGTTTTTGGGTTTGGCTTTATTACATAGCTATGCTTTCAATTTATTTCAAAGGTGCCTGGAGCCGTATATATCTGCATACATAGTAAGGAAGAGATTCTCTTGACTGTGAAGACTAAAATTTGAGTATCACCACAATGGAGAGAAAGTCTGGATTTAAGTATATAATGACGCAATCTTTTAATGAAAATACCTTCTAGAAATGGAGATTTCCATGGCATAAAGAGCCATGGTTTCTGACAGAGGAATACTTCATCTTAGAGCACACACATAAAAAAGCAGCCCCCTCCCCAAAACCATAAGTTCCCACATGCTGAATAACAGATTAAAACTTTTATTTTTCTGATTCCTTAAATATTGGCCAAATAGTGTTTACGGTGCGACAAACAGGTTTTTCTCCTGCAGCCACATTTTGCAGTGCACAAACCTTATCAGGAGGGCAGTTACAACTTGGACTCATTCAAGCTGTTAAATTTTCCTGCTTCTACAAGTCCCAAGAGGTGCTCTACCAGTATAATGTTGTTGATTTAAGTCTGTCATTTTTATCTGCTTGTAGAGTGCTTTCTGCACAAGGTAAAAAATACTAGGCCTAGAAGTGCTGGCAATATCTTAGGGTCTTGCAACCATTGTGAACTTCCTTTCCACTCAAGTAACATACAAGCAGAAAATCTGTCTTGATTCTTCGAATTAAGCCAGATAAGACTGAGGAAGTGTGGTAGGCAATACATTGTTCTATCTGGTTCATGTTTATTATCTAAAAGCTATGTGGAGAACTTTCTCCCGATAAGAAAATCACTTGAGAAAAAACTACTCTGCTAAGAAAGTATATACTACAAGATACAAAACTAGAAGTAAGATCTAGTAATGCAGGTGCAAAACAAATTGGTTTCAGAATTGATGTAGAATTCAGTAATGTTTTAAAAGGCACTTAAGATACCTGTTTCTTGAAATGATGCTATTTTTATCAACTTAGATGAAACTTTTAGAAGTAACAAATACAGTTCAGTGTTTAACGTTTATTTGATTCCATCTCTTTTCTAATCCAGCCTTGACACTCAGAATTCTCCACAGAGTAAGTCTAGAAAATAAAGACTGCCCTTTCCATCTTTCTCATCCAGACAGTTTAGTAAGCTAGGTAATGCCAGCTAAAAATCACACTTAAATTTCTGCTCACTCTGCCATGTTTTATCTCTTTCCTCTGTGCAAGTCTGTTATTAAAAATTAGCTTATTGGTGACCTCTGCAAAACCATACAGGAAACCTGTTACCTGTGAAAAGTTCTTGCATTTTCCAATTCTAGCCTTTTGTTTTAGAACAGGCAACTGTTAGAATATTGATAAAGATTTCTTTTTAACTTAGTATTAAGAGATATACAGTAATTGATTGTCCATATTACTGTTTCTCCAGCATCATGGTATTTTTGCATCCCATAAAATGTTTTCATTTTTGCTTCAGATTTGTTTAACATTTGTTAATTTTAATTATTGAAAAAAAAAAAGCACCTTTTAAATCTTTGTACAAACACCATTTTCACTACAGCAGTCTGGCTTATCAAACTTGACTCTTTTGTGGTGCAAGTTACAGCTGGTAGTGGAGTTTAGGTGTCAATAGCACCAAAGCAGATGAGATTACTATTTACTCAGAGGCCAGGAGAAAGCCAGCTCACCTTTATAAAAGCCATCTTTATGAAAGAAAATATTTGATTTTGAAAACCTCAAGCTGAAGATTTTACAGGTGTTGATGGACATAAACACCCAATATTTCTGAAGCCATTCAGGCTTGAAAATTAAAAAAAACACCATACTCTTCAAGGTTGTAATTATCTACCAAAGTTTTATTACACACATTATGACTGTTTACCTGTTAACAAAAATCCCACTCATGCAGGCATATAAAAATCCTTGAACAATTTCTATTTGTACTCAGGTAACTACATACAGCATCTGTTTAGGCATGGACTCAACATGCTTAAGTGCAATGTCAGATTTGTTTATATCCTATCATACTGGGCATTAGACTAGAAATCTACTTTGATTAAATTCAGCTTGTAAAAGAAAGCTCAGCCACAGCATGTTCTTTTTAGAACTGATTTACATAGGCTTATATGATGTTTATACATGGGCAAAAGCATGAATTTCCTTAATCAGGAGTTAAGACAGACTGAGAGCATCCCAAAGTAGACATCTCTTCCCAGGAAGAGCATCCCAAAGTAGACATCTCTTCCCAGGAAATACACCTTATACACTGAATCCATTATCATTCTATTTAAGAATTTTCCTGATTTCTGTGGTTAACCATCTGTAGTCATCACCACTATCTTTAACCAAATGAGTACTATTTTCCCCACCTTCAGAACTAGTGTTTTAACAGTAAGAAATGAAAATAAGAACATAATGTAAAAGCCTCAAAGCAACAAACCATAACCAACCAACCAACTCTCCCACCATGCATCATAACCAACAAATGCTCCTTGCCCCACCACCTCCCTTTGCCCTCTCCCCACCCCCAACTGCAGAATAGTTGTGGGGCATTTTTCACTTAGGTGAAGTTACTTATTTAAGGCATTTGGCAACAGCAGCAGATAAGGGTCTACTGAATATCTAGTTTAAAAAATGACTAATTAAGAGATTGGGTTACATTATGTCAGAAGAGGTCTAACTTGTTTCTTGGCCTGAAGAACTTTTTCTTAGCTTACATAGTTTTACCATCTAATTGCACATAACAAAGATCAGACATTTCTCCACTATACTTACAAACACAACCACCTTTTAACACGATTTCAGATCAACAAAACACAAATATGAATGAGAAGAAAAGATATTTTATAATGACTACATGTATGCTAAACTACTTCATAGCTCTGTAATTTTCAAATGCCTTTTATATTTTTACTGAAGTTATAACGTAAATGAAAGAACATACAAACAGGATTATTAAACTTTTAATATGTTTCTTCCGGTAAATCTTGCTGTATATTATGGCAAATAGCTTTGTCTCCAAAACAATTGTCTTCTGCCTGCAGTGAGCCCAAATCTGAAAACAGGTATAATTTTTGAAATGTCATGCTTTCTATCCATGAACTTTACATGGCTGATTACCTATTCCATACATTCTTTTCACATACAAAGAGAAGAGATCTTGCTCACCAAGGATAGATCTTTCAGTCTTTTGGATAGACCCAACTGATTGCTACATGCAGCAAATTGCGCTTTGATAAGAATCCTTCAGCCAAATCTTGAATTAGTACAGAACATATATAAATGATGATAGTCCAGAAAAAAATAGCACTAAAAACTTCATAGAGGGAAAATGAGAATAAATGTCTTTAAGTCTATTGAAAGGAGACAGATAAGTTCTAGTTATGTGAAACCCAAGAACAAGAAATTCTCAATCTGTACATGCATACATAGGATTGCCATGACAAAGTGCTGTAAAAGAATAGTTAACTATACCATAAAATACACAGAATGTTTAAGATGCAACCTAGTAAAGTAAACTGAAAAAAACCCCACTCTCTCATGCTTCCCACCAGACAAAAAAGTCTTGCTAGTATGGGGTCCTATAAACATTGCATTCTCATCGCCCTTGGCAATAGGAAAATGTCAAGACAGCAAAGCTAAGCAGCACACTGAATCAGTTCAAGTGATAGTGAAGGCTGCACTGAATCAGTTCAAGCAATGGTGGAGACTGGTTTGCTTGGCTGCAGATATCCCTTCTTTGTAAAGGCATGGTTAGCTGGTATAGTGGAGACCACTTCTATATTTGGACTATTTTGGCACGGACAGAAATGCAAAGAGAAGCACTAGCTACCACTTTCCTTTACCAGCATGAAAAATAAAATTACTTGGAAAGAGAATAAAATAAGGGAAATAACAGTTTCAAGCTTCTGCTGTAAAGGTAGTTTTTCAGCTTTTTACATTATGCTCCCATGATTGCAGATGCTCAACAATTGGTTTTGACCTTTAAAAGCTGTGTGCCTGTAATGTGGAGATCCTTTAGAAATGCTCTAGTGTTAGAAAAGGTGCCTCGGTAACCCCAACTTCAAAATTGAAACCAAAACACAGATAAGAGCATTTCTATCACATACTAAGTAAGAATTGGCTTGAAAACAAGGAAAGAGAAGTGCTGGCTGGAAGAACACCCTGAGTGTGCAATTGGAGAAAGGAGAAACACACAACCTTTCTCAGCAGGTTAAAGAACTATAATGCAGTAGCCCAGAATGAAATAGCTGCAGACCTGCTCAAAACAAATGCATTGAGAGCATTGCCACAAATCTTACATGGAAGCATAGAACAGAGGGTCTATCCACAAAGTGTCAATGGTATAATCATGAAATTGATCAAGAAATGTGCAAAAGTAGCTGCCAAGGTGATCTCACACTGCCATTACTGCTAGGGAAACTTTCAGTATCCCTGCAGTGCTGTAGAACACAATTTCAATATCTGTTGTCATTGAACAGGGAACAAAAGCCACACTGTGCTCCCACAAATCATGTTTTATGCTATCTGATACACTATCAAGACTTACGGTGTTCAGTATACTTGTGCCTTTTAATGGAGTGCCCAGTCAAGATCAGACAGCACATTCTTCCCCCATGCTATCTGGTGTTAGTCCTCACTGTAGTATAAGAAAGACCTCCAGCTTAGAGTGTGAACTTCTGAAGGAGAGCAGATGGCTGAAGGTTTGGACTTTCTTCAGGCCATGTGCCTTCTGAATACATTTGCTATGTTTTAGCTGTCAAAACATTATCCTTCTCAGAGCTACTAAGCAAACAAGGCTTTACAATCAACAAATCAAACCTGAAAGCATGACAGTCACTGTAACTACTGTATAATCCTTTTTTTCTTGAATAAGAAGCCATGAGGCCTGCTAATCAGTTTAGTTAAACTTGAAGCCTAGTACTTGTCTGTGAAATTGCAATTCAAGAAGCTAAGGTAAACACAACTTTGAGAAGCTTGCCTGAATCTATCACAATTAGCATGTGGTATGAATCTTTAGCTCCAATGCACTGAGCATACTCCTGCAGGGGCCTGAACCATGGAAAAAACAGTAAGTAACTGAAGGAAGAAAAGCAGCTGCTAGTATTTATACTTGTGATGGATGTTCATAGTGAAATGGTCAGACAGAACAGAGAAGATCTATCCAAGGTCTTGACACAACACTCACAGCTGTGCAAATAGCACAGATGGGAAGATGATTCAGAGAGGTCAGATTTTGAAAATGCCCAAAACCAGGCCCTCAGGATAAGATTTTTTTGTGTGACCTCCCTTCTGGTCCCTCAAGGCTATTAAAGTGATGCTTTGGAAAGGGCTCTTTGCCACAAAATATAGCAGTTTCACAGATTAACAGCCTGAACAACTGATTCAGGATGGGTTTTTGAAAGATGATCTCTGCATGACGTACCAAAAATGTACAAAAAGTTAATTGGCACCTATGAAAACTCAGTACAAAGGGCTGTGAAAACACAGCTTGTATCCTTCTGCGGATTCTCTTAAACCTGCAGAACTCCTACAGCTTTTCCACATAATTAATATTCAAATGGCATGTGTAAGCAAGTCAGTCTTTTAGGGTGGCTACTGCTGGCAACAAGCATTCTCCACTTGCTGAAGCAAACATGTATACATGAACTATGCCTCAGTAAGTACGTTGATGAACTAATGGCAACCTAAACCAGATAACTAGACCTTATTTTTCCTACCACAGCCTCAAACTAAACAGGTCTTGTGGTGTTAAGAAGAACAACTCTGGAACTAAGCTTGTCACAGCTCAGACATTTTTAAAAAGTAGTTCTGAAGGCTTTATTTAAAAAAAAAATTAAAAAAAATTAAGTAGTCCTTAAACATAAGAAGAGGTAAAAACATTTTACAAACGGCTCTTCAGAATATTTCTGGGGCCAGTCTAAAAAGCTATTATAGATGTATCGGCAAATACTGTGGACTCAGAGGTGGATATCAGATGTTGCTGAAGAGGCTCCGCTGCCTCAGTACATGCATTTCTGAAGGTCTTGGCTCCCTCTCCTCTGGTCCCACAGCATGAATGCTTGTTAGTGGTTGTGGCATATTAGCTGTACTCCTGCAGTGCATTTCAGGTTTAGTTTCATCTGAACAGGATCTGGCTTGCATGTTTCAAAACATACTTTGATTTGCCTCACTGAGTGGTCAAGTGCAGCTCATCAGGAGGTGCATTTCAGAAGCATAGTCTGCACCACAGCCAAAACATCAACAGAACACCCTGTTGGAGGTACACTCAGACCCTCCAACCTGAACTAGTTCTGCAATGGGCCAAGCTGAGAGCACCTGTGCATATACAACTTTTAATGGTGTTCATATGCTAGCTGTGTATTTCCAACGTGTTTACATAATACAAAGTGATTTCTGCATTGAAAATAAAACATCATGAGCTGCTTCTGTTTCTCCCCTCCCTCCTTATTAAAAAAACAACACAAAAAAAAAATCCAGAAAAAGCTGTAGAGCTGCAATATTTAGTGTAAATATATCAAATAAGCCTAATTTAATTTCTTGAGGTAAAAACCTAGAGTACTGCAAATTACTTTGAACAGTGCTAGAAAACTCAATACAAATTCCCTCAGCCTCTACCAATGAAGAGATACCTATAATGATTTTGCAGGTGAAAATAACCATAGCACTGAGAACAAGCTCATTGTTTTCCTCCAGCCCCAGAGAAGACAAAAGCAACCAGTGTCCACCACTGGATGTTACGCAGAACTAACTGGATAAATGCATCTGTCTTATTGATATCCTCCATTACAATCTGTCTTTGACATGTAGTTTACAATTATAGGAGCATTGAGGGTTATAAAGACACTGGGGAGCTTTAGGAAGGTAATCTAGTAAAGAAGTGAAAAAAATTTCCTTACTTTATTGCTTGTATTGCTAGCATGATAGAAAGGAAAGAAAAACAAGTTTTTTGGCCTTCTCAAGTTTACAGGTTTAGTACCTTTGCTTGGCTATTTTTCATTAAAGTGTCATAGTTTCTTGGAGTCTATATTTGACAAAATTGAGTTAATTGGGTGATTTTCCTTTGACTTCAACAGCAGGCTTTCTTGTGATTTGAGTATGCTGACACCACAGTAGAAATACAATTCAGACTGCAGTCAACAGAGTGCAGCTCTTTATGTTTTTTATCATGCAAAACTGTCTGTGATTATTAGCTAATTCGGTAATCTGCTCACAACTATTTCTTACTTTATTTTTTGCTTTTCCCAGTTAGAGTGATACCTTTTGCCATGAGAGGTCAGAACATCTGAATGGCTTCCTGAAAGTGCTGGCAAGTGGCACATGTGGAAATCTACCTTAGGGACCAACTCATCAGCCTTTAGAGTTAGGGGCAAACTTAGAAGAGACAGTGAAGTGTGAACTGACTACACAGAGATGGGGAGAAGGAGGATTAGTTAACATCATAAACTCAGAACTTAAGATACAGTGAAAATGTTTTCATCTGAAGCACAAAACACAGTGCTTTGTACATATTCCACATAAGAGATCTTCCTCCAGAATAACCTCCCTCCTCATCTCTTTTCATCAATTTTTGGATTTACTGACATTTACTCCCTATGCACAGTATCCCCCCACCAAAATTGGCTACCTATATTTCTAACATCAGTATAATCATACAAGAACATATTCCTGATGATTAGTAATTGCAAAAATTATGTATAGTATGGGAAACTGCACTAATTTTGATGGACTTCGTCTTCTGCAAGTCTTCTGCTTTGATACCAACCTGCCACCTGTGCTCTTCATGTGCCACAAAGTTTCTAATAAATAACAATACATGTTGCAGACAAAATTCTTGCCACTGATAATAAATACCGTAATTTTAACTTGTATTCTTCAGGTCAGAAGAAGGTATTATGCATGTTCTGTAATTCAGGCACATAACTGTGTTTTGGTAGATTAAATTAGGGACAGAACCATGATCCTCTACAAATGTTTTTAATTTCTATGAACTGAAACAGGATCTGGCCACACTGCATCATGCTTTATCCAGTGATGAAGCTTAGCATATCACTGAAACCTCTTAAAGCCCAACAGGGCTAGTGTCATTTATACATGCTTATTCCAAGTACAGAAAGCAACATGAGTGTGTTTGTCCTCTCGCAACCTCACTATCCAGTGTTTGAAAAGGTAGTGTACACTTGTATTAAAACAGAAGGCCCTTCATACTCTAGCATGATGCCAGTAATACAACTCCTCAGAGCATGTTATTGTTTTAAACAGAGGTCTCCACACTTTCGCATCAGTTATAAAATACTTAGTGCTGCTGGACTGGAAGGAAAATGTCATACATCTGCAAACAATTAGAAGGAGCTGGACTTCGTATCTGATTTACTAAACAATAAAACAAGCTTAAGTGTGACTATGCGTGTAAGTTACACTCCCTACGAGCCTCGAGCAGTTATCATAGCAAAGTCCTTTAACCATAATTAAATAAATCCACAGGGGGACCATTACTGATCAACATTATCTTTTATAAGATATTTTCAGCAGTTAAAAATATTAAGACTATGAAGCTGAACGCATGCTTTAAGTGCTCCAAAAGTCTTTTAGCCTTACTTTCAAGAACAATGTCCACTACCCTTTTCCCAGCTGGAATTAATTCAGTACAATACATTTCAGCTTTTAAACACTATGATTTCCGTGCTTTCTGCATATGGATTGAAATTTTGGCATGAGGAAATTAGTAATACCACTCTGACACAGTCAAGCCCAAGGTTTCACCACAGTTTCTGTGCCTGCTAGTTAAAAACTTCTGGTTCTATAAAAACAGTTAGTTTTTGTTATAAATTAACCAAAGATCAGTGAATTGAATACAAATATTTAATTGCAAGCTTCAGGAAGCCAGAGCACGGAGTAAAATAATAGTAACTTATCATCGCCAATCACCTTATCAACAAAATAAAAACTCCAACAAGCTGTCAGTCTCTAAGTTAACCCTAACTCCCAACCGTCATTTGAAATACAAGGTATTGGTACTGCACACTGTTAAACTACCCCAAATCTACATATCTAAAGCTACTGCAGCAACAATGTTAACGTCTGGAAATGTTCTAGCATTACTTGCATTTTAATTAAACAAAAATGATGTTTAATTAAACAAAATGATTTTAATTAAACAAAAATGATGTTACATGCTAAAGCAGTTTATGGCAATTCACCAGCTAAGGACTACCTGCCACAATAACACATCATCACATGGAGGAAGGTGTGCCAGATCAAATACAGGAGCCTGGTATTCTGTTCCTCATTCTGCTGCTATTGTCAGTTAAATGAAGGAAAAAAGGAATTTGCCACCCTTGGCATTGATTTTCCCTTGACAACCATGAAAATCCACGGTTAAGGAGATCTTGGTACTGACCTCCTGCAGTAGGTTCTTTACTTGACATTCTTGAATTGGAGTGACAAAAACATTGAACATTAGCAGATAAGCCAGAAATTGAAATCTGAGGCTTTGGCTACAAAAATAACTTATCCAGCCTCCATGATAATTACTATGCTTCATAATGACAGGGAATTTACTTACTAGTGATAAATAACATTCTGTATACATGAATACTAGGGAGAAAGGAACTACCACTCTATATTACAGCTTGCTCTGATTATAGTCACTCAAGTACTATTTTATATGATTATACTGTTACGGGCCACAAAGTGGAAAAGATGAACCATGGGTCAAGCTTTGCATTCTGTTTGCATGGGCATCCCACTAACATGCTTGAAAACCAAGTTTGTGAACAAGGAGTAAAATATATTTTTATGAAAGAAAACAAAACAATGGATGAAATGTTTGATACTTCAGCAAGTATAAGAGTAAACTATTTACATGGAATAATAAATGAAACAGTCTTTGTTTACAGTGATGCTTGTGAGTCTGGTTCCTGAATGCATACAATTAACATTGCTAATACACCACACACAGAGCCAAAATTCTCAGGGTATGTACACTCAGATGAAAGCTCTTCATTGCCATAGTTTCAGAGACTGGCTGGACTATGGCTGAAAGCAAGCTGGCAGGGTCTGCATAGAACTGCTTTCAAAGATCAGAAGAACACAATGTGTTCAGATGTTCCTACTGTGTGAGAAAGATTTCTCATACAAAATAAAACCACTGTATGCTTCTGCATTACAATCTGGTCTAAGCAAAAGTTCACCTGGTGGTTATTCTGTGTTCCAACCAGCATCCACTCACTGAAAAATCCAAAGTTTTGCAAATCCTTAGAAACTGTCTGTGATATGACCTGCTGTGTTGCTTTTGTCAAAGCACTGGCTCTCCTGGACATATCTAATATTGGGACCAGTCTTGTTCAACATCTTTGTCAGTGACATGGACAAAGGCATTGAGTGCACCCTCACCAAGTTTGCTGACAACACCAAGCTGTGCAGTGCAGCAGACATGCTGGAGGGCAGGGATGCCATCCAGAGGGGCCTGGACAGGCTGGAGAGGTGGGCACAAGCCAACCTCATAAGGTTCAACAAGACCAAATGCAAGGTCCTGCAACTGGGTCGAGGCAATCCCAAGCTCAAATACAGGCTGGCCAGTGACTGGCTGGAGAGGAACCCTGAGGTGAGGGACTACATGAGCCAGCAGTGTGCACTTGCAGCCCAGAAAGCCAACCAGATCCTGGGCCGCATCAGAAGTGTGGCCAGCAGGCTGAGGGAGGTGATTCTCCCCCTCTACTCCACTCTGGTGAGACCCCACCTGGAGTACTGCATCCAGTTCTGGAGCCCCTGTTAAAAGAGGGAGGCGAAGCATGTTGAGAGAAGGGCCACAAGGATGATCAGAGGGCTGCAGAACCTCTGCTATGAGGACAGACTGAAAGAGTTGGGTTGGTTCAGTTTGGAGAAGAGGAGGCTCCCAGGTGACCTTATTGTGGCCTTCCAGTATCTGAAGGGGGCCTACAGAAAAGCTAGGGAGGGACTTTTTAGGCTATCAGGTAGTGACAGGACTAAGGGGAATGGAGCAAAGCCGGAGGTGGGGAGATTCTGACTGGACATAAGGAGGAAGTTCTTCACCATGAGAGCAGTGAGAACATGGAATGGGTTGCCCAGGGATGTGGTTGAGGGCCCCATCCCTGGAGGTGTTTAAGGCCAGGCTGGATGAGGCTCTGTCCAGCCTGATCTAGAGTAGGGTGTCCTTGCCCATGACAGGAGGGTTAAATTACATGATCCTTGCAGTCCCTTCCAACCCTGATTCTACGATAATACAAAATATTTGAGTAAAATTGCATTCAAGTATTTTGACATCTAAATGCAACAGAATTAATTCTACTTGTTAGTCTGAAATAGATGGAACACTCTGTAAGGCTACAACAAAACTGCAAGTTCTATTACCTTGGACAAAGATAACGACATGCATTTATTTTATTTACACATATTAAGTGCTTACGTGTCCAGTGCACAAGTATATTCTAGTAAATGCAGGAATTATCAGATGTAATTTTCTATGCATTAGGTTTGTTACCATGTATGTCCCAGTTATACTGAAAGTAAAACACCTGGCAGCTTGCTTACCTTGGCACACATTGTGATCGCTTTGCTCATACCCAGCTGCACACTGAATTTGATGAGTTGGGTTTGGAGGGGCACGGTGAGGATCAGCTGGAGTTCGTCGAATGACATTGTTTCGACCACTAGTGGATTCAGCGGCTGCTTCTTCTCGCTCATTTACAATAATTTGTGCTGTTCTGGGTAGACAGAGGTATCCTCCATAGTGGTTAACACATTTCATCCCACCTTTACATGCATCTGGGACTATTTCACATTCGTCAATATCTGTGGTTAGCAACAACAGAAGTCATGCAGTCAAACCTTTTGCAACAGCAATTAATACAAACAACAAAATCGCACATGCAAGTACACCTCCTTGTCGAAAACAGGGGTGTGTAATGGTAATACTTAAAGATACATTAATGGCAAGTCTGTCTCAGAAAATTATTTACTGTACCTTTGCACCGTTGCCTAACAGGATCCCACTCATAGCCATCTGTGCATTGCTGTAGAGAAAATAAATAAAAGGAAATGAAAAATTAGGCTACTTAAAAAAAAAAAAAATCAAGCACATTTCATTAAACTCAATAAACTAAGGGCTTGGTACTAGGGGAAATGGAACATTTCCATACCTTGGTAAGCCACAAAAACAGCTACTGATGCAGCATTGCTGTATGGAAACAATGAGTATGTAAGAGTATACAGAGCCTTTAGGTCAAGAGCTTCCTATGGTGTAATTTGTCATGAGTAGGTAGGTTTTATTTGGGCTGAGGAACAACATGGGAAAAGCATTGTTTTCTCTTTGCCTTGTTCCTCTACACTGTTTTAGAGCTTCTGTAATTTAGACTGATCCAGCTGGCCAGTATGAAAATCTTAACAAAAAGGAGAAAGTCATCTTGTTCACTGCCTCCCAACAGGTGAACATCTTTCATTCCTGGACCCTGCTGGCCAGAGGGACTAATAGGCCTTTATGCCCTTGTACTCTGTCCTCTCTCCTACTAGCACTCCAGCAACAGGGAAGGATCCCAAGACAGCTGGATATTCATTCTTATGCTCTATAATCACATGACTCCAAGAACTGCAGCCTAGGAAGAACAATTTATATTGCGAGACATACAATAAATGGTTACAATTTGTAACAGCAGGACTACTTATATAGACAAGACTTTGTAAAATTCCAACAAGACTCTACTCAGCAACTATTCACAACACTGCAGGCTACTAGGTTCAGGAAGAATTTTCAATATTCTACCCTGCAGTTAGGTAGGCAGCTTCATTATTCCTCTTTCCAGAACCTGTCTGGAGGGCAGTGATTTTAATCACAGGTCAGAGTTACAGAAACGTAAAGCATTGTGATGCTTTGCTAATCAATGTGTCTACTGCAGCTGGTGGCATCAGTGAATCAACTGTGATGTGCACATGCACATGCATCCAGTGCTGTGTAGCATATTACTTCAATGGTCCTATAGGAAAAAAAGAATCAGTCAGCTAATGTAATTAGTCATTGTCAAGCAAGCTGAATCTATAAAATCGACAAGGAGCTATCCAAGTGACAACTCTGTCCTTCTGATGCCAAGATCTTGTTATTTTGAGGAATTTGTTACTAATGGACACTGACTCAACAATAAGACTGAAAATAGTGTCTTCACTTGGCAACAAGTTGTAACTTTGGAGGCTTTTTCTTCCAAGCAGGTAAACGGACAGCAAACTGCATTACAATTCTCAATCTCTGTAGGAATGACTACATGCAAAGTTGACAACACCAGTTCCTGTAACTACAAAAATGCTAGCCCAAAGGAAAGCAGATAATTCATGCATTTACTGGATCACTCAATTCCTGTTAATGTGCAAATGTCTATTTAATCATAAGGAGCCAAATTCATCTATAACTGCAGTTGAAACAACTTCTACAATAGAAAGGGATTTAGCCCTAAACAAATGCAATGTGCATATGAGAAACAGTGGCGTCCCAAGAGTAAAATTTCCAGAAGATAAGTTTTTTTTGCACTGCTGTTTTGCATAGCAGATTACAGTCTAAAGGTCACTGAAGCACCTAATTGTTTAGACTCTGAAAATGTAATACAGGAATCCAAGTCAAATACGCATGAAAGAAATGCTTCATTGGTATAAAGGGAACCGTGCAGGCTTATCCGAAAATGTCACTTGATTGTTTAAAAAGAACATAAGTGCAGAAAAGGAGGGGCTGTGATTCCTACGTTAGTCTGAATTCTCATGTGGTACTTAGATTTTCAGTTTCCACTCATACATAGGACTTAAAAGTCACAGAAGCCTCTAAACAGAAGTACTCTCAATCTTAAAAAAAATCTATTGCTTCTAAATCCCAGTGTTAAAGTATTTTACGACTGACTTCCTGATGCTCACTTGAGGCTCCTTTGAGCCCTGACTTCTGTAGTAAGGTCCAACTCTGCAATATTTACTTGCTTGAGCCATCCCACTGACTTCAGTGGGATTACTTGTATAAGACACAATCTCAGTCTTTGGCTCTGGTTCTCTAACTTTTTGCACATGTGCAGAATTTTCTGCTTGTGTGGCATTTATTGTGCTAATGTCTGTACACATATGCAGAGGTCCACCCATATGAAGCAAGTTGCTGGGATTACAACTGTAATCAGATGTGAAGACGAGGGTTTTTCCCCAGCCCAAGCCAATGTATTTGCCACTCCTTCTAGGACATGCACTATGCAAGCCAAAGGCTGAACACAAGCAGATTGAAAACGTCTCATAAAAAGGCCTTTAACTCTCATATTCTATCATGGTTGGAGGAAGTACTCATTCCCAACATTCTCCTACTATTTTATCAAGCCATGAAAAACCCACTGCTCAAAATCAGCTCAGAAACAAACAGCCCTATGATCACTCTGGGACTCAGATGCTTCATTAAAACCACCAAATTTTGAAGTACTTAAATTTTGTTAAAAACAGCTTGAAATACCCCAAAGAAAACAAGAAGGAATGTTTGACCTAATTATCTGTCAACTTCTATACATTTCAAATGAAGCTCCTATGGACCCTGTCTTTACGAAAAAAAAAGATTAAAAAAAAATATATTCAAACCTCAGTTTTATTCAGTTCATTAAGCTCAGCACATAGATAAGCTTTCCAGAACAGGCAGTTGTAGCCTATTTTGCTCAGTCTTGTAAATTTCAACTTTAAAACACTGCTCCAGTGCAGGAAAGGCTTATTTTATGGTTAACATTTGAACTCAGAGAACTTTGCATTGCATGCTATACATTGGCAAGAAATTTGGGTTTTTTTTGTTAAGGGTCATTTAGAAAAGAATCCCTGCAAAGCAGTAATTATCTCCAACTCTATTAAACCTTACCGTGTATGTTATGGTTTCCTCAGTTTCCTGCGAATGTACTGTAATAAGAACGAGAGCAGCCAAGAACATAGCTGTCAACATCGTGAGCCTTGAAAAAAAACCAAGAAATAAAGCAGAAATATTTTTAGTGCCCTCCTACACTGGAGGAAGCAGTCAGTACCTACAGGGCCCGGA